>VZTR01025584.1:14001-30174 GCA_013400775.1 Chaetops frenatus
GGTCTCACCAGGGCCTGCAGAGGAATCTCGGCTCCGGCTCCTGGAGCAGCTCCTTCCCCTCCTTCTCCACTGGCCTTGGTGTCTCCGTGTTGTTTCCCTCACACCTTCTCACCTCCTCCTCTCTGACTAGAAGCAAAACCTCTGACTTAGTTTTGGTTTTCTTCTTAAATTTTCTTCGTGGTGTTACCAGCCTCTCTCACTGGCCCAGCCCTGGCCAGCAGCCTGTCCATCTTCAGAGCCAGCAGGGATCAGCTCTGCTGGACATGGTGGAAGCTTCCAGCAGCTTCTCTCAGCAGCCACCTCTGTGGCCCTCCCTGCTCCCAAAAACCAGGCTGTGCAACACCAGTACAGTGGGTTACTTGTAGGGAATTGTAGCTACTCAGACATGTGAAAGGAAGAATATTCATTGAAGAAGCAGAGTGGAACTCTCTTCTATTTAAATGTATTGGTTGACTGAAGTGGGAATATTCAAAGCATATTTTTCTCCTGTTACGCAAGTACCAGCTTCTGGAGGAGAAAGACATGCAGGAGAGTGGATCCAGCTGGTTCCTTCCCTTTCCATGCTCTCAGAGCACCTCAAAGGCTGCCCTAGGCTCTAATGTCTGGTAAAAAAATCCCAGAGGGTGAGAATTGGTGGTGACAACTCCAGCAACACAAACACCCATCTCCTCTCCTGCCTGCATATGACTTCAGAAAATTTTCTTAGGGATGTGGGATGCCTTTCAGATATAACAAGAATATTTTAATATATGGAAAATTCAGTCAAACCATGGTATCTACAACACAAAAATAGCTAGTTCTCTACTACTCCTGCATCAATAAAGCTAATCTTGAACCTCTGGTGTTTATTAAAAGAGCAGCAAAACTTACTGGGAGCCAAGAATTACTTAATAATTACAGAATGAGCGTGAATAAGTAGAAGGCCTAAAAGAGAGCTTAGACAGCTAAGAATACAGCCAAAGAGAGAAGATTAGAAACAACTGAATGATATCAAATAACAGTGAAGCACTAGTTTTGGAGCAGAATGCTGACAAAATGCTGGAAGCATTGATGGAATAGTCAAATTTATGGAATCACTAGAAATTCAGTGCAAGCCAGAAAAACTGTTGGGTGAAAGTCCTCTAAGCAGTGCATGCCATTTCTAACTTCTGTTAGTGCTGGGTGCTGTGGGACCTTGAGCTCTGAGCAAGATGTAATGAGAAAGCAACACAAGCCTCAGAAGTTGTTCCTATTTCAGCTGTTTCTAAGGGCACTTTTAATTGGCAATATTCAAATACAAACTCCTCCAGATATGAGTAATGACACAACCTTCAACTCCTAAATTATTCCAAGTTTCTCAGTGAAAGATTATTTTAGTATGAGCTGGTTATCTCCATTTAGAATAATAAGAGGGCAACTTTGGTAGATTCTGAGCTTAACCTTCTGGAGACTGGTTTGCAATGAAAGAGGGAGAAAAGTAGCTCAGTAAAGTAATCAGCAACAGAAAGACTTTTGGAAAGCTTCAATATGTTCAGAAGACTCTGAGCACTGAAAAATATATATAAAAACATATATTTCTATCTTCATAAACACCTCAGAAGGGAATGAAGAACCACTTCTTGGGTTGATGGTCTGGCTGCAGTAATGCATTGAAGCCATGAACAGAGAGCTGCTGTTTGTATCCATCTCACATTTAAAACACATTGCCCTGACTAAACATAATTTGTCAAGGATGTCTATCACCAGTCTCTACACTTAATCAAAATGTACCATTCTTTCATTAGTCACTCCCATCAAAAGGATAAGAAAACAAATTCCTTATTTTCCAGAGAGCTCTCTGTTTGGTAGTTCTCATTATGACTACTCAGGATGCAGTGACTTTGAGCAATTACTTTCTCTTAATGTATATTTATGAAACAAATTAATTTGCTGATGTAAATTAACAGTGGTGGCTTGCAGGAAGCACAAAACCTATACATGTGTGTTATTATGAAACACGCCAGCAAAGCATTTATTTTGTCAAGCTGCAAAAAACCCTGCAAGACATTGAATGTAAGATAAGGCAAGGTGGAGGGAAGGAAAGCCTGTCCCCATATCATCTCAGGAAGTTTAACAACACTGAAATGTTGCAGGCTCCTGCCATGTAGCATTTCACAGAGAGCTGCTGCAGAGGAAGCAGGGTGTGAGACAGGTAGGCCTGGGTCATAGCTCACTGGAATTTAATTAAATTGGTGTTTTCTAATTATCATAGAACCATAGGATAATTTGGAAGCTGGAAGGCACCTTAAAGCTCATCTCTTTCCAGCCCCACTGCCATGGGCAGGGGGACATCTTCCACTAGAGCAGGTTACTGCAACCCCGTCCAGCCTGGCCTTGGACACTTCCAGCGACAGAACATCCACAGCTGCTCTTGGCAACCCGTGCCAATTATCTGAAACAAATCTCAGCAGCCTGCACTACTGAAGGGCACAGAGCTATTGGTGATTTCTGTAGAAATCCAACCCTCCAACAGCTTGAAATAAAGGTGCCCTTTGTGGATTTATTGACAGCGGATGAGGTTCTTGCACTCTCAAAGCAGGCTGTGAAATTCCTGACAGAGGAATGGGTGCTGGCAGCGTTGCTGGAGCCACCAGGGAAAGCTGAGGGCCACACTTCTCTGCTTTGCCCCTTTTTTCATCACAACAGGGTCACAAAGACCAAAACTCAGTTCATTTCCCTGGTTTTCTCTTTTGCCATGGGATGAGGCACCTTCTGAATACCATCTGCTTTAAATGGATCTCAAACAAGCTGAAAACAATCACCTGTGAAAACCTCATGCTATCTTTGTATAGTATTTATGATATTTGTGGAATAGGTGATATATCCTTTAAAAGGTAAAACACCCCAAGTATTATATGAAAATGTCCTTGCATTAGGTTTTGGCAGCATTTTTAGGAAATCTCTGAAAATCTAAAGAATAATAATAAATAAGTAATGCTTTGAACATTTATTTCATATGGATTCCAATTGTATGAGCCCCAGAGTATTTTAGAGAGTGTCTGTCTGTATGGGCATGTGGGAGGTCACATCCTCCCATGACTGACACAACTCTGCCTCCTTTTTCACAGGAAGGCTTCAGAACCTGAGGGAACACAGGCTGGGTCTCTCCCAGTTTTCCCAGATTTCACTCTGCTCTTCCTTGTTAACTGCCATAAATGGCTCCTACAGAAAGAATGAGAATTTGATTAGGATGCATCACACAGGCCAAGGAACATGAATCAGCATCATTTATCCCCCTGCAGCACAGCACCTCACAATGAAAACCACATGGGAGATCTGAAAAGTGACAGTCCAGATTAAAAGGACTCTTGAAATTTCAAGGAAATTAGGCCTGAACTTTAGGTTTAATTAATTAGTCAATTATTACATGCAAATATTGCTTTCAGCTCCAGACCTAAGTATCTCCAGTATATCCAAAGCTGTTATTTTGGTTAAGGTATGCTTCTAATGGCAACATACACATTTTAAAGATTACAAAATAATATGAGAAATATTATTTATATTAGAATAGGTGCTCATTCTCAGTATCATTCTCAGTGTAATGAGGTACAATATTCTGATATCAAGGTCAGTTCTTTGATTCAGTGGTGTCAAGTGCCTCCGAAATGTTGCTAATTAGGCACATTTATCAATAAAAATCAGCCATTTGTATTGAATCCTTGTTACAGTGGGTAGCTCTGGTTGCCAGCAAAATGAGGTCAGAGTGAACAGAGGGGCAATGATGTCTGTGTTCCTGGCCTCCACTCATTTAAAAGCTCATCACATTGCTACTTCATCATGTTTAAAATAGAAATGAATTTCACAAATTAGATTGAAATCCATGAGCAATTAAAAAAAATTTTAAAATGTGAGTCAAATGCTGTTATCACTCTGTTAGAAAACTGGACTATCATTGCTTCAGTAACACAGCAAAAAATGGTCCCATAATTGACACTGGATAGATAGCTGGAAAGCAAAATAATGAAGTTGCCCTGGGTGGATTTGAAGAAGTGAAGTCTTTTAACTAAAGACAAAATAATTGGAAAGTTTTAGCTAAGAAATAATGGGGAAATGAACAGAACACTACCATAAAAAAAGCTTGTGTAGGCTTAGATAAAAAATAGAGCAATTGAGACTTGAAGACAGCATTGGCAGTGATTAGAAAAGACAGAAAATTAGAGAAAATGACAAAATGTTATGCATGGATGTTGCCTTCTTTACAGTCAGTTTTCCGTGGAGCTGCTTGAAATGAGAAGTAGAAGTTGGGGTGAAAAAATGAGACCACATCATTGCAGAGACAATCTTCCTTTAATGAAGAGCAAATCACCTGTGGATTAATGCTCTCCTCTGGGGCTGGGGTGCACAATGCAGTCTGCACTGTTTTTCACCAATTTTTCTGCTGCATTAAGAGTATGGAAATCTGGCAGGAAATAAACCCTCTTGTGTCCCAGCCAGTCCTCAGTTATCAGAGGGGCTGGGTGTGGCTGTACTTAATTTCTGATTTGTAGTCAATTTGGCACTGTCAGTCTGGTGCAGTTCAATAAGAACTTGCACGATCACTGAGTTAAAAATTGTGCACTTTACCAGTCCAGTCCTATCGGTCCGGCTGAGTTCAGTGAGAGCTTTCACAAATATGATGGTTTATTGAAGCAATGGGAAAGGAGATTCAGGATTATGGGGTTCAGATTCTGGTGAAATATGCACTAACATGCAGAGAGTTACTGTGTATTGAGAAGTGACAGAGATATTAGTGATGCATATATGTACATATATATAAATATAAATATTCACAGGGCTGCTCCAGTATGGGTGGAGGTAGAAAGTTCACCTAAAGGCATCCCATCAGGAGAGAAGGGTCTGTCAGCAGATCCTGAGGAAGCAGAGGTGTTTCCCCCTCTCTTTTTTAAATTCTCCTTTTTGTTTTCTTTATCTGGCAGCCCTGCAGGCCCACAGCTCAGTGTGCCCAAGAGCTGTACCTGGCATCCCCACTGTTAACAGGTCCCAGGCACTGGAATTAGCACCAAGGCAGAGTATGTACCAGTGAACTGTGTGCATATATTGCAGCCAAAATCTGATGATTTTGAAGTTCTGCTCACCTGGGTTCAGGTGATAATACTTCCCTGCAATCCTCTGTTGAAACTACTGTCTTGAGTTGCTTAACATTCAGAAGAAATGGATACATCACTAATTTACTATTTGTCTTTTATTTTTTCCCTGGGGAAAATTTCTGGGATCTGTAGGTTTCATTCACTCTGTCATCACCAGTAATTTGCTTCTCACATCTCTGTCTTCCAACCAGCCAAATCATTGAAACAAACTGGGTAAGAGAAACAGAATCATGTAAGTAAAATATTGTTCTGTACTCCGCAACCATCTTGCAAACGGACCACACTGATTAAAATACCAAACTCAGTTTCATCCAGCCTGTGACCTGAGTGGGATGCAAAGGTGATTTCTTCTACTCCTCAGACATTCCTTTTTCAAGAGTAAACCATCATCTGTTGTGACAGTAAACAGCTTCAGAGATTTCCTGTTCTTTCCTTCCTGAGGGGTCATTCAGCTTGGTGGGAAGATGCACACTCCTGTTCCTGGGTACCTTCCCCAGTAAGAATGACATGGCCTGGTGCTGTACCTCTGTCAGAGATCCACACCCTCACACTCCCCCAGTTTCACTCTTGCAGTCCTGCCAGGATGGCGTGGCTGTGCATTCAGGGGAAAACATCAGAGCCTGACTGATGGAACAAGTGGGCAAAGTTTCACAGGCTGCTCGTTTGTTATCAGGGAAGGGAAAACCCCACCCTGCTGTTAAATCCCTTGTACTCCTTCACAAAGGCACATTATAGGCTGGAAGTACATAAAGGGCAATGTTTAGAAGAATTTAATAGTGTTAGTGCATTGTGATTCTATGAGAAACAGCACACCTAATCTCCTCAGATGATGCAGTTACAGCAGTAATATTTTTTTCATCAGCCAATCCCAGCTGTTCCAATTTTCTTCAGGTTTTCCTTTGCTCCATATTCATTTTCTATACTTGCAGAGGGATTATTTATCAATATATGCTGTTAACTCACAACTAAAATGTTTTTAGGAGCAATATATCCTTTTTAATAGATGATCCTTTCATAAAATATACATTTAAAGCCATCAGCAATACCCAATAAATAAATACACAATTAATACCCAATATACACCAAATAAATATAAAATATACATATATAATAGAAATACCCTTTCCTACAGAAGTTAGGAGAGATCTCAAATAAAAGATTCTAAACCTTTGCCTTGGTACTGTGCATATCTATTAGCATCTTACAGTATTTATTCTTTCAGCATTAAATTGATTGCAGGTGGTTTCTAGTAACAGCACCATTTGCTCCTCCCCCTGCTCTTCACTCTTTTAAATACTATTTAAATCTTTAACATAAGACTTTTCCTTTGCTGTTTCTATCCCAAGGTTAAAGCTTTTTGTTTCCATGCAATAGGTGAAAATGCACTTTTGAAATAAGCAATGTGGTTGCAAGGATTGCAGCAAGATTGCAATTAAGTACAATTAAGATAATGGTGGCACTATCCATCTGAATAATAGTTTAGATAATGATTACGGTTTTGGAACATTTTATGAGGTACAGAATAAAAGGAAAATCAAGAGGAATTCCCTTTGAATAAATATTTGGCATGGCTGAGTGCTGCAACAGCATATCTGAATGATAAAAGATGTTCACTAAGCCAAAGCTGTATTCTCTGCTAGAGAAGAGGAGGATTTAATTTGTTGCTTTCTTTCTCCCTCTAGAGTTATATTTTAAATGCAAAGTGTTGCTTTCCTGAATGCTCAGTTATTTCTTGAAAGGATATGCTCCAAAAGGAAAATAAAATTAAATTAAATTTACAAAAAAGCTTTTCAACCTTTGTTGTGCCAGGGAATAGAGCAGAAACAAGCTGTTTCCAGAGAGGATGTTCTGCACAGGAGGAACAAATCTTTGGGCTGATTCTCCTCAAGATAACAAAAAGTGTCTTGAGGCAGAAGGCTAATGTGTTTGATTTCTTTGCTATCTGGGCACCTAGACTTCCAGGGCAGGTCTGTACTATTGCTATGCTATTGTAGTCCCTGATTTGAATTTGTCAATCCAGTAGATTTACATTTTCTGACAAGTGGGACTCCAGACACATTAGCTGCACCTTTTCCTAGGGAGTCAGGTCATAACCTTTTAATTACAGCTGCTGTGAATCACCCAAGTGCCACAGTCAGAAATGAATTGGGATCCTTAAGTGTTTATTACCATAGCACCATCTTTTGCAACCCAACACTTTCCTCTATTACACTGGTAGATTTTTCTCACTCTGAATAGCTTTTGATCTTATTTATTGAAGTGGTCTTAATTTCTTGGTTGGTCTGTTGGGCGTTTGTAGTAACAGTTTACTAATCAAATTTCAGGAAGATCCTTGTTAATACAGGAGGTTCAACTTACAGTTTAAAGATCTGCTACTTTGGACTAAAGGGTAAAAATGTGCATTGTTTTGCTTCAGTGTCCAGGAGAACCAACCCTTTCCCTTTCACTAACCTTAATGAGGCAGCAGTCTATCCCCAAACCCCAAATGACATTTTTCTGAAATAGCTCAGGCAAGAATGTATTGGATGTGTATCCCTTGCAATATAGTTGCTAACAGAAGTAAATATTTCAAATGACCTTTGCCAGGCCCTGTGTTTACCGAGGGTATTAATTAAACTTCCATGAAAAACTCCACAAGGATTTCTGTAGAACCAAGTATAATATCCCTCTGACATACCTGGCCTATTTGGGCTGTCATTTAAGCAACAGCAGAAGCTACTTGTGACCTGTCATCCCTTTCATTAGTCAATCTAAACACTCCAGACAGAATTATAGATCTCTAGCTTTGCAGTAACAATTTTCCATTTCCCTCAGCATGAGGCAAACCATCAGATGTTCTGAAGGTGCTTGGGTATCTGGCCTGGCTGGCTCAGACTGTGTTTCTTGTGGTCCTAAGCAGGAGCAAAACAAAAATCATTGTGCCAGATGATCCAACTGTCAAGCCAACACTGATTTCCCAGCAGTTTCATAAATACAATCCTTAGCAATTGTTTATAATCTTATAGTTTTGGATTAGACATGTAAACCTTACATGTCTGAAAGTATGCAAGCCTTTTGGTTCTGGGAGGTGTATTCATCTATTCTACAAAGCAATAACTTAACATATAAACCCAACATAGGAAGTGTGTGATGTCTGTCACCAGCACAGCCTTAACTGAGTCCTGTCTTTGGGAGCACCTTGCTTGTATCACGTGGCAGACTTGCCTCGCTGGACTCTTCAGAGCCGGTTTTGGAAGAAGGAAGGTTGATTTTGTGAAAAATTACAATTAATAATTAAGATTTCTATTTAATTTTGCAGTCCAAATAAAATTGTAACTCACAACAGACAGGAGTACATAGAAGCTGAACACTTCATTTAATACATTAATCCAATGTTTTACATTTTTACTTGAAAAGGAGTGTCAAAGCACACTAAAAATGGATATAGAGAACACAGAGGGTGAAAACAAAAGCTTAGATAAGAGTAGATAAGCTACTCCAAGATATGAAGAAATGCAAGCTTCCTGCAAATACATTGGAAAGAAACATACTGGAGAATTTAAATGACTAACTGAACCTAATTTCTTTTGTTATCACTCTCAGTGAGCAGAGAGATTGTTTTGTTTGTTTTCCTCTCCCGTCATGTGTTTATGGAACATTCCTAGTGGCAATTTAAAGATACTTAGACATTCTTCCTAGAAGTCAGAATCATTGGCCTCTTTACATTTATCCAGTTTACAAGAGAAAGGAAAATTGAATAAGACCTCCACTGTAGGGACAGAATGAATTTTCTCCTAAAATGATGCCTTGTTGAATCTTATTGAAATGAAATAATGATTAAAGCACAGCAGAGAGGAGATATATGTGTCTAGGGGCCCACATTCCACATAAACACAACTATAACTCACTATATTTTATTTGATCACAACTCTAGTACAAATGTTCTCCTGGATGACAGCTTGGATCCAATAAGACATGACTGGGGATAGGTGCTAATGTCTTGTCAAAGTTATATCGTTTCTTTTTGAAAAAGACATCTGGTTTAATTGTTCAATGCCAACTGAATCCCTATAACCAAAGGCAATAATTGCTTGCTGCTGAATTGTATCTATGAATAATTGAAGGACTTGCCTTTCTCATCCTTACGTTGGCTCCTGGGATTGAAGGGACCCAGGCTTTGCATTTGTTAAATAGATACAATTTTGGTTTTGTTTAATTTCCATTTTAATTTTATGTTCTCTGTTCTCACTTATGTTAAAATTCTTCCCCTATTGTTACCCACTGTGTAACAGCACCAAAACACAAAGTGCCTGAAATCATGTCTTGTTTCTAGTTCTTGCCTTTTTTTAAAAAAACACACCTTGGTGGGTTTTTCAGGGGAACCATGTCTGAAATTGCTATAGAAGAGCTCTTCAAATGACAAAAAAAGGCATTTACAACAGACCACACTCGTCAGTAGGGTTTTCTTCTAAGTGAAGAAAGTTCTCATAACAAGTCCTAGTGTTACATTTCACAGTACTTTTTTATGCCAAGAAACTGCAATTATGATGATAATTTAAGCTTCCTTTTCTTTATGCAGTCTTAGAATATGCTACAGGCTAGCAAACTGCTGTTTTCCCTATGTTTATTAAATCCACTGGTCAAAGAGCTCTGCTTATTCTCAAGAGGCAGCCTTATCAAAACCTCTGCGTGGAAATTTTATAAGAGCATTTTACCTTATCTGTTGAGAAACACAGTCATTTTTATATTCAAGATTATAAAAGTGACTGAGGATAATTGTATTTACACACACCCCCCATGCACACACACACATATATGCAAAAAATAGGAATGTTTTCCTTTATAACTGCTTAGGATCAGACAAGGGTTGCTAACAGGTAATCTTCATGGCATTGACTGGACAGACCAACTATGAATGTCAGCAGTGGAAGGAATTTCACCCTTTTCTAAGCACACACTACTAAACAGTAGATTACTTACCTGAGGCTTTCTCCTGCTTCCATTTAACTTGGAGTCAAAAGAGCCAAGAGGAATAATACCTTCATTATATGCAAAATGCTGTATTTCAGCTTTTGACCACTGCTAAATGCAATTTAGTAGGCTAAATGAATGCAGCATTCAATATTTATATATGTCCTTACAGTTCCTTAAGAATATGCTATACATTATTTAAAGAGTAATGCTAGACTTTGCTAGCCATTTATGAAGGATTAATTATCTGTGATGAGAAAATAGCTGAGTATGCCAACACACTTGTTCATTCCTTTTAATCAGTAATTTTGGAGAAGTTTTCCACCTTAATTAAAACCTCAGTGCATTTTTGCACATATTCAGCACTCCCTTAGAAATACAGGAAAGAAAAGCTCTAACAGAGCAATCTCCAACTCATCCCTTCTTTTCAACTTATAAATTCTCAGTTCCACATGCAAGAAAGAGATGCACAATTCCTAGTTAAAGAGAGATTAATTAAATATTTGAGATTTTTTTATCTGTTCACAAACAATCTGCAGGTGAAAACAGAAGTTACTTCACTGGCTCTGGAAGTTTTCCTGAGCTTCCAGTGGCTACTTGGTTTGATACTCAATAGAGTAATTCCTAAAAGAGACGCTCAAAAGGACCTCTGCTCATGTAATGTTGGGACATTCTCTTTTAGTATTGGACCACTTGGTTCCAATCTCTGCTCCTAACCAGGTAAGAAAGGGATAGCAAAAGATCAGGTAAGTATTGTGCCAGGTGGGTGGAGGAGTAACACTGGCTGGCTCCTCCACTCCAATCTCATTTCTGAGCAGGGATGGGAGCCACTGATACTCCTAACTGTGCTCAGGAGAGGACTCCAAGAAAGGAAAATGACACAGGCACAGAAATAACTACTGTGGGATACAGAAAAATTAAATGTTCATATCCCTGATCAGAATGGCATGAAAAAGAAATAAACCACATTGCATTCATCAATTTTATCACAGGAAAAGGGCATGCACGTGGAAGTTAATCACAAAAACAGCTGCTTTAGTTCATCAGCAGCAAGTTACCTCCCAGTAACTCCTTCTCCCTCAAAGCCCTCCCTGCTTTCCTGGGTAGGATTTAAACTTCAGCCTCGCTTTAGGATCTTTAGTGGCTCTCTCAGATATCTCTGCTCAACACAATTCAGGTTTTTGTCCTGCACATTGGGTCTGGCAAGTACCATTCCTGCTGTGTATAAGAGAGTCCCTTCCACAGAGGTGTGCAGCCATCAGTGCCTCCTGTGCTTCTGGAGCATTGCACAGAGGTGCTGAAAGCTTAATCTGCTACACAAAAATCAAGAGGCCGATTCTCATTCTGCACAGCACGCCTACAAAAACCATTCAGGACCTGCATTTAAAATGCTGGGTGTAAACACATTACATTAACAGAAGTGGAAAACAATATTTTTGATGGAATTTATTTTGATCTGGTTTACTGCCTTGCCTTGAAGATCTGCAGCCTGTTGATAAGAACAGTCTGTCCTTGGGCTGAAAACTGAAGACATGACGTTTTTGTTAATTCTGTTAATCTCATTAGATATCAGCCCAGAAGTGCCTCTACAACAAAATGAGTCAGAGAGTAGAACGGTTATGGATTTTTTTTTAATTTGTGAGAGATTTTCCCTGCCTTTGGAGCATTCATAGCTACCAAAATGAAACAGCTTATACTCTGTAGAAGCCTGTCAGCCCAGCATAACTCACAATGTTAGGCTATTCCAACTGATTCAATAATGTGAAGGCTACTTTCAATTTGTTCAAATGGTGTTCACTGCTTTCTATACAGGAATAGCTTGACAATTTAGGGTATTTCAATGGACTGTTCACATTCAACTCAGTTGTCACCATTTGTTCCACCTTACCATTATAAATGCAAGCAAGCATTGTTCACAGTTTCAGCATGAGTACAGTCCTTACCCTACACAGTGCAAGCCATCCATCTGCTTTCTGGCAGAGAATGTAGATATAAACTGGAAAAAATTTCCTCTTCTGATACTACATACTCTTTGAGAAGACCATAGTATATTTTGGATTGTAACATGGTGGGTTTGATGAGGACCAGATAAAGTACGAAGTGTTTAAATGATGTTTGAGAGCACCAGTCCCCTTCCATGTTCCCCCTTATGTTCCTGGCTCTGTCTACTCATGTGCCTGCTATATCATAAAAATATGATTTTTCCTCCACTTGTGAAGAAAGATGCATAAGCATCGAAGGGGATACTGTGATAGATTCTCCTTACCTTTTCTTTAAAAAAAAATTCTTTAAAAATTTAAAAAAGGGAAATGTGTAATCTCTCACTATGCTGAGGTTCAAAATAATGTCCATTTTGTTTCTGGGGTTATGACTGCTAAAATAATGAACTTCAGAGCACCAGTCCAAGTAGATCTCAGCCCTTTTATACCAAGAAAACTGTTGTATAGCAGAATCAGCACCTATGCACATTGATACACTTTTTTTTTTCTAAAGGAGCTCCTCTTTAAATACACAAAATGAGCTGTCATAAAGAAACACCATAGGATTTCCCTGTCTGTAAAATTTTTTTCTCTTCATTCCCCATGCGTAGTGTTAACTTCTAGCTGCCTCTGCTTGCCAAAGGCAGCCTTACAAAATGATAGGTGTGGGTCACACAGTACTTCCACTTACTGAACTGTCAATATTCCATTGTTAATTAGTTGCTAATGATGCAATTTGCCCTGACAATATTTCAGCAATAGAAACTCTTCTGTTTAAACCTCCTTGACGATCTTATTTTCTTGACATATCAAGACCAGAGCAATGAAGTCTGTTATTATTTCTGTCTATTTCTTCACCCAAAGATTTCCCTTTGAGACAGTAAGGTGATGGGTAGTTCCAGACAAAGCCTCTCATCTGTAGGACTCAGCTGAACTCAGTCATGTTGGTAACCAGAAACCTGGGATTTTCCATTACTGGATTTTAGTGTATTGCAGCACAGAGACATTTCCAGTAGAGTGTCTCTCACAAAACCCCACCATTGCAATTGCTGTTTGTCCTAAGCAGCCTTCCTGTCTAGGCTGCAGAATGCCCTGCCTTGCCAGCATTACAGATTACAGACAAGAAAAGATTGGGCTGTGTCCTTATGGTCCTGCTGCTCTCTGAGGACACTCCAAACCCAGAGCTAAGCAGAGATGGACCATGCTGGAGCTGACTGCATTCTCCATCCTGAACAGAAGAAAAGGCTTCAGTGACAGCTCTGTCTCTTTAGAGGAGATGAAATGCTGAAGACATCCCAATCCTCACAATCATCAAGACACAAAACTCAAGCATGAATAGTTGTGTTCACTACCATGTCCTAAGCACTTTTATTTTGTATTCCCTCTCCAACCTCTAATTTATATTGGAAACATTTTTTCTATCTTTCCTACTACAAACTGTTGTATAACTAAAAGTTTTTGAGACACCAGTTGGATTTTTAACGAGGGAGGACTAAAGCAATCATCTCAGCGACTTGATCCACATAAGAGAGCTAGGGACAGCTTCCCCACACCTAACCCTAAGAACCCTGCTATTGTCCACACCATAATCTCAATACAAGTGCTAAAATTGTATTAATCCAGAGATGCTTGCAGTCTCAATTATCTAAACTCTTGGCAGAGAATCCTAAGGAGATGGGCTTAAGCTTCACCTCCTAAGGAGGAAAGGGCTGCAGGAAGGCTTTGGGAGCAAAAATGATGAGCAGTTTATCTCAGATGGTAGAAGCACATGCTCCTAGAAACAAACTCCTGCTTTAAACAAACAGTAGGAAGGTTTGAAGCTCAGTTTCTCATCCTCTGAGTGGAACCTATAAACACCGGGTTCTAAGTAAAAAATAAGGGAAATGCACAGCACATTTCTCTTCCTTTCCCCTGTGTTCAGCATGAAATCTCACCTGGCTTTCTGTTATAAGTGTATTCATTTGATCAGTCTTTGCAGGTATTATGGGAAAGGAAAAATCCAATTTCTGAATCCTGCTGGAGTTTAAACATCACTGCTCACTAAGAAAAGGCTTCTGTGTTGGCTCAGCGGACAACTCCTGAGGTACCCTAGTTAGTGGAAAAGTAGGTATCTGCAGGCTACCTAGTCACTGGGAAGGCTTTTGGGAATCTATATTTTGAATTTAGCCATTTAATTTAAAAAAAAAAAAGAGAAAGAAACCTGTTGAGATTTGTGCATCCTGTGGTTAGAAAAACATTCCCCAGGCACAGTTACAGGCAGTGGTTGCTGCAGTGCTTCAGTTTCCTTAGCCTGTGGACACCAAAAGGAGTCATCAGGGGCTGCCACAGTGAGTTTGTCTGTCTGTCTGTCCCTGTGTTCCCATTTCCCCTTCACAGTTTCCTCAACAGCTTTCCTCTCCTGATTTCCTCTGAGATTCCTTGCCTTCAGCCCTCTGGAAAAGAACCTAGAGTGATTTCTCTAGTAATTGGGATTTGTGTGCTGCTGAACACTGACAACGTGGTTTCCCATGCACCAGCAGGCTGCCACTGTATTTCAAGACTCATTTAAAGTGATTCCACAAAGTGATTTGGAATCCTGTGTAGTGAAATTTATTTCATATATCATGTGTTTTGATAAATACTGTAACATCTACCCCAATATTATGGTAACAGGTGCTTTAGTACAGTGAATGTACATGGTTTATTAGTCTAGACTGCACATGTCCTGATGGAAAGGGATCAAAGAAGTTACTTGCTAGTGGTTTTTTCTGTAATTTTCTGAAATTTCTAGGCTGGTTTCACCCTAAAGCACCTCACAGAAACTGTTACCCTAACTAGCTCTACTGATTACCTTTCTCACTATACTTTGCCACTTGATTCTGGGAAGAGATCAAAGAATTTTCACAAAGTATTCCAAATAGCCCCACTGGAATGCTCACACTCAGGGAAAAAAAAAAAAAAAAGTTTCTTTTTCGAAAAAGTTTTTTAAAAGTTAAGGTAAAAAAAAGGTATTTCCAGGAGCAAAATATGACTGAATGAAGATTTCCAAGCCCATATTAAGGATTTTCAGTCACAAAAGGGGAAGTGATAAGTGGCAAGAAATTAACTCTTTTCCCTTGAAATTTTCCTTCTTTAACCCTAAAAACAATGTGAACAGAAATTCATATTTTTATTCACGCAGACCTGCCACCAAGGACTGATAACTTTCCAAAGAGTCCACAAGCACTAGCATTTCCTGGATACTTACATTTATTATTATAGTCATAAATAAGAAGAGAAAAGAAGCTTGAAGATTTTTGATGACACCATTTTCATCTGCCACAACTTGGCATAAAGACTTTGCTTTCTTTTCTTTTGGCCTGTCCATAGTCTGTACTTCCCACATTTTCATAGCTCTTTTTTTAGTTAAGAATAACCCATCTTGTTCAGCTTGCTGGTCACTTTGCAGTCTTTCAGATTTCAAATCAGTTATCCCTTCCTTTACCTGTAATTTATGGACCTGATTACTTTTTAAAGTAGTAAAATTAAAGCATATTTTCAACAGTTTAACATATTCTGACTAAAGCCATTTTAAAAATTGTTGTGCCTTACTATACCTTATCAGGTCATATTTTAATTCTTACTTTGTATTTTGGACTCCAGATATCATTCTGTACAGTCCTTAACAGTAATTCTAAAGGCATCTGCATTTTAAAATCAAAATCCAATGCTATTCACTTGGGGGAAAAAAGGCCAAATTTTAGGATGAGGATTAATTATGTACTGCTTACAACTTCATTATGGGGCAGTCAAAAAAGACCCAACTTTTAAAGGGGAAAATGGCGCTTTTGTTTTTTTACTCCCTCATGAAGGGCCTGAGCATATAGTTTTGTGTAGTAGGACTCAGGTTCACTTCCAGATCAAAATATAATTAATTGCCATCAGTCAAGGAAAAATCCCAGCTACTACTAAAACCTACTTCAAACTTTTAGGTTCAGCCTCTTTCTCATTTTTCATGTGAATATCCTTTACTTCACTTCCTTGTGCAATGGACAGGCTGAATTTTCTCTTGGTTTATTCATCCACCATATGATCCTTTCTAGAAGAGAAACCGGTACATAACGAGTGGGTCTGAGTGTGACACCTTCAGTTAAAAGTAATTGCTTGAGAGAAAAAAAAAA
>VZTR01025584.1:39977-80163 GCA_013400775.1 Chaetops frenatus
AAAAAAAAAAAAAAAATAAAAAAATTAGTGTGTGTTCAGAATCACACTATTCAGGATTTAACAATACAGCTGCTCTGTGGATCTTCATGCCTCCAAAAAGCCTAAAGCAGCTGCCTGTACAAACTGGGTTAGGAACAACCCAGAGATGTGAATATACTGCTGGTAGGCTCTGAGTGGGCTGGAGAGCCTGACAGAGAGCCTTGAGGCAGTGGCAGTCCATGGATAGCTGCATTCCCTGGTGCTGCTTTACCTCAGAGGGATGTGCAAAGCCACAGCAGGTCCTGTGGAACTGTCCTGTTGGGAAGGGGAGGGGGATCAATGGCACACAGCATTTCAGGAAGCCCAGACCAAGAAACAACAGGTCTTGATTTCTGGATACACTGGAACTTGATTAAGTCAATGCCCCGGTTTTTCCAGTTTCATATTGTGAGTAGGAAAAATAATGACTTTAAGTGATTAAATAGACAGCTAATTGTGTTACTTAATGCTGCACTATACACTGTAAATATCCTCCAAATGGCATGAAGTGCTATAGAATAACCTCGAGATCCTGGCCATGCCCCTTCCTGGTTTCTGCAAAAATTAATCCTGTCCTGGCTGGAACCAGCACAATTATTCACAGCAGCAAAGCTTTTGGGTCTAGTCTGTCTTTCTAGATGGACAGGAGACGAGTCAATTTGATGGGCTGTGCAAATGAAATTGTGTAAATTTTCTCACCACACCTTGCATATATGGTTAGGTCTCAGCTAAAAATGAGGCGTCTTGGTCCAATCAGTGTGGAATTTATTTTAAAAATCAGCCTAAAAGTGCAGGATCCCATGCATAAAACTAAAAGCAGTTTTGAATCAGGGACCCAATACATGCAGAAGCAATACATTTTGCTTAAATCTGAAATGCTTTTTGCCAGATCTAATATGCCATTTATGATGACACATTATTTATGATGATACAAGCCACATGTATTAATTACTGCTAGTTTTATGCACTGTCCAGAGTAATTTGGGTTGCCCTGTTATCAAACATTTCAAAGTTTCCACAGTCCCCTAGAAGTAACCCTCCCTGATGAAAGCTGGGGTTGTTCCACCTGGAAAAGAGGTTGTGTGGGGACCTCACAGCGATGTTCCAGTACCTGAAGGGTCCTGCTGGGAAACCAGAGAGGGACCCTTCACCAGGAAATGTAGTGACAGACAAGGAGTACTGGATATAGGCTGAAAGAGGGGAGATTTAGGTCAGGTATTAGGAAGAAATATTGTGCTGTGAGGGTGGTGAGACATTGGAACAGGTTGCCCCTCTGTTCCCCTCATGGAGGGGGGTTGAGATTAGATGACCTTTAAGGCCCATTCCATGGTGCTATAATTTTTCATTAGCTTAGTACCCATTTCAAAGTGCAGTGAGCTGTTTCTGTTTTATCATTTTGGTTATGCAAGACCATGAGCTGCTTTATAAATTATATTATAAAAGCATTTCCATTCTTAAATTGGAATTACATAGCAAATGTGAAATCAAATAAGAATGCTAGGCTTTGAAGTCAGATCATCAGTACAGACATGTACTTTTGGCTACCACCAGGGCCAAAGCTGCAAACAGGTGCAACTCCTTGAAGTTAACTTAATGTCAGTAGTAAATTCAGCCACTGTTTGAAAAGGAATTTACTGGTTTTGTGTCTGATAGAGAAAGGTTTGTGGCTGCCTGTGTGGCTGCTCCTTACTCACATCACCAAGAATCCTTCATTCTCCATTTCTTTCATGCACAGACTGAATAAAACCCTGACCTAGTTCTCTCCTGAAAGCTTGCTGCCCTTTGTGTGACATCTTCTGATCAACTGAAGCGAGGAGAGAGCAGAGATGAATGGTGAACAGAATTACCAAAGCAATGTTCTTGCCACTGAAAGGAGGGGTACCCTCCTGCTAATCATCACAGAAGTGGTGCAGGGAGGACAGGGGTTTCATTCTGAATGCAGAACAGCAAAAATGTCAAGATTTTTTAAAGCTTCTCTTGGAACAGGAAAATCTCACACAGAGAATCCCTAACAGTCTCCCACAAGTGAGGCGTAACATCTTCACAACTTGGAATAAAATGCTTAATTTTTTTTGTACAAGTCTTGCATTTTCTGAGGATAATTCTCCACACCTGTCATCCTAGCTTCTAATAGCAAAGACTCTCAGAGTAATACTTCAGAACACAATAAAGGAAGGAAATATTGTTAAGAAAATGCCCATCAACTGCAGTGTTTGAAAGCAACAATTAAAAAGAAAGTCGGTGTGAAATAGATATGTACAAAGGCACATCTTGATTCCCATGCCAAGTACCTGGAGCTCAGTTGTATCAACCTATCAGGAAGACTGTGCCTAAAAATTCCTAACTTGAGAGTTATTTACAGCTTACAAAAATTTTAGGTGAGTAAAACCAGAGGAGTAATTCCAACCTTTCTGGTAGCCTCTATCAGAAGTGAAAACAACAGAAAAGAGATGTTTGCCCAAGATGAGAATGGGAGAAGAAGGACAAATTAATCTCTTTTGAGGGCCACTACATTTTTGGTAGTTAAGACTCTCTAATCCTTCTTCTGTATACATTAATCTCTTACAGATTTCTTAAGGAAGCAGCTTGAGTAGATGCTGAACATGAACAAGTGGGTTGGCCTTGTTGCAGAAGAGGACTAAGACCAACTAATATGAAGGAATATAGTCCATGGTGTTTCTGTGGCTGAACATTTACAATGACAGACAGGATATAAAGCCTCAGGGTTTCTTTCCATCCTTCCTTTTTAGTTTACTTTGTGGAAGTACAAAACAATAATCCTCTTATTCAGAAGGACAAAAGGAAAACAAAACCAAATCTTTATTCCAACTCCCCACCTTTATTCCATAAACAGGAACTATGCTAATTTATTCCCTTGGCTTTGACCTTTCTGAAGGAAATACTCTTATTTTGCTCCAACATTTATCACTGGGCCAAAATGTCAGCACTGTTGGTGGTGTTTTTTAACATTACTTCTAACAATGGCTTGCATGCAGTTCTGGGAATGGAGCTTCTGATACACTGGTGGAAATGCTATCCCCTCCTCGAGGGGCACAAACAAATTCAATATCACAATCACTTTTCCCCAGTACAAAGACTCACAACTTGATTATAAAAAAAAAGGTCATGGAAGGCTTTTATTGCTAAATATATTATGCCTGTGAAGGCAATAATGGCAGCAACAAGTTAGCCTAAATAGGTTTTCTTTACCAGTACTGTGATTCTGAGAGTTTCCCTACCTATCTTGCACTTTGTACTGATTTGCTCAATAATCGTATTGGCTGCATTTGTCTGAACCACAGTGCATTATCAAGATTGCCTTGTTCTCTTCTTGGGTCCCTCCACTAAGGCTGTTTTTGAATTCTTTTTCTGAAGTCAGTACCACAGTAAATCAATATGCTGGGTGTTCTGATGATAACAACACAGACTTCATCAACCAAAAGAGGCATTTCCCACGTTAGCAGTCATCTTGCACATCACTTAATGAGGCACCTATATTATGGCCAGCAGAACTCTTATCTATTCTAATTGAGCTGTAAAAAGACTATGATATATATATATATATGGTAAGTAAGTTTTGTGGTTTGTCACCATCAGTAACCTTGTCAATATACTGGTAATGTGGTGTTTCGTTTATAAAAAAGAAAAAGAATTTGAAGCAAAAATTGCTGCAAAGATTTAAAGCAGATAACAGAATTTGTCTCACAGGAAATACAAAAGGAAAGAGATACAGAAGCTGGGGACAAGGAAGGTGATATCAACCAGACTGATTTTTTTTCCCCTTGTGAATTAATGAGGGGTTATGATTGCTCTTAAAAGATTTTACACCAACTTGTTGGGTTACTGTAATTTTATCATTTTGCAATGGATTACCATTTCTTGAAGTGAGTGCAATACTGGAATCCACTTCTACTAACTTGACACCAGTTTGACTGGAGTGACTCTCACTGGAGTCAGGTATGACACGTTTAACCAGTTTCAGTCAGTTCCTCATGTTTGAAATCAGGCCAGACTCAATTGTTTATGGACCCACTGTCAGGCTCTATTTGTAATCACATCTTTTCAACCTTTAGTATAATGATGACTATGCTAAAATATATTAGATATATGTTCTTTAACCTAATTGCTAGGAGATATAGCCTATTTTTAAGTCTCCTAAATCTCACCTCTTCCCTGGCTACAGCATTCATTCTTCAATGTACAGAGTCCTCTAAAAATTAAAATCTACTCTCAGACTAACAGATGCATGGCGATTGACTGAGGTAAAAAGGTATGAAAATAATAAAAAAATAGTTTGTATTGCAGTTTGCCACAGAGCATCAATACAGAAATTAGAGTTATTTAAGCACCTTTGTGTAAGGATAATCTCTGTTTCACTATTGTCAACAGGTTGTGCTCTCAGGAGGGGCAAGTTTTAAACAATACAGCCTCAGCATTACCAGGCAGTGTGATAAGATCCTGCAACATCTGCTTTTTTTCAAGGTCCATGAGCAATATTGCAGAAAACCTCTGTGTGCCTCCACGAACCCTCTCCACTCCTCATCTCCACACTCTTGGTGCTACTGTGACTTTATGGGATGCCAACAACTTCTTTCAGCTACCAAGGTGCTCCAAGCAGGGCTGAAGTTAATAACTCAGACCATACATGCTAATGGCTCTTAGTAAATTGATTTGTTATTATTGCTTAATTTTGGTAAACATTCTTACGGGAAAGTAGTGTCTCAATTGCAGCCCATCTAAAATAAGCTCATTTATGCTAATGTCTTTCTCCTTGACACTCAGTAAATTCTTCCTAATGCATTAATTATGACTCCAGATAGACCAATGATTATTTCATATATGCTAATTAGGAATAATTTTATTCAGTCTGCCACACATATCAGTAAACAAGTGGAATGAATTCCCCACAGGGGGGATAAAAAGACAATGATTTTCCTTCCAATGAAGCTGAAAGAATTTACCCCACAAACAAGACGTAATTAGAGAGAAATGAGGACTTAGAAAAATACACTTACAGGTATAAGAGGCACCAAGAACTTGTTCTTTCTCAGTGACAGAATAAAGCAGATTCTTAGCTAATTCCTTAGCCAAAATCTCGTTCTCAGTTAATGAGTTTTCACTATATATGATTAGGAAGTGCAACCACCTTTTACAAAGTAAATAAAAATTACAATCAAATTAGTTCCATTTGTGGCAGAACAAATTGATCCAAAAAAAAAANAGCCCTAGGTCTGGAAGACAAAGAAGGCTGAAGAAAATGCTGTGATACATCACTGTCATTTGCACTCATTGAATGTCAAGGTTAAAATATGGTGGAGAGAAGTTTTTGCTACTCATACTTGTGACCCTTACAATGCTACTAAATCCCACAATTCTACAACTGGATCACGTACAACTCTTGTTCATGACTGCTGTATAACTAATAAGGATATATCCATAAAAAACATAATTTCAGGCTTGAAACCAACCAAAGAGAAACATAAAATGAATGATAAAAAGTCACATCCCAGGCTTATATATTGTTAAGCACAAACTCTTATAATCTCATGACATAGATGATAATATCTTGTAGGATCAAACCTGGCAATTTTTATGTGCAGGTGAATCCCTAAATATATATTTATGGTTGAACTTGAAGAAAAATTCATTGTGTGTGGATATGATAATTTGTACTTGATTTTTTCTCTCCATGTCTTACATCAAGTTAACTCTTTCTAAGTTTACACACTCAGAGCTTAGAGTCCTGCTGAGTACATTCTGAAAAGATGAATAAATATTATAGAGGACTGCAATCTAGATTCAATTACCATTTTTGATGCGTGAGCCAATCGACAACCAAATTTAGTCTTCCAAAATCAGCTGTTTCTGTGCTTGAAGGTTGACTGGTTAATATAGATCCAACAGTAACTCGTACAAATAGGAAAATATCAAAGTCTGAATGAACAGGCAACACATGGTTCAGAAACAGATAATTACTCTGAAGGCATCTACTTTTTGGGATGTACCATTTTTCTGTAAACTCTCTTTCAATTGTAAGCATAGACCTATAGTAAAAAAAAGAAAGAAAATCCAAAAAACAAAGGCAAGTGAGAAATTGCCTTTGAGAAATCTGCACCTTATTCTATGGTGAAGCCTCTGACCATAGAATGGGATGAACTGCACTGTCCTAAGAGAGACACCTACTATTGCCTGCAAGGAAACAAAGTACAAACTTTTACCTTAATTATTCCGGGGTCTGGGAGTGTTGGGAGGAAACCTGAGCCAACTTCTAGAATCTAAAAAAGTGAACGTCATCCTACAGAGATCCCATGGAATATCAGCCTTATAATAAAATTAATGCTGTCAGATGTACTTTTGTGTGTTAGTTAGGCTGAAGAAAATGGAAGTACCTTTCCTTCAGCAGATGAATCGAAACTTAAAGTGACTACAAGTTAATGCACAAATTAATGTAAAATTAATGTATTCTTAATATTTAAGAATATGTTGGTTCTGGATTTTGTGTCTCACAGCAGTGAGCAGTCCATAAAAGCTTCCAAATTCATCTGGCAAACAAATGGTTGTTCACTATTTGTTGGTTTGTGTTTGTTGCTCCCTTGAGCTTTTTTATTTTCCTGTTTTTATTTTTTTGGAATTTGAAGAATACTTTATCAACTGAGACACAGAAAAGACAGTACTGAAGATACGCCATCAAAAGCAAACATCCTTGTGTGAAATCATCCCTCTACATTTACACTACCATCATCATATTTTTTTTCAAGCAAGGCAACCCCTGACCATAAGGATCAGCAGGCATAAAAAGTTATTCCTAACCAAGGTAAAAAAAGGCTGAACTCTACTAATGACTCTCTGAAACATTAAGGGGAAAAAGTCTAGGATTATTAAAATTAACATCAGTCAGCTTAGACAGAAAATCCTTAACTGTCCAGTTAGATTACTCAGCCATTCAGGCTCCATGCAGACTAAGGGCTACCCATAGGCTGTTTAAACTCTGCTACAGTTCTAATGAATGCAGAATAGATGAGTTAGAAAAGCAAGCACCTTGGAAAAAAATACTAGAAAATGTAAATTTTCATTTCATTCATGTACTTCTGTGTATGGGGGCTGATACCCAGTTGAGTGGTTGCTGCAGTTTATGGAGAAGGTAATGAAACATCAGATGGGTACTGTTCAAGAGCATTACCCATAACGATCACATTGTAAGCTATTAGCAGTTTTAAATACATAAATATATTACAGCTAATGGGATATGTGTTTATGGCAACACAGCAAGGTTATTTTGCCACTATTTTTTAAAGAGAAGAAATTGAAAGACTGAGTTACCTGCTTACTACGCTATCTAAAGGGGAGACCATTCCCTTAATGCTAATTTAAACAAAGTTATGAAGATAAAAGTTAAACTTTTGTACAATGTATTGAAATTTGATTAAATTATAATGACGGTCCCTTGCTGGTAGTAGAGCAGTAGCACGCTTCACTTATCTTTCAATACACTACCTTAATATTCAGATATATCTGTCTCACAAAACATCAGATGAAACCCCATGGAAATCCAAATTTTTACTGATTTTTAGTATACAGAAGTGGGGGGAATTTCAATGAAGTAGGGTTTTTTTTTGTCCTTCACAGAAAATCAAAAGCTACAGGAAACCTTCGTAAATTTATTTACACCTTCAACAACCATCTTCTCACTAGAAAATATTTTAAGAAGTTTTGTTAGTTTTCTAAACTTCTATTTATTTTTTGGGGAAAAAAAGAAATTAAAGCCAATAGCCAAAGGTACATAATCACTTTATTAACACTTTTTTAGCTCTACTCATATTAGTTACTGACTTCATGGGAGGCAGGATGTCCCAATAGGCTTCTTCCCAGTATGGACATGAAATCCTCACCCACATGGTTGGTTCTGCAAGCACAATGGCATCTGCTTGGAGGAACAGCAGGAGTGTGCAAGATGGGGAGAGTTTGCTACCAACTCCACTGTCCTCTGCAGCATTTCCCACCTTTGGGGGTTTCACCATTCCCTCAGGTAGGGTTCTGTGTTTCTGACACTCCCTGATTAAATCCAGCGTGATTAAATCAGCGCTTGGCCGCACAAAGTGGGTTGGAGACAGGTGGATCTCCTCAGTTAGGCAAGGAAGACAGGGAGATAGCTTATTAAAAACACCAATTAATGAAAGTTTTTTAGTGCAACTCCTCTGTAGAATCAATGGGAATGCAGGTTCCAGCCCCAGGGGGGCATTTCTAAACCCATGACAGAACGGTGCATCTCAATGTCTCACAGCTCCCTGCTACACATGTAAGACTGATTTTGCTCTCAGTGTTTTTATTTTAGCAACTGGTTTTGAGCAGCTTTCTACTTTTCATAAGTTTCATATGAATACAAAGGAGAAATTGATTTCCTGATCAAAATTTGCATTTCTATTCTGACATTCAACCCAGCTACTTTCATGTGTTTATAAAAATTCTTGTTCCAGAGATACCATTTTCAAGAAAATGGTATCATTGTGCTCCCTATGATATTCCAGAGGGAAGGATCTGAAAATACTTTGCTACATTTCAACTTGCATTTGTTTAAAAGCACAGAATTTATTTTCAAGCTGTTCAGGATTTTATTACATGGAGTACTAAAATGGGGGTGGAGAAGCAGTGCTGGGGCAGAAGAGGAAGCAGTAAAGGTTAGGCACTTAATTTTCAAATCTGGGAATTATATTCTTTTCCAGTGGACACAAAACTTGTCCTCTGAACAAGACTGACTTCAATTATATGAGAAGTTTAGAACTTTCAGTTAAATGGATGGATTAAAATTAAGTTTTAATTACTTCATATATAATTACCTCACAACTAAGCCCAGTCATGTTTGTGGAGATGATGTTGGAGGCCCAGTGGAGCACAGGACAGCTCAGCCAACTAAACCAACTCCCAACCCATCTCCTGTACTGAGGTGAGAGGAGGTCCTACACTAAGGCACCCTCCTGGCACCTTACTTGGAGAGGTCCTGGCAGAAACCAAGTCTCTGTTCAGCTTTAATCTCTGGCATTGCATGACCACCACAAACACACTTTGTTTTAAAGTGAAAGCTTGACTCATGCAAAAATGTCAGATGATATGTTAGGAGTGTCTATGAAAAGAGTGTGGATCTTGAGAAAGATTTAGAAACCCAAGTCACATAACACAGTTCTCTTATGCTAGAATCTGTGCAAAAGTAAAATCAAAAGATTTTTGGCATTCTAAAAATATATTAGAAATATACAGAGGTAACACTGGAGAAAATTCACTTTCGTAGTTTGTTTAGTAAGATGTTTGTAATGTGTCAATTTATAAGTAAAACATTTTCATTTAAATTAAGTCAGAAAGAAAAATCAGGACATGGAGAACGTAAAGAAAACCTTAGCAAGGCATTGTAGGAAGGATTAACTCTTTATCTCCATGCTTAGAAGCAGCCAGGAGAAAATAAACACACCCATTATTACATCTAATAAAATACCTTATTTTGGTGATTGCATAATCAGAGATGCATTCTGTCCTGGAGCAGGGTTCCTCTCACACTGAAATGAAATCCATGCTGAAGTTCCCACCTGCAGGTGCAATGACACACTGACACACTTCTCTCCTTTCAGCTTACCACACATCAGTCTCAACCTCATAAAATATTCAGGATTAAGAATTTCTCATTCTATTAAGTTTATAAAATTCTCTCTATCTCATGTTTCTTTAAGACCATTTCTACAGATATTATTTTGTTGTATTTAATGATCAGTTCACTAAAGTGGCTTTTTAAAAATCCCTTCTTCAGAATATTTTTCTCCCTAGGAGCTGTTTTCCACACTTATATTTAGGAGTCAAGAAGATCCTGTCTTACCAGCAAAGTTGACCATTTTTTGGTCTCAGAGAAAAAGAAAACAACATTGAAACAAAACTGATTTGATTACTAACCATTACAATTGACAATTGAGTTCAATTATATCTATGTATGACAGCAAGAAAAAAAATATTCAGCAAATATAAATATTCTACATATTATGTAGAACAAAATCAAAAGCCTACTGATTAGAAAGAGACTGCAGCAAACTGTAATCAAAGTTTTGATTTGAATTTTTTGCTTCTTTGACTGTTTGAAAGGCTTATTCATTCTCTAACATAATATTAGAAAATTTAACAAAAGGAAGCTGAATGGGCATCTGAAATTTTGGAGTTGCTCTTCACCATCTCTATCATTACTCCTAGAATTTTAGGGAAATGCATCCAGCTTGAATACATCCTCATATTACTTGGCTGAAATGCTGTGTGCCTACAAATCACCAAAATGTACTTGTCTGAACAGAACATCCTTGGGGAGAATGAGATGTGTGAGTCCTCCTGCTTCCATACAGAATCAAAAACCTGAAAGAAAATTAGCTCAATTTATAGAACTAATTCTAATCATTCATGTCTTCCACGCGTGTTAGCTGAGCATTCCCATTGCTCCACACCTGCCTGGATAATCACTACAAAGTATGACTTGAACATCAGCCTGTGTTGTCATTAGAAAGTAATTAGTTTTAATTTGTTGTTAATGATAAAAGAACCAGCAATGGGGTTTTGTTTAAAACTCTGCATTTCTTTTACAGTGATTTTTAGTTAGGCCCATTTTTATGATGCTATGAGACTGCCATTCCTGATTACATTACTCCTTGTTCACACAGGTATTAATCTTTCACGGATAACGTGGCCTGTTTCTAATGAATGCCTTAAGCCTTCGAATAAAAGCACTCAATTTAGGTTCTTTAGAAATAGTGTCTCATCGAAACCACATAGGAGACTGATTAAATACCTTGCTGTCCAAATGACTTCGGAAAATTAATGGACCCAATCGAAGTAAAAACCTCCATGTTCTTTTCTTGTAACAAAATAAGGACAACCTAAACGTAAAAAATTGCCAAGGAGATTATATAAGCAATCAGCTGCTAACAATGCTTTTCTAAATGAACCAATGTATCAACATTATACAGAATTCAGGCTCTATTCAGGCTTCATTGGGAAGAGCAATTATACCAGAGATATAATAGCAGAATTTTCTCTCTTGTTAATAAAGAATAGTGGTAGAATTTTGGAGGTTATCATAAAACCAGTGAGACATTTTCAAACTGAAAGATGGGAAACTTAGGTTAGATATACAGAAGAAATTCTTTACTGTGAGGGTGGAGAGGCACTGGAACAGGTTGTCCAGAGAAGTCGTGGATGCCTCATCTGTTACAACCCACATCTGAGACAGGGTAACTAAGGTTCCTCTTTCTAAATCCCTGGGGGTGAATTAGAGTGAAAGAACACTGTATGACCAGCGTGTTTATGAAGAAGATTTATTTTAAAACTATGTAATTGCAGTGGAAAGAATGTATGTGGCTGGTTTGGTTACTTTTTATAGAGGTATAAAAATTCATGAAGAAAATATAGAAGGAAAATAAAAGAAAGTGAAGGAAAGAATAGTGGATAGCAGATAGTGGAGAGGAAAGATATCTGGGGATCTAGCAACAAGACCTGATTGTTGCAATTTTGATGTCTGTGGTGGAGTGATGTTCACAGCCCTGATCTCTTGGGGGTGAGCATCCACAAAACAAAAAGTTTGTTGAGTTGTATACATTCAAGCTGGGATTGGGAATGCCTAGATCCCTCCCCAGGGAGGGGATTCTTTGTGTCTGGTGCGATGCTATGGGGCGTGTGTAAGGTTCTGATGGAGAGTTTCTGAGAAGAACTGGGGGATGCTTTGGGGTCCTTGGTGGTCCATAGGCCACTCTGGGAAGATGACTGCTGTTGCTCCTGCTCCTTGTGACTGCACAGCTGGGTGCTGTGTGCTCATCATGGACCTGAACAGGAAAACTGGCTCCAGAAAGGTGCTGCCCTACCTTTGTACAGCTTTCCAGGCACATCCTGTTCTAACTTGACTGCTTGAATGGTCACTGGAGGTTGAGGCACAGACTTACCACCCAGCCTTCTCCCCCAGCCCTGGCTGGATGGGGCACTGAGCAGCCTGGTCCAGTGGAAGGAATCCCTGCACATGGCAGGGAGGTTGGAACCAGATGATCTTTATGGTCCCTTCAACTCAAATCATTCTAGGATTTTATGACTCCAAGATTTAAGATTAGGTGTTTACAGAACCAAACATGAAAAAGCAGGAAAATGTAGGCCCATTGCTTGTTCCTATCTCAAATAGCTGGATGTGGGTTTCAGGACTGGCATCAACAGCAGCTTCTGAGCTCTCTTCTGCATGTTACATGCATCTAAATATGCATGTGGGGAGATAATTTCACTCTGCTCTCTAACAAGAGAAGGCACACATCACCCTAGTGGAAGTGCACAGGAAAAACCCATCAGGACAGCAACCTAGTCCTACCTCACTTCTCTACATAGAATGTCTTTACACTTGTGTATTTTGGGGAGCAAAATATGTCTTTGCATTTATTTAGTATGTGATGCAATGGAGTTCCCTCAGATCCATTGATGCTATTGGACTGGAACTAATAACTAAAAATCTTCAGACAGAACTGTCATTAAGGTTAGTTGCTTTGCAGAGAAAAGGCTTCCATGAATGTGGAAGTATGTTTTAGATTATTTTGCTCTGTGCTCTTACACGGTGACATCTGAGAAAAAATTGGTGTGCTGACAGTCAAAAAATGAAGCAATTAAAAGCGTGGAATTTAAGTTACTGCCAGTATCACATGAAATTGCAGTAGAAGAGTCTGACATTTAAGAAAAAAAGATGTAAAAAGAGGTAAGCTACAGCAATACACTCTGAATCAGGCATTTAAATGAGTAGCCAAACAAATGCACTGAGACCTCACAGTAAAATGCAGGACATAAGGACATTTTGCAGCATATAAACCTGGAAGACATTCTGAAAGCCTTTTCAGAACATCAGCCTTAAGTAATGCTGATTTAGTAAAGAAGACAGCTTTAGACCAAAGACTGCAAGTTGGCTGTATGGAGGTATGAACAGGAGAGTTCCACAAACAGGTGAAGAGAGCATCCCTTTAAACCTCAAAGGCCCAGGGTGCACAGGACCAGCCTGGAGAGAGCAGGCAGCTGGGCTGGCATCTGTGCCCAGGGAGATGAAGTGCACAGCAGCCTGTGCTCCTGTGGAGCCCAGCTGAGCCATCACTGCAACTGGCTTCCCCTCTGACTTACCACCTTACTGCATTCATGCCACTCTGCTAAAATTAAAAACCAGGCACCCAAACCCATTGTTGAATAGATTGTTGTGCTTACATTACATCCATTAATTTCAGGATTCCAGTCTGCAGAAGTCTCCACACAACTGTTCATTACAACTTCCCAAATTTCATAACAAACCCAATAATTATATCCTTAAGTTTCCCTCTATAAAAATATGCTGGCAAAAAATGCAATATTCAAAGTATCCCAACATTGTGCCAATGAAAAATTGCAAACTTTTCCTTCCTTGAAAGAAAGCATTGCTGTGTTTAAAAATGATAGATTTTCTCCAACAGCCCATCTCTAATGTGAAAATTAATGTGTCCTGCCCGAGAGCCTCTGCAATAATATTGAATGCATTAAAAATTGCTGCTTATATTTGATGCTGATTAGTTGGCTTTTAAAGTATGTCATGGCCAGCCACAATTGCATTTTATTGATTTACATTTTTTATTACATTTTACGTAGCATAAAATTAATTTCCAAATTGTTATCTGGTTAGCAAACATTCTAGCTAATTTGAGAATTTGAAAATCTTTCCTATGAATTAACACAGGAGAAAGTGTAGGAAGGACTTCAAAAGTGTAGCATTGTGGTAGCTGCCAGAGGTACTTTACCAGTGTGGCAGTACTGATGGCTAAGCCTAAAAGACTCATCAGGCACCAAAGCATCACAACAGATAAAATAACCACAGAAAGCGGTCCTTTTTATCACAATTATTTAAGAAAAAAAAAATTTTGCCTAAAAATAATAGGTTTTATGGCTTTCCAAAAGGAAATGAAAGAAGTCTTCTAATGTCTTGATTTTATTCTAATATTTTTTTAGAAAGGATGTGAAGGAATCACTAGCTAGAAGGTGTTGGGAAGAGGGGTAGCTCTGTCTCCAAATATTTCCATTAATCTGGCTTTTTTTTTTAATACAACTGAATCATGAAAAAACTAAGAATAGTAAACATTTTGCATCTTCAAATAAATTTCCTTATTCCTTCCAAATAAAGTAATAATAAAAGAGTCACAACGTGAAATTGTGAGAGCCTAGGATCTCTGAGTCATCTTTAATCAGTTCTAACTAGTTAGAAATAAATAAATTTCACAGAGGCATTCCCAGTTTTTATTGGGTTTGTACAATCATTTTTACAACCTGAAGCCCACACTCCTGTGAGCCACATCTACTCCAGCTGAGAAGCTCCAGCCTCACAGGCTGTTTCCTGGATGTTGGGGGGCAGTGATGGCCAAGGGGTGGCCTGGTTCTGGCCAGGTGGGCACTGGTGCAGGGCTCCTCTCCTGAGCAGGGCATCTCCAAACCAGCCAGGACAGCTGAGCTGAGCCCTTCCTGCAGTCAGGCACTACTGACACGGAGCTCCTGCTGCACTTCAGCTCATCTTGGTAGGAAATCCAGTTTCTTCTTTCATCTGAAGTGAGACTTTGTCACAGGAAAAGGGAAATGCTATGTGATTATTGCAGCTGCTTCATTTTTCATATGGTTTTATATCTAGACTGGCTCCTTTCCGTGACTGCTCTAGAGACACAAGCCAGATTTATCCCAGTCCCTAGGAAAGTTACAGGGGCTTCTGTTGAGCAATAAACTTAAATGAAACCCAGCATTGCTTTTTACAACCAAGCACCAACTGAATGGGGCTGAAGTCCTTTAGTCTATATTGCCTAACACCCCTTTTCTTAAATGTTGCATCATTAACTTTAAAACTAAGGAAAAATGAACATAAAAGGAAAAGAAAATGATGGTTAAATATTTTAGAATTACTTTTAAAAGAAATCCTCATGCTGGCATGAAGATCTTGGAAAAGCACTGAGTACTGTTTCTCAGTTTTAAAATTACTGAACCTCTGTGAAGACAGCAATTATTGAAGCAATATGAGGACAGGAACAGGTTGCCCAGAGAAGCTGTGAATGCTCCATCTCTGGAAGTGTTCAAGGACTGGGGCAGGACACTGAGCAACCTGGTCTAGTATAACATGTCCCTGTCCAAGCCAGGGACTTGGAACAAGATGATCTCCCAACCCAAAGCATTCTAGGATTCTATGAAGATCTGGACCTGCTGAACCCAGCAAGAGGAAGCATGCCTGTAGTGTGCTGCCTCTGAGGGCTACTGAAGGCACGTCTACACTCACGAGCTGCTGAGCTTGCTGCCCCAGCAATCACAGTGGCGCCAGAATGACTTTTCCTTTTACATTTCTTTCATATATATTCGTAGCTCTACTGCTGTGTAGTTTTACAGTTCCTAGCTAACCCCAGTACTTTTCCCTACCCTGACAGGTAGACAGACAAAACACATTCCAGAGGCTCCAAGCTGGAGCATCCAAGGTCCCTATCCTATCTTTGTTCTTGCTGGGATCCGAGGTTGAAACCAGTTTTGAGACACATTTTCATAAACAAAGTTTAGTTCCTATCTAAAGGGGGGCTACAGTAAGAGGTGGAACCAAAAGGGAGAATTATCTCACCACTTATGTCTCTAATTGGGGATTTTTGTCAATTATGCTAATTTGCTAAACTTATAAAACTGTGTTCACCCGATGAGGGTGCTGAATGTGACAGGGTGAACACTTTCTGTAACCAGCCTTTATATTAGCTCCTATACCAATATTGTCCCAAAAGTGTGTTGTTTTATTTCTAGGTCTTTAAGGCATCAATATTTAGTTTCTATCCAGAGGCTCAGCAGGGCCTGTAACTGGGCACTAGTACTCAGACTGAGTACTGAAGGACAGCAACATCCTTGGCTGTGCCTGGTTTGTCCCCTCTGCTGGCACAAGTACACCTTGCATTTGAGTGCTTTATCACCTGTGTGCTGTGCTGGTGGATAGTGGAGCCCAACCCTGACTCTCCAGTGCTGCTACCAAACTGGAACAGACCTGTCCAGACTCTCTGCACTCCAAGGATTTTCACTGAGAGCTCTGAGCCTCTTCTGGACCCCCAAGGTCTCCTAAGGTCTGCTGTTGAGCACAGGGCCATGCCTGAGGAGCATGGGTGCACCTTGAACCTGCAGAACGGCTTTGGGCAGGAGCACAGGCTCAGGATGGTTCTCAAATACAAATCCCACCAGGCTGCAGAGGCATAAATGAACTCTTCACTAGCATGTGAAGGAAAAGCAATCAATCTGAATGTTCAGCAGCTGTTCACAGAATCAAATATCCAGAGAGGGCTTGAAGTACATCTGAGAAGATTTTGTAAATGAGGAGAGAACAACATCTCCTTGCAAATGCCAGTAAAGCATTCCCATCCCTTTGATTATATCTGATACTCTAGAAATGTTTCAAGTCTGATGCTCACAAAAGGGGTTCTATTTTTTGTAAGAACAAGAGAAATAATCTGAGTTATTTTTTTCTTTGTTGTACCAAATCATTTTAAAATGACATAGCGCATTTTCATGCTTAATCGTATCTAAATTTTATTATGCTTTCATTTATTTTAGCAAAAAATTATCACAAGCTTTGTGATAATACCGTGTATTTTTTTTTCTTTTATAAAACCAATTTTAATGTACTCATTTTCTTCAGAGCCTCATCAAATGAATTACTAAACAAATTAAATCACTCTCCCACCCAATACCTGATCTGGTTTGGAGCTGTCCATGGTATGGCAGTAACAGAAGTGACCTGCCTAAGAGATTACTTCTCTTTAGCTGTTTATGAGGAAGAGGAGCCTCCCCAGGGAATAAGAAGAATTTTGGGAGGGTATGTTTTTTGGTTTGATGATTCAGCTTGCACTATTCTTACCCCTGAGGCACACCAAGGTTGTATGGGGCAAACCCTATTGTTCAGAGTGCCACAGGAAAATGTTCACAGCTGCAGTCTAATATTCTGGATATTCTGGAATAATGTCTGCTCCCAAAAAGCTCAGAGGATAAATTGACAGAAACTAGATGGTATTAGTCTCTTTTTTAACATGGGAAATTAGCACTCAAGTTGATATATTGCTGTCTGATGTCACATGATTTGTGTTTGTTACTAACTCTGGCTTGTCAATAAATGTCATAAGACACAGAGATAAGGAGCCATGCAGGCCACCTGAATTATAATTAGGCAACAAATGTAATAGAAAAACCCTAAATCCCATTTGTAATGTACAGGAGAACCACCAAACTGGGTTCAGGCAATAAATGAACCTCTCAGCAGTAGAAGACAAATGGTGAGAACAAGCGGGAGAGGTTCTCTGTGGTATCTTCCCTTATTCACCCACACAGTACCAGGGGGTATTCCCAGCTCAGGATTGGTACTAAGGACAACCCAAAATCTGACAGTCAGGAAAACCTCCTGCCCAGCCTCCCAGAGGGACTTCAGTACACTATCCCAAAAAACCACAAGCAACCAATCTTCATGATGCATGAACCTTCCTCCTTGGGAGCAGGAGTAAACCTGCTGCACAAGTGGAACTAGAAAGGCACACTGCAAGATGTCAGGAAAGCTGTGGCAGCCTGACACAGCCCATTACAGAAGCCATTGCTAGCAGACACCAAAACCATAGGTGAACAGGGATCCCAGCCTATGAAACAGATTCACAAATGAGTAGCTGAAGAAGAGCCTTAAGCAGGGAGCATTGTGGTCACAGGCAGGTGTAGAGCAGCAGCTCAGAGACAGCAGCTGAGTGAATGTTGTGCTCGAGGAGCTGCAAGCACCAGCCCCACCTGAATGCTGCTGCCATGGACAGAGACACAGCAAGCAAACGAACAGCAACCCCAGCCATCAAGTGATCAAAACAAAACAAAGAAACGCACCGACCAAAAATCCCCAAACCAAGCCCAAAAAGAAACAGTGCAGCTGGTGTAACAGAAGCTGTGAAGCCCATGTTTCATACTGGCAAGCAGGCTAAATAATGTCTGCATGTCAGGGCCTGTTTTCTTTTATTATCTACTCTGTTGTAAAGGACACAAACTCAGAGAAAGGGAAGATTCCAGGCCACCATAAGGGGACTTGGCATTCTAGGGCAATGCAGATGCAACTAGAGAGGACAAATGAGAAACCTCCCAAAGAAGAAATGCAGTCACAGTGCTGAGACAATCCTTCACCAAATCTGAGAATGCAGATGAGAAGCTGGATATTTGCTGCAAAAGCCAATGTGCTGGAAGGACAATGAAGGCAGTGAGGACTCAATGGTTCAGCCACAGACTAAGCCTTTGCAATCCCTTGCAATAGAACTCTCTGGGTAAAGCAACTGAGCAAATATTAGGAAAAAGAAGGCAACCATGCTTGTTTAAAACAAAGAGGTTGCAACAAAAGTGGAATTTGGAGGGACTAGCAGAGTAACAAAGGTTTGGAATAGATACCATGAAGTCCATCTGCTGCCATTAGGTTTGACTGCTAGCTGCTGTTGACTCATTTATAAAAAGTTCCATCATTAAGTAGTTAGTTTCAATTTAGATAGTCCTCTCAGTTTATTATCTAGGAGAGTATGATGTGAAATACTCAGAGCAGCAGACACAAACAGAAATGTTATGTTCCCTACAGCTCACAAAATCAAATGCCTTTCAGTTCCAGGCTTTAATTTATAGTCTTTCTTCCAGGTGGTGGCAAGGCACAGATCCAAAGTACAGTATGGCTTGCACCAGATGTTGGCACTCAAGCAAGCCTAATTTTGGCAAGCAGGGGAAGAGTCAGGGCATTGAGATGTCGTGGCAGCCATTCTGGTGTTGGCTTGGTGCCTTGAGAGCATGGCAGGGTTTCATGTGTGTGTGTCAGCTCCAGATAGTGATAGTTCTCCCAGTTATTTTATGTTCTTTAAAGCAAAGCAAGTCTCCAGCTGTTATAGTGTGGAGAAGCAAACTTTAAGAAACCAAATGAGTGTATCTGATACAGAAATACATCGAAATGTTTGAATTTGCAGATTCTAAAACTCTATCTCTACATATCAATGCATTGTGCATTTCAGACTGATTCAGATGGGCAGCAATTTAGATGACAATGACGATGTTTTAATTACAAGTATCTCTAATTTTGGCTTTTACTGAGCGCAGTGTTGAGTCAAGATACAACTTGAACATTTGTACAATGGAATTGAATTACATACTACTATCAACTCCAAATAGTTGGCCTATCAAAAAACCACATGAAATGATGCTCAAGTAGTGCTGATGTTTGAATTAGCAGCATCATGAGGAAGCAGCTACAGATTACAAGCTGAAGTGAGCAAACTCAATTGCTAAACACAGATCATGTGCTGCTTTATTTGGCTATTCTCTCTTGAGCATCCTGGATTGAATAGAGCAACTTCAATACAGCCATGGCTGACATGAAGCTAAATAGTATTGCACTGCTACAAAAAGCAGGTGAAAAAGCAAGCAAAGAATCACAAAAGGAAGAGCTGAACCAATGTTCCTCTAATTCAGAGTTGAGAATGGAGGGTAAGAAATTAAAGACTACCTGCTGTACATGTAAGGGGTGGGGAATTAAATAATGACATTATTTGGACAAATGGCAAGGGCAGTTGCAAGGCACGCCTGAAGCCTGGGTAAGCATGCAGGTGGTCACATAGCAGGAGGACATGATTTGTTAGTCTCTCAAATTTTGGTGCTGTAATCCTCACTGAAACTTTGCTAAGTATCACTGGTAGATATGCCTTAATTTTAGTTTAATATAACTCTAATTTAAATAGGATTATAAGGGGGTTGGCTCTCTCGAAAAAGTATGGAGGGGAATTAAGATACTTCTGAGAGAAATCTTCATTTAACGTGTCCTAGTTAGCAGAAGAGATACACACCTTCTTTCAGATATGCTAAAAAGCCTTATCCTGGGGCAACATGGCAATGATTCAGGAACACAGACAAATCTTATCACATCACTGGATGTGTCTTGCATTTTAATCATTTGACAGAGAAGACAGCCAGGGGTCTGAAGACAGGAGGAGGCAAAGTGTGGGGTGGGGCTTTATTTGGCTCACTGGTCATGGATTAGTTACCTGAGGTGAAAAAAGATTCCAATAAGAGATCATGTAATTCTATTAACACCAGTTCTATTTCCAGGTACATCAGAATTTAGCCTCAAATTAAGTCAGTATTATGGCTCCATAGTTACCCTGGTCTAATTCAGTGTAGCATTGGCTTTGTTACCAGGGAAACTGGCTGCTAGGAAAGGGCTGAGGTTTACAATGAATATTCTCTGTTGTGGACAAGGCTAGAAATATGTAATTCTGGAATAGTGTGCATCAGTTGACCATGGCCTGTACTTTCTCCTTTGAAAAAAACAACGCTGAATTCAACTCCCTCTTTGGTGATGACCCAGATGATGATATGGAGGCTTTAGCTAAAAGCCACCTAGGACAACTCTTTTACAAGAAAATTTACATAACTTTACAAACGACCTTAAAAATCACCAGCACCAGACATTGCAGTGTTTTATCTGCAGTAATCACCACTGTTGGATGCTCGAGGTATCTTAGCTACCAATTCTAAGATTAGTTTTGAGTACATCACATTATTGTTTATCCAGCATATTTGATATGGAGTAAGAGATCTCCATGCATTTATCTGCCTTTTTCTTAAGATTTTTAAATTAAGGCACCTGAGGAGTCATTTTAAGCAGAGATTTGCCCCCAAAAACCCTTCTCAAGGTGTCCCTTTAGCAGGGATAATTTAGTAGCAACAATTTCAAATGAGATGATGGTGGCAGGCTGAGAGCAGCATACTTTCTTTTCACATTTTTCACTGTTGTTGACTTCTCTCTGAGAAGAACATGAACACCTTGTCTATACTTTTACCTTGTGTACAATACACAAAACCACATCACCCCAAATACCTGACCTGAACAGTCTTGCTCCATGGAGGTAATGAAAGCCCATCTGTGAACTGGTGAGAGCTAGAAAAATCATAAGCTTAAAGATAAGTTCATTAATAACCTCTAAGTAAACACTATGGGTATTTTAAATCCATATCAGGGCTGTAGCCACTACTTTTAATAATACAATTATAACAGCAAGGGTTTTGAAAGGAAACAGGTGGCTCTGGGAATCCCTTGTATTTGTCTATTAAGTCATCAAGAGCATTTAAACACATCAAGGTTCATAGCTGATATATAAAGTCATATTTTTTAAACTTGTTTCTATTTTATGCTTGTGAACTGCATGCATATAGAACAAAAACAGTTTTGAAACTCTGTCATTTCAACAATATGCACTAGGGTTTTTTTCCACAATGCTTCAAAAAGGAGCCTACAGAACAGAGAGGTCCATTAAAGTGTTTAACAGGAAAGACAAACCCCACTCTACACATAATTTCAGCCTCTAAGCACTTAAGAGGAATCAACAAGAAAGGACAAAATCCATGCCTGTGTGCTGGACACAGGGGTACATCTGCAGGAGCCTGTGCACAGTGTGTGCACACTGTGAAGCACCTATTTAATTTAATTAGATGGATCTCTGTACCAGCAAACGCTTTCTACCTGTGAAAATTACAGGAGCCTTTGATCTACGATTCCAAGCAAAGGGGAAAGAAGTTTATTACCTACCCAGGCATTTCCCACACTGTCCTATGCTTTCCACAGAGGCCCCAGTGAGGTCAGCCCTTTAGAAAGGGAATATACCTCGGTTGCAGAAAAGAGAATTATGAAGAGCATTCCTCAGAAGGCTGTTCATCAACAGATGGCTTGAGTGGGGCTTGCAGCCTACAGAAAAGGAACAAACACTTCCCTTGTGATTTATTTCCCCACGAATCTGTCAAGAATTGGTCTCACCAAATACCCTGGGAATCAGTTATCTCAGGTAAAAAATCCAGGCCTTCACTTTTTTGTCCTTATTGGACCAATTGTCATGTCTAGAGCTGTTAATTCTTGTGTTCAAAAGGTCAGATTTCTTTAAAAACATGAATATGCCACAGTGATACACAACAAAAGATCCTCTATCCCAGGATCCAAGTGCCAAAAGAGGACCCTAGGGAAGGACTTCAGAACAAGGAAATTACGCTGTATTTCATGGATTTTCACTATTTCCAGGTCAACAGGTCATCTCTGCACACACATAGAAACCCTTGGTGGATTTCTCTTCCCTGAAATTCCCCCATTTCCTATTATTCCCACATGAAATTTTAGCATCCTCAAACCAATGAGCCTGCCAGCTACTGTCTGACAGCATCAATACAGGCATAAAAGAATTTATACTGACACTGCTAGTGAAAGGGATTGACAAATAGCAGCTTTTCAGCTGCTGAAACAAGAACATGAAAAGAGGTTGATTTAAATAGATTTCTATCACATGCAATTGAAAGAAATCAAGGGTTCTGAACAACAAGAATGACTCTTTTAAAGCAACAATTAGAAGTCAGGCTCAGCTTTGGCTGTCTGAAAGTTACATGCCTAATCTAAATTATTATCATTTCTTTATGCAATATCTATAGATAGGAACACATAGCAAGGCAACTTGCTCCAGATGACAAGTCAAATCTTCCCTATGAGAGCTGTTTTCTGGGAGTGCCTAGAAAATTCACAGGAGCATATCTGTTCTCTTTTACTATTTGTTTCATTCACTGAAAAAAAGAAAGCCTTGATTACCTAAAATAATTCCTAAATTCCTAAAATATTTAAGAAACCAACAAAATTGTATCTTACTAAAACATTCCTTAAAATACTGCTCAAAAAAGAAACCTCAAAAAACTATAGGAAAAACCACTGGTTTATCAGAAGGATAAAGTTCAGACAAAACCCACATAATTATAATTTATCTTGTTGCTAAAAGAAATATGTGACATCAGGGTTTTTCTTTGAAAGGAAGATTACCCTTGGTTACTAAAGGAGAAATTTTATCATTGCTGGAGTAATGTTTATGATACCTTCATACCTAAATGGGTTCCCTTGAGTAATGCTACAGATCAGCTGGCTTCCCAGAAATATGATATCATCTTCTGCCATTTAATTGGGCTCCTGAACTTGGTGGAACGTTCAGGAGAGGTTGTTCAGGTGCAGCTTATCAACCCTCTAGGATCTACATATTTTTTTAAAGCATTAAGTTTTCCTACTTAGGCTTTTATTTCTAATTACTCTCTTCTCCTCTATAGATATTTGCAGCCCTCATTACAGCAATTTTGCAACAAGCTGTGTTACAGCTGAGTGTAAATCATCACACAAAATCAGAATCCTGGTTACTTCACACCAGAATAAATGAAACAATTTTTCTCAACAGCTAGGCTAACATATTATAATTCTCAGCACTTCAAATTTTTTTCCATCTTTCAAAACTATGGCAGTGAAAAAATGTCTGAAAATAAATCTTTTCTTTGGTATACAGGGTCATTTCACCAGACAGTGACAAATGTCTCTCCAAGGATGCAACATACAGATCACCTCAATACGAGAGAGGCTCAAAGTCCTTTTTCTTTGTATTCACTAAAGAGATTTTAAGATAAATATATACCTTTAAAAATTGGCTTATACTCCCTATATCCCCACATTTGTAGCAACACAATTGCTGTCACGCACATCTTCAAACACACTTTGCTGATTAACACAAAAGTACAGAATTTGGCGTGATAGTCTGTTATTCTGTTATTAAACAATGTTTATGCAGAAAACAGACTACCTTTGGTGACATCAGGAAGGCAGCCAGACTTGGAAATTAAATAAATATTGTGATAGTCTGTACATTTACCATCAGCAATAAATACCGATTTTTATGCCTGCATGGAAAAAACCCACCTACATTGATCACAGCAGTGGGTGCAGTTCAATTTGCAGTTACACGATTTTAAATTAGGATTTACTTTTCTAAAGCCAGTGTAATTCTGCTGACAAAGTGACCTGAAAGAGGAGTTCAGCTGATTTCTCAATTGGCCTGGATCCCATGGGTCAGATTAATTGTGTGCATGTCAGTTATGTCCAGGTGCCAGGTAGGAGCAAAGAAATCAGTGAACCTACTGAGGTTATGGAGACGTGGCACATCCTGGGTAAAGATGGCATGGTTGTAGTGATGCCTTGGATTTTAACTTCCATATTTTCCAAATCCTGCAGTGCTCAGTGTGTAACTCTGAAGTGTCCTGGAGCCTGTGAGCTGCTGCTCTCTCACGTTAAGATGGACATAACAAAGCCTCTCTAGGCCTGCTCTCCAAGGACACCCAGACTGTCCTGGGCCCAGAATGTGTAACCCAACATCCTGGAAAGGGGAGCAAACTGGGGAGAATTACATCATTAGCTAAAGTTTTAATTGGCAAATTTATGCTGATATGCAAATGGACCAAAACCTAGAACAGTGTGAAAAACTCGTGACTCAGGGTCCAGTGTGTGAGCAGCCTCTGGCTCCCCAGGGTGGGCTTTGAAGGCCTTCAAATAAATATCCACTTTTATTCCCTTACTCCTGTCTGGTCTCTGTTTTCTAGGTAGCCACTTCAGGCTTCAGTAGAGCCAGATATCCCTCCTCCAGGTGACTGGGTCATCCAGATGGGTGACCTCAGGCCCTCATGTCTCCTTCCAGGTTAGGCAGCTTTGGATATACAAGATAATTCCTGCACCACTGTGGCTGGACCTCCTCTCCCCCAGCTTGGCCAGTCATGTGCACCAAGCTCTACTAAACTCTTTTCTAGGATCATACAAGAGGTTCTTGCAGTACCAATCAGGTTTACAAGCTCTCTGTACTTTTGCAGGAATGAGTTGGTAAGATATTTTTATTACGTTTATATAACAATACCAAATGCTGAACTCAAACTGACAGACTGTTCAAGGTTTTCCTGTCTGCACTTTCAGTGCCCACAGCAGATCAGATTCCTCTTTCTCACTTATCTTTTACACCTTGGATTCATCACTTCTAGTCTGTTTCCCCAAAAAACTCACTAGCAGCTCTTTCTTAACCCAAAACAGAACTGCAAAGAGAACTAGCTACTCTTTCCACCAGCAAATCCCCTAACCACTTATTTTCCATGTTGGTGCTTTTTCTTCTAAAACTAATGAAAATTATTAGCTGAAGATAGATTTCATCACCTCTTTGCCCCAGAAATCATCACATTTTAAAAATTAAGACAGACATCCACCTCGTTACAGCCCACACTTTTTAAGGACCTGCTGGAGGAGGCCACCACAATGATCAGAAGGATGAAGCACCTCTCCAGCAAGGAAAGGCTGAGAGAATTGGGTTTGTTCAGCCTGGAGAAGAGGCTTTGGGGTGACTTCATGGTGGCCTTCCAGTGCTTGAAGGGAGCCTTCAAGAAAGATGAGAGAGACATTTTACAAGGGTAGTGACAGGACAAGGGGGAATGGATTCAGACTAAAAGACAGTAGGTTTAGATTAAATATTAGAAATTAGGAAGAAATTCTTTACTCTGAGGCTGATGAGGCACTAGAACAGGTTGTCCAGAGAAGCTGTGGATGCATCATCCCTGGAAGTGTTCAAGGCCAGGCTGGATACTCACTAGGGATATTTGATTTGGCATTATATATATATTCATTAATTATGAAAATTACTTAAGAATTGTGATGATGACAAAGAAAACACACTAAGCTTTGGAAAAAGAAATATGTATCTGTAATGATCCTAGTTATAAACCATTTAGGATATGACACTCCCTACACAGGTACTAAGCAAGTACCACCCTCTGTAATTCCACCAAACAGATGTCAGTGTCAGGTTTCTTTCTACTAATAAGTTTAATGCTAAATGTCCTTATGACCCTAGCATAAAAACTGCATACAAGCCTTGTAGAAATCAAACACATGTGCACAAGAAATATTCAACAACAGCATCTGTTTACAGTACAAAATAAATTCAGTTTAATCTTAAAGCCTAAAAGTATGTGAAGTCACTCAAGAAGAATTAATTTATCCTAAGTTTTTCAGAAGGTGATAAATTTTTGGTTAAAAGAAATGAAAGTCGAGAGCCTTATAAGAAAACTGTGAATTTTGATTCAACAAATACTTTATGTGAGAGACAACTGGGCAATTAAATCTCTATTTTCAAGAAAATGGGCTCCCTAATTTTCTGTTTTGCTGACCCATGAAAAACGACAGATCCTAACCACAGTGAATCACAGAGATGTAGGATACAACTGAAAAACAAACAATATTTATCTCTAACAACAAGCAGCACATTTTTTAAGGTGTAATAACAACCACAAATATAACTTATTACTTTCTCTTATTCATCATGCCCAGCATAATGCAGAACCTCAGAGATGTTCTCATATTGCATTTTTACTTTCAGGCACCAGAGGAATGAAGCCTTTGAGCAATGCCTATCACACCTGGAAAGGTGGGGCAAAAAGGATTCTTCCAAACTGAAAATGAGAAAGCTGGCTGAAATTTCAAAACTCAGTGTCACAGATTTAAAAATGTTAAGGAAGGTGCTTAGGAATTTACTACATGGGGTGTGACTAGTACCTGGTTTAGAAGTTGTTCACAAACACCTCTGTGACAATATTAAGGATCTCAGTTGTGTCAAAAGTGTGCAGTTATATGGTTTCAGCCTCAAATTGAATAATTCCTTTAGTTAAGGAGAAGCCCATACCTTGGGGAATTGTAAAAGTCAACAGTAAATGATCAATTTTATCCATAATACTGAAAGTACCAGTCAGGATTAAACTGTAATCATGACTTGTTATTAGATCAGTGTATGTCTGACTGCTTGGCTGCAGGAGGATTTATCACAAGTTCAGTTACATCTAATGCTTCCCCAGTTCTATTGCTCCCTGCAGAGCTAATCGGATCTCAATGGAAATTTATGGGAAATTCAGCTGCTAAAGTGACAGATACACAAGCCTTGTCTGTCCCTTCTTTCTGACATTTATTTTCTCCTTTTTTCTGCTTTTCCTCAAAACACTCTTCTTCTTTTTTTTTTTTTTTCCTTTTTTTTTTTTTTTTAATGGTTTACTTCGGTATTGGTTCTGGCTTATATTAATTTTCCTTTTGTTCCTCCTCTCTCTCATTTTTTTCTCTATCATTGTTTCAGTTTCTAATCTAGCTAGCTCAATGTAGCACAAAGTTGAGGCAGATTGTAGCTAAAACATGTATACCAGAGAATATTCTCTCTCTCTCTTTTTTTCTTTTTCAGGTGTCCACATAATTCCCTGAAGAGATATCCTTGTAATGACTTAAAGGACAGAAACTGAGATGCACTGGGAGATGGCCATTCTTCCAGGGGCAGTGATGCACACACACTCCCACAATGGCCCAGAAGAGAAACCAGGAGCTACTGGTTTCTCTATTTATGGACAATGCAAGCAACTGTCACAAAACAGCTGTCAAAGACCAGGCAGGATATAGCCTTGAAAAATAAGGATACTTATGGCACCTACACAGTCTTCCTTGTGTGTTTTGGATGACTAAGTTGGATGAATGAATGAGCAGGCAGCTGGAACAATTTTCTCTGGTACTGCAATTTGTATGATCTGAATTTTTGTAGACTCTGCACATTCAAGGAGGCCTGGAAAAAGATAAGCATTCAGTTATGAAAACCTCAGTATTGAAAATACATTTGAAATATATAGCTACATTTCTGTCTGCTGTAAATCAGCCTCTCTCTTGTTTGAAGTTAAGCTGTATTTCATCCAGCTGCAGATGAAAATGACTCAGGGTAGAAAATGTCCCAGCACATTGGCTAGCAAGGGCACTACTATTAGTGATCTAGACCTAAAATGCTGAACTGTAGGACCCAGAGTCACTATCAGACCCAATATTAAAGTATCCTGATTCCTGGTTCCCAGCAGTAAAATGAAATCACAAACAGGTACCTCAGCATACAAGAATTTTTCCTATTCCTTCTGAGGTTAACTTGCTACTAATGCTGCACATGGAAATAATCAGTCTCACCATGATTCCTTAAAATATCAGGGATTAAGTTTAGGCTTAATGAATGTGGTACCATCTCACTTCAATGCTAAAAGATAAAATATATAAAACTATGCAACAGAAGAAGAACAAATAAAAGAAGCAGTCTGCCAAAATGCAGGACTAGCATTCAATAGATTAGAGACTGTGGTTTTTTGGTTTTGCTTTTTTATAAAGATGGAAGATAGCAGAGACTGGAAGAGTTGGTAGGTGGTGCATATAAGTTGGAGATGAGGTATTTTTCTAGAAATGAAGTGATAAAAAGTCTGCCTCAGAAAACAAGCAAATGGAATATGCCAACTACTATATTATAGGAAATAATGAAGAACACTTCTTAACTCGTTTTAATTAAGCAAGACATGTAAAAATATGAATCTAAGCCAATACTAAGCAAGAGAGTGTCCAAATCAGGAAACAGGAGAGCAAAGGCAGCAACCCAAAGCCGTACCAGCAGCCTCGACAGGAAAGCTGTGATTAGCTCAGGTCCCCCCAGACAGATTAAGGTGTATTAGCACAACAACAGCAGTGAAACGAGCACTGCTGACAATGACCTTACTGATCTTGTGGAGAGAAAGAGTTTCAGTCTGCAAATCTTTCAACTTCAACAGTTTTTAAGCAAAGGTAAACAGTCAGGCTTCGAAAATAATTGCATTTTTAGAATAGAAGAAATAAACAGGGGATTCCTTGATTACTTTTTAATGGGTATTTCCATCTTGCCCCCTTTCTCTTCATAGAATCACCAGCACATTGGCATTTATGCAACTAACAGACAGATGGATATCACAGCAAAAAAAAATTAAGATTAAAAACTATACAAATACAGATATATTAGACAAAATGACATGAAGTAGTTTTACCAGTTCTGCTATTATAAAATAATATAAATGGAAAAGTTCCTGATATAACTGTTCTATTTTCACTTTAATGTATTAGATTTGCATATGTAGTGATGCATTTCAGAGCTGAACTGTCAAACTCTAGGAGCCTAATTTAACCAATAGAATGTTACAATCAACCATAACAAATGCTAAGATCTTTGGAGACTGTAGGAGTTTAACAAAACAAGTGTTTATATAAATCAAAAGGAAAAATGATAGAATACAACGAAAGAGATGGAGGCAGAAAATATTAACACAAGAGTGATGTGCTTCTCTTTTGCAGCTGGATCATTCCAGAAGAAAATTGGAATAATAATTAAGCCAATTTTTTTCATTAGGTGAGGCACTCGTGTTACTCAAAGGAATATGGAATATGTCTTTGTAACAAAACAAACACAGCCTGAATCCTGTACTGGTTAATACCTGGAACAGTTTGCAACATAGTGTAAATAGAGTGCACTGTTTGCAACAGACTGCATGTCTGACATCCAGAAATCACAAAATGGTACAGAAATGTCTTACTCTGCTCTTCTTTTCATAGCAGTAAAAAAGTATTTAGCACTGTCTCTATATCTCCAGAACAGATATTAGAAAATAAAGGAAAACTTTGGAAGAGACATAAACCACCCCCCCAAAACTGACATACCCTGAACCCCACAAGCCACATGAATAGTGGGCAGTCATATTGCTGTTGTTTAAATCACCCCTTGACATCAGACACACCCACTGAAATAGTCTCATACCTTGGCAGGTTTCCTTCTTTAGCAAATGCACACGGTTTAAATAGAACCCCAGACATCTGTCAGGTACCTGAAATCTGGTTTAAAGCAGAATGTTTCTGTAAAAGGCTGCTGTAAGCCCCATCAACATCTGTGGACATGTGCTGATAGAGCAGATGAGGTCTTTTGTGCCTGCCTGTATCCCCTCCACAATGGCACTCTCTCTTCTTTTTCTGCTGTGTCACAAGGACATCATTTCTAATTCCCTTAAACTGGAGCTTCTGAGTGCTACTCTGATGAGCTTAATGGGTATTTTTATCTTTTTGCTCTTAGGAGGTAGGTACTTTCTAACAGCTTCTGTTCCTTCACCTGGTGATGATAACCAGCAATTTCCCTAAGCAGCACTTACTCCAGCTCAGGTGAGATAATTGTTTTGAGGATATATTAATATTTATTACATCACTTGGTTAACTGATCATATGGCCTGCCATAAAAAAAAAAAAAAAAAAAAAANAAAAAACCCTCCAAAAAAGTAGAAGAAACCCCACAACTCCTGAATTTCATGCGTTATATTTCAAAGTATCATGAAATCTTGATTTGGCAGCCCAAGAACAATTACAGAGCTCATTGCACATGCCAGTGTGCACCTATTTGTCTATGTTACATGCACATACTGTTTTTAAGCATTTCCTCCTTTCTGAAAGCCTATTCTTCCAACAGATTTAAACTGCACCATTTCCTCAACACAACTCACAGAAGAATAAGTTTTCCTTACACTGAAAACAATCTCATACTAGCCTGCATGCAAACGTGACTTCAGAAAAATTTTAGAGAAAGATTATGGGGAAGTTCTCATTTGTGGGGAAAAGAGGAAGCATTAAAAGCTGCAAGGCTGATTTGTGAGGTGAAGAGCCTTACAGGGCTCCAGCATTTCAGAAGTTACCAGCAGAGATACTTTAATCAACAGAGATCTACTGACCTAGCGAAAGATGCATGGCAGTTACTTTTCTCACATAGCTTTTATTATAGAACTCAATCCTTATAAGGAGTCAGTAGCCCCCTTGTAAATACTTTAGTTCACAGACAATAGATGGCTTATATGTGCAAACAGAGAAATCATCCCAGTCTATTATGGTAAGGAGCTGGAACTTTAAAAAAAAAAAAAAGGAAAGAAAATCAGCTAAAGACAAGAAATTTTAAGAGCTTTTGAAAGGCTAGGGAAGGAGAACTGAAACCACACACCACCACTGCATCCCCCCCAAAAAAAACCCAAACAAAACCAACCCACAGACTCAAAAAACCCCACAACTCTCCAAAAAACCAACTGCACACACACACAAAAGGGCTGTTAATTTCTTAATTTTGCAAAAAGATCTATTTTGCAGCAGATCTTTATTTTGCAAAAAGTCTAGCTTTTGCAGCAACATGAAGTCATATTTGCCAAAAGATTTACTCTGGAAAGAAACCACTGGGATACACTACAGTGCAGAGCAAAGTCTAATAACTTCCTGTGATACAACATTTGTTTTTAGCCGTATGGAGTAAGGTCATAGATATTTTGTATTGTATACTGCTGTGTGCATAGGCAGTGTTGTGGGCCTCTCATAGCTCTCTTATAAATTAAAAGTGCTGGGATTTAAAGGTGATTTATGGAGCTTTGATAAAACCAGCATCCCTTTTCAGCTGGAAAAAAAAAAGATTTTGGATTTTGTAATCTAGTGTTTATTAGTTTATGATCCCACTGTAACAGAAGTGCAAGAGTTATTGAGGAAAAAAAACCAGAAGAAATATGCATCCTCTCACTTACTGTGTGTTATGTGTTCTGTGGTGTCCAAAGGAGCCAGTCAAGACTGAAACCTACTTGTGCTTGGATCTGTAAAAACATGAAATGAGATCACATTACTGTCAGTAACCTGAACAGAAGATAACACCTGGCTCCGTTTTGGGGCAGTTGGCAGAACTGAATCTTGAGCAGAATAAATGAGATGAATGTCAAGAGACTGGTGCAATAAGACAGCAAATCACTTCCAGGTATAAGGCCTACATGGCAAAGGAATAAAGGATGAAAAAGGTTCAAGGTGAAAACTGATCAAGCTGTTCAGGACCTTCACACACAGGGATAAGGAATTGAACCTGGCAGTAAATCTACCATCAAGTAGGACTTACCCAAAAGAAGCCAGTGAAATTATTTGGAGGCAAAATTATTGACTCAAATAAAGAAAATTATTTGAGGAATTGAGTGACATGTAATTCAAGAGGATTACAAACAAATCATAGACAGGGCAAAATAAAACCTACCCTGCTTAGACAACAGTTTTGCTTCTAATAAGACAACAGTTTTGCTTCTAATAAGCAAGCTGCCTTCTCAATATGGCTTTTTATGCATTTCTCCTGTCCAGATATGCAGCCAAGGTCTATGTCTTCTGTGCTGTTACATCTCAGTACCTAGTAACTTGCCACAGAATTTAGAGACCTGTAGGTTACAAACCTTGGTCTAGTCCTTTAGAATAAGGAATACCATAGGCAGCATCATCCTTAAACTCATGATTGCATTGTATCTTTAATTAACGAAGTAAAGTACCTTACAACGTTAATCCAAGTCAAAATTAGTGAAGAAAATTTAACAGAAGGGAAGAATCTAAGATTCTTGAATAATGAAAAGACAATTAGAGCAACCAAAATCCACTGACCTTTATGTTGTAAGCATACAGTTATCACACTTCCGATCAGGGATCTGATTGTTCAAAGCATATGGACAAAAGCTCCACCAAAACTCTATTTCACTGAAATGTACTGACTATTTTTTAAGCTCTTAAATTCTTTCGGTGAATTTTTCACACCATTAATTTTCACAATTTTATTTTCTTGAGAAAAGCTACCTTTCTATTTCAATTTTACTCCTTTCCAGAAGAACCATAACCAACTGTATCTTCCATATGTCTGGATATGGAGTCAAAAATAGACAACATGGAAAGAAAGAGTTAATATGAGATTCAACACTTGTAAGGAAGGATCACTATTGAATATGTTGACCTTAAGCTTCATTAGGAAAATTTATTCAGCTCCTACCTGCCTTCCTGTAATACTATAAATCCCCAAGTTTTACCCTGAGAGGCACTGGCCCCCCAAGGCTGTAAAACCAATTATTAGACAGGAGGTCAACTTTTGAAACAGTTTCTTTCCTCTCAATCATGGTTAGATTATGTATCTCTCACACAGGATTGGTACAGAACAATCCCAATTTCCCACTTCCATCTCCCAGGCCTACAGGGTGTCTGAAGAGGAGAGCAGCAATCGCTTTATGTTTGCACAAGCTGGCCTTGCCAGGCTGTCACAGCTTTGCTCCAAAGCCAAAATCTGCAACCCAAACTGCTGCCGTACCTGGCAGGGAAACCTCAAGGGTCACCTCCTGTTTGAACCTAAATATTTGTATAGACTTGCCCTGTGTTCTCGATGGTAGATTAACTTGTTTTACTCGGATTTCTGTGTTTATTGATTTTGTAGAGGTGTAATAGGAGAGCTGAGTTTGCAGGCCTTGTTTCCAAGCTATGTTACAAACAGGCAAAAGAAGGGCTGTGTGGCAAGTGAGGCCTCCAGCATGGAGGCCCATCTGACTGCCAACCACTGACCCTCTGCGAGGACACAGCTGCCCTCTGCCAGCCCCAAAAGCCCTGGAAATAAAGGTATTTAACAGAAAGCAGCACAGCTCCTTTTGCATTTTACTGGAACTGTAGGGAAGGAAAGCACAGGAGGTAGTAAGAGCACAGCTTTTTCCTGCCTCAAGAGGGACAGTGAACAACAACCATCCTTGCTCTAACAGTTAATGATATGTACTGCTCAGGTTGAGGGAGATTAAAACTTGTACCTTGTGCAATTGAGAAGTGAACTAGATAACATCATAAACTAAACTCTTTTTTTTCTGTGGTAATAACTTCATGCTTCATACACACATGTCCTTGTTTTACATCAAATGTTTGAAGCATGATACACTGTTGAAAGGGGACAAAACCAAGGACCCTAAATTTTAAATTCCCTGCTGTTTTTTCAAAAAGTCTAGCTTTAAAATATCACTATGCAAAGCTACAAAAGCCTAAAAATAATTGAAGACACTAGCATTCAGCTAATAGAATTTGGCTTAGTCATGCTTAGTAGGGACATAAATCTGGAAGTCAAAGACAACAATTAATTTAATCAAAAACATAATGTTAAATTAAGAATTGGGTTGCTTATTTTTAATTTAACCAGAATAAGTTTTGAAAAATGCCCTAGCTTACTTTGGATTTGCTTCATAAGCATAAAGCCCTACAAGGAACACTCTAGCACTCTCAGCACTTAAGCTCCAGATGGAAAAAAAAATAAGTTCTCTTCTGCACTAAGTACTTCATGCATGATTATTTTGCAAAGAAAAGGATAAGTTCTCCAAGTGTGGATCACTCTTAAATTGGCTGTTATTAAGAAACTGGTAGTGTAAAACACCAATGATGTATTGCATAACATGGAATTACTCAGGAAGGTGAGGCTGTGGGATGAGGTACACAACCCATTAAAAAAGAGTTGTGGCAGTAATTCCAGTGGTTTCAGCTGAGCTGAGTCTACTTAAATTCTCTGATACCTTTGAGGAAAAATGGAAAGAATAGAAGCCTGGATTTTCCTATTGGTCTTCAACAAGGAGAAGGAAGTCGAAAACACAAGAGACTGGTCACAGTTTAGGAAATTTAAAGTTTTATGAGGAAGACTAAACTAGCAGAGTTACTTGAACATTTCTCTCTCAACTTCTTAACCCAGCAACAGTGAAGCAAAACTGGATGGTTTGGATGGACACCAAAGATTTGTAAATAAACTAATGTTTTTAGTTATGCCATGTATTCCTTAAAAATATCTCTGTGCCTGAGATAAAATACCAAAAATTGATCACAGACCAAGAGTTAGTTAGAGATCAAACAAATACCTTTTTGAGTCAGCTGGTTGCCATCATCAAAAATCTGCACTTAAGTGCTGCTAATTCAGTGAAGAAAAAAAATGTATGTTTATACTAAATCCTAAGGTGTATTATTAAAGAGAAGAGCAATCCTGCCTCTCAAACCCCTACAACATAAATTCTGGAGATCAAAACCGGGGCATCAATTTCTACCAAGTGCTCATATGTCCAAATACAAACTCTATAGCCTTGGAAGATGTAGTTTACCTGGAATACCACTGCAGCTCTGTGTGGATTAGTCAAAGGTCAGAAAAGTGCACTCTGCTGTCCCTGTATTAATTAAAGATGGCCAATAGTTTCAAAAGAGAAAATAGCACTTAAATATGCGTATAATCATTAATGACATAAAGCTATTCTTAATTATCTAAAGGTTCAAATTAGGTAGTCTAAATGCTTCAGCACTGCAAACACAGGAAAAAAACAAACCCTATCATTTCCCTCACCGAGAGGCTATGTGAGCTTTACTGAAATAGTCTGTCAGCTTGCAAAGTGTTTCTTCCTGTGAATTTCACTATGTTCACAGCTATTGCTATCAAAGTCTGCTTGTACAGGTAATTTTCTTAATGAATTTCTCTTTTCTTTGAACATAGTTTAAAAAAGAGAACACAGGAGCTAGCAGCAGCAACAAAGCAATATAAAAAACCATCTGAATCCTCTGAGAAATGGAACAGAATCTAGAATACATCATGAAATATTTACCTAAAGGAGCCACAAATGTATCATCAGCTGACATTTACTCAGTTTTAGGACTGTATAATATTACTATTCAAGGAAAGAAGATGATTGGTGGATAAATCTTGCTTATGTGAACAGCCCTACTTGGATCAGGCACTGCTCTTTTCAGTAAGATGAATGCTTTTGTCATAAGTATATTAACACTCCTAAAGGACCAGTATGTGAAATTTTGCTCTATTGAATTATTCCAATAAAACACAAGTCTTTCCACGGTGCTCTCAGAGATCATCTGCTCTTCACATACTACCACTAACTCACCTTTCCTCTCTATTCCCTACATTTTTCAGTCACTTTGTGCTACACTAATCAGTGTTTTCCCTCATCATCATTTGCCTACTCCATATTATCTGTGCACTGCTAACCTCAGTTTTGAGTCTTGCATGTCACTAAATGGTCAAAAAGAAGTCAGAGAGCCTTATAAATGCAGGGAATTCCCAGGATCTCATCTTAAATGGAAAAGAAATAATACAAACTACTACAAAGTGACTTTGGCACAGTCATCCAGGACATCCAATTTCAATTCCAGGAGCAGACCAAATACTTCAGGAGCAGCATTGCAAAATGAAGAGCACAAAGAAGTTGCTCAAAAATGGAAATTCAGACAGCTGGGAGGCAGAGGTCGACTCCAGAACACTACACAGACACAAATGACTCTAAAAGACCCCTCCTTTTATTGTGATCCTGACCAAGATACACACAGAGAGAAGCCTTTGAAAGAAACCTTAGAGTAGATAATACTTGTCCTTCTCCAGCTGATGTCAACAGGAACACCCTACAAGGAAGATGTGCTGCATTTCCTGAGATGCCTCTGTGCTGGTCTGACCCCAAGATCCATAGGCATGAGTGAAGCACATGAAGCTCTGCACACTGCTGAGGATGTTATGAGTTGGAGAGAGGGGAATTTCCTGGTTTATATGAAATGCATCCATCATTAAGGTGTTCATTGCATTCCTGCAAGCAGGTTCAGTTTCAGTTAAAGGTATTTAATATACTTCTCCTTCTCTGCCATGTTCCCCTGCTAAACTTGACTCTCCAACCCATCAGGTGTTCAAAACCATCTTACAAGTGTGAGGAGGAATAAAGAAAATCAACGTGGTTGGTTTCAGAGTATTGGCTCTACTGTTATCAATAATTCTGGAGTCATCTATCTTACAAGCATGACTATCTGCAAATAACCTGCAATTTGTGAATGAGCTGCATGAATGCACCCGCTTTTATTTATACCCATCTTGTCAGAGTTTATGTTTTACTGGACTCATCAGTTCAACATTGTTCTAGCTGCCTCATCAGGTACCAGCAGTCTCTTTTCTAGGAGGTCTACCAATCTCCTAGAACCTTGGGGCATGAATAAAACTCACAGTGAAGATAAATGAAGGAAGTCATTGGCAGTAAATAATCCAGACTTCAGTTTTTAGCCACTCTCTTCTGTACTTTCAAGGGAAACTTGAGTTTCTTTTGCAAGAAGGTTTAGTGGTAGTCTCTGGATATCAGTCACCCTCTGCTTATTTCAGCATTTCATTAAGGTTTTCCCAGTTTTTCTGCAGTCCTGGAAGACAAGGCTTGTAAATTTTTCATGTAACAGGAATCCTGTTCAGTCTATCAAAGCATCTGGTAGGTCCCTTTCTGTGTCCCATTAGACCCTTCTCTCTTCTAATAATCAGTTCTGTCCTCAGGCCCCTAAAAATTTCCTCTATATACATAGCACTGGCATAGAAACTTGGCTCACACCTTTTCACCAGACTGAAACTTCTGATAATTCTGCCTTTGGTTTGAAAACCAGCCTGAGAGCAAGAGAATCCGTGCTTTGAAGCTNAGTGTAAGCACAAGTTCATCCAGCTCCTTTCCCAGCCCACACATGGAAGGAGATTTTGGATAATGCCAGTTCACTTATGTTCCTAGAAGATATGAAATAACATGAGGCAGGTAACACAGGCAACAAATGTCATGCTAAATGAAAGTTTGGGGTTTTTTCCATGTTTCCAGGTGGGGTTCTTTTGGCATCTTGACTTAGTGGAGTTCCATGTCCTTGTTTTGTATTGTTTTACATTTGTACAGCAACACACTCTGTGAATATAATGGCCATTTGTTCCACCATTGTTTTTGTTCCACCATTGCTTTTCTGCCATTTCCCTTAAAGAAATTCTTCTAAAACTCCTGGATGAAAAGTTTTTCTAGAGCCAATGGCAAGGAAAAATGTAGATGCATTGTAAGGATAAATTAGTTTACTCAACACAGACCAGAATTTTAACATGGACAATTCACTTACTACAAACTGCAACTGTTCTCCCTTTTTGGTCTTTTTACTATAAATGAAAACTAAATGGCAAGTGAAAGACAGAGAGAAAATGATCTTAAACTTTCTTACAGATACTATTAAACCAGAATGGTCCTTCTGAAAAAGCAAGAATATTTCTCATTGCTTACAAAACTCAGCAATTTGGGGGGGTATTTTAGTGCATCACCAAACTGATGTTTATAATCAAGGAAATTAAAAATTGTAAACTTAGTTGTTCACAAAATCTAATACTTATACAAGTCTGTGATCAGAATTTAATCCTAGAATACATACGAAAAATGAGTAGCAAATATTCATAAAAGACCACTTTCATACAGTTCAAGAATTATTAAAATATTGTAAACAGTAATTTCATGTAATGAAACCACAGAATCACAGATTCCTCATCTAGGTTGGAGAAGACCTTTAGGATCATTGAGTACAACCATAAACCTTACACTGCCAGATCTCTTTCTAGCCAATTCTTAACCAGAGGAAGAAAGAGGAAAATTCATCAGCACTGGTATTAATTTAACATTTGGCATCATGTACTGTTCAGTATTCTCATTTTAAAATAACAATGATGGTGCTTTCTTGTAAGGAATTAAACCAGCCATACTCAATAGAAACTTGGACAGAGTTACAAGACCATGAGTTGCTCATCTCTCACTGAATTCTCCTGAACTGCTATAAATTCAATAGATTTGAAAGCAGTACCAAACAGACCTTCTTTTCCTCTTTGTATTCCTGTAGAATAGTACTTGGTATGCCAGATATATTTGTCACCAGTATGGTAAGGACCAGCAAAGGCTATAAAAATCAAGTTAATAACTTTTTGCCTATGACAGGTCCATCAGATTTGGAATCCATTTCATTCTCTTGTTAGTGATGATCCAAGTTTTTATTCTATAGAATTTCTCCCATCATTTCTCAAGAATTTTCTGGACATTAATAACCTATCATCACAAAGGTGTGGTAATTAAAGGCCTTGTTTTTGGCAAAATTGTCACAATTTTGGCACCACAAAACAAAAGTGAGAAAAGCAATTTACTTGCAAACTAGAAGTTAAACACCTTCACATAAAGACTGGGAAACACAACTACTTTATTGAGAGGTGTAATTTTACATATTTCTATAATGGCTACACACAATACAATTAATTTATTTTCAGACACTAGGAGAAGGAAAAAACTGAATAAAAACCATGAATAGTCATTTTCTGTCTGGACTAAAATATTGCCATTCAGAGTAAATAGGTGCTATTACATATTTAGTGATTTATTCATCAGCATTACCCAGCAAAGGCAGATTGCATTAATACAGACAAAACAAGCAAGACTGCCAACATTATGTTTTGCTGAAGAAATACATAAGAAATAAATATTAAGTGTTATTTACTTAATCTAGTTTGGGGAAAGAATATGAGCATATTACTATACAGCAAGTTTTGAGAATTCTAATATGAAGTGAGTATATGAACTCCCTGCACAGAGTCTTGCAAGTTATTAAAGTAACACAGAATAAATGCTTTTTCCATTCTTGTAACTGGTAGACAGTGAACTCAGAAACAAATTCTAATTTCTAGGGTTATATTGTTCTATCTGTCTGGTAGTACTTTTCTGCATTTTATTTTCACTTTAAGGACTTACCTTAGCTCAGCTATAAGAACTGAACTAAAGAGTATAATAAGATCTTATGTCTTTCAAGCTACCATCCAAACTTGTAGACTGGATAGCAAAGGATTATCTGAAACCTGCTCACCACCTTTGTTTTATTTCCATTACACGTGAAATCCAGCAGATATAATAAAACATAATAAGGGACAAGGCTGAAGAATCGCATTAAAATGCAATCTCATGAAAGGTTAAGAGGCCATGAATGAAGATGCATTGTTTATTAAGGACTTGGGATCATAAATGCAATTATTCACAAACAAAACCCATTCATCAAAAGTGAGCTGAGATTGAAACTGCATTTCAGTGGAGCCCAGCTCTTTTTGTGTAATGCTAATAAATATATCAATATATTCAATTTAGATTGCTGTGGGAAGAGAAAGCCACAAACTATGGCAGGAGTGGGCTCAGTACCTTGTAAAACTGCACCTGTCATTTTTTGGTGCAACCTTATTACAGAATAGACTTTACTTGTAAGTTCACTCTCAGACAGATTGCATTTTGCCTTGTTTGAAGATGATTAAAAACCTAGTTGCAAAAGGGAACTCAGTGATGCCATAGCTAGCTGATACAAGTACTGTCCAAGGATTTATCCTGGCTATGCAATGCAGGGGGTCCATGGGCAGCACTGGCACAACCTCTGTGGACCCCTGGGATGGATGTTTTTACCAAGAAAACAACTCTATTTTTCACACAGTGCTCCTGAAGAAAACAGGTGCATAGCTGGCAAGGGAGACCCTTTAAATCAATGCTCTTAAAGTAAGAAAAATGTAACAGTCTACAAAGAATATCAGTAAGAAGTGGAAAGAAACTCTCAGTTAAATGCACACATTTAGAAATAGCCTAATGCCTGCTTCCAAGAGACAGAGATACTTTAGTCATTAATATATGGTAAGGAAGCTTCATATGAAGTTATATATATATATAATTTTATATTATAATATACTGTATACTCTCTATATTATATTACATACAATTATATATA
>VZTR01025584.1:80180-106393 GCA_013400775.1 Chaetops frenatus
TGTGTGTGTATATATATATATGTGTGTGTGTGTGTATGTATATATACATATATATATATCTCCAAGCCTGCTGAACACTGTTTAAAAAGTTTGTTCTCTTTGCAGTTATCGAAGTGTGGTTTGGTGTACTAGTTTATTTCAAAACTGTAGTCTTATTACTTCAATAGCCCAAGAAGTTGCTGACAGCATTCCCTGATCATCTGTAGCACACTGAGCTGCTGGAACTCAGATAGTCTCTGTGTACTGCAGTTAATCTCAGAGGATGAGGCTGAAAATTACTGGTTTCTCCTCTGTAAAGAACTCCTGTCCCTAGTGCCACTTAACGTTCTGGGGAATTACAGTGGAGGAGAGGTACCAGAGCTAAATGATCCCACAAAACCTCTGTGTCAAGGGTTCTGGCTGCTTAAATGGGAAATGTGCAGATGGGGAACTTTCTGGAAAGGTCACAAGGGTGAGTCAGATGTTTTGGTGCAGCATCCAGACACCATTTCTCAGCAGCTCAGCTAAGTTCCTCCACATTAACATCGTGTCTGCAAGGACAATAAAATTAACAAGCCCCAAGAGCTTAAGAAATGAGTTCTAGAAGGAGATGTCTGCATGCTGCAGACCCAGATACTCCAACCTGCTTTCTTTTTGCTCAAACTTTATTCACTCCAACTCCCAGGGGAAAATTCATGAGAAGAAACTTATCTGTCACACTGCACTTGACAGTCCTTGACTTAACCACTTGTACTGGCTTCTGTTGGAAAGCTAATGCTGCTTCTTGGAACAAAGATGGGTATTGCCAACAAAAGAACCAGAGAGCCATACAAGCTGCTATGCACCTGACAGCTCGTTGAGAATTTGTGAAAGGATGAAACAGGAAGGAAGAAACTCTAAGCTTCAAGAATGTTGTAGCTGATAAAATACAGAGTTTGTTAGAATATAACTGTGATTGGGAGAAACTGTCTTCTTAGGCCAGTACAGCACCTCACAATAAAAAAAAAAAAAAAAAAAAATTAAAACTTTCCCTAAATAAATGTTTTTTTTTGACTTCTGAAAAAAAAATACAAAATCCCTAATTTCTAAAAAAAAAAAAAAAAAAAACAACCCTGACTTTTCTTAAATTTATTCATTTTCCTCCTTTGTTTCTGCTTAGAAATGATCCACAAACACAACTTTGACTTACTACATCTTCAACCATCACAACAGGAACATGAACTGCTGAACAGGAAAGGACCACAGTACAATTATTTAATTAATACCTGTAAAGCACCATATTTCACTTTCCCATCACACCTTCTGTACTGGCTTATTTTATTTTAATAAAATTATTCAATTGTATTTGCTACAAGGAAGTTATGCTATGTTGCTCTGATTTCTTGTGGAAATCCTTTTTGCATTTTAATGCCAGTGAACAGAATTATTGATAGCAGTGCTGATCAAGGAAGTGATCAAGGGAATTGTTGAACCACCTAATCTTACTTTAGTCTAGTGAGGTCTGACACTACATTATGTCTCACTGTGTTTATCTAAGGGATAACATATCAGTAATAAATTGCTGGGACTCTGCAAATAGCATTTGTCAACAGAGTTTGGGGTCCTTGGTAAATCTGAAGGATTTGAAATGTGTAATTTCATGTTAGTCATTTTTGCTAGTGTGGTATCTGTAAATTTCTGTGAAAGCTTGGGAAGAAGTCCCATCATAAGAAAGCTGTATTTTATTTACTTATTTTCAGTAGTATTGTGCTTGGAAAAAAAAAGTAATTCTTCTGACATGCACAAAAGTAGTATTAAAAATAAATAAAGTCAAAGTAGCCCTTCTACTCTACACAATTCAATTAAGGCCTCACCTGAGGTCCTCAGTCAAGACTGGGACATCTCACCTTAAAAAATTTGGGACTCTTTTTAAGAAAATCAATAGAAGAGCATAAAAAAAATAATCAAAATTCTAGAAGAGATGAATTATACACAGCAAAAAACAGGAAAACATCTCTGTCTAGTCTAGAAAATAGACAATTGAAGAGACAGCTGCAACTATTAAAAGGTTACCACAAAGAGGAAGGGAATAAACTCTTCTATATATTCATCTGGACAAGGCCAAAAATCAATGGGCAGGAATGAATGAGGACACTTGGACAACATGTTAAAATAAAATTTTCCCAGCCGTAAACATAGATAAAAATTAAAATATTTCTCAGAGAAGGGAGATGGATTCCACCACCAGAAGCTTTGAAAAACCATACTAGAGAACTACAGTGCCACGAGCAGCTGAGTAAAGACTACATAGCTTCCTGCAGTCCTTTCTCAGTCACTTTTTGATTACAGTTCAGTAATGTGAACATCTAAAATGAGATTCATCAGCAAAGGTGGGCTTGGGACATTGGCTGTGCAACTCTTTCTTCTTTTGAAGGAAGTAGAGAGGACTAACACAAATAAAGGCTGGGACAAGAGTGCACAGGTGTGCAGCAGCTGGTTGGGTTGTTTTCCAGTACAAAGGATATCCTGTTGCAAATATGCCTTCCAACAAGGAACTACTTATTTAGTTATTTCTTCAAATTATCTGTAATATTTATTACCCAAAAATGCTCACAGTAGGCTCCCCAGTACAGAGAAAGTGCACTCATGAGCAGAAATAAATTATTCTGGGCACTATATACACCCCAAGTGGCAGTGACAAGTGACATAACCTTCCTCTCTGGAAGAAGGAGACCAAAAATTGAAATTATTTTCTTCTTTCACCACTGTGAAGCCAGAGCAGGAGCAGAAAGTAGCTCTAACCTTATTTCTTTGGGGATTTCATGGCAGCAGACTTCAAAAATGACAATTGATTTTCTAGACAGAGGATTCACAAAACTTTTGAAGCCCAGATAGATTCAATCTATTGCATTTCTTAGAAAATCAGTTAGCACACTTAAAGCTGTTTGATTATTCAGACACAATCTATCTTTGGCAAATCCTTACTTCATTTTCTACCCTTTTTTCTTTATCTCTGTTTCTTTAATTACAACTTGTCTGGTGCATATCCTTCACCCACAGCAATTATAACAAGCCTATAACTGCCTTCATTATCTGTTCCTTCAAGATCTCTTTTAAATCCTTGCATTATGCTGAGGTCAGACTAATGACACTACAGTTATCCAGATCACTATTTTATGGTTTCACACAAGGTTGGACATGATATGGATTAGAACTAAAAATAAACATGAGCAAATACACTAGGTAGTGCTGAAAGGGGAATTTCTGGCTGCAACTGAAGACCTCTATAAAATTGTAAATTTTCATTCCCAATCCTTGAAATAAAAAGTCCAAGTGTCCTGAAATAATATGCAGGCAATAAGCAGTTAATAGCTATTTCCACTCTTCAAGAGGATAAATATCTCTTGCTGCAAAACCCTGCAATAGAAATTAAGTTCAAACATGCAATGTGCAAGATCAACCTCTGAGCAAACATTTCAAGATTTTTATAAGCTCAGAATTCATCAATCAAATAACTAAGGAGAAGAATGACTGTTAAATAACAAAAAAATTACCAAGAAATGCAGAAGTGGTTATAAAGACTGAACATAATGTAATGTCCATTTAGAAAAACATGTCCTACCTATTACTTTTAAATCACTGGTATTTCTACAGTAAAGAAAAGATATTTTACAAAAGAATTAGAAATGTTATTACAGCTAAAGCAGTGATGAGATTTCACTCAGAGTACTGTTTTACAAATAGATACACTGAACTGAAACAAGTACAAGGGCCTTTTTAGATTTTGATGGTAATTGAAATCCTGCTTTGGAGCAGAAGCTAAAAAAGACTGATCTGATTAGTCAATGAAAATTAAGGCTGAGAAGTAATATCTTTACTTGCTTAAATATATTTCTATCAATACAAATGTAAATAGGTACAGAACTAAAACAAAATATAAAATTCAAGAAGAGATCAGAATAAGTTTAATAATTTTTGGTGTTAATAGATGACATAGCCTTCCAGCAGAAAGGGGTATGGGAGACCCTGTCAGGAGGGTAGGAATAAATTAAAGGGCAGATTTAGCATCACAATCTTCTATCCCTCAAGGGAAATCCATAGCCTTGGTGGAATGACCAGATCACATAATTTGAGGGAAAAACTTCCCACAGCAAGGAAGTCAGAGGGAAATCCAAAGGATGGAGAAAAATAAAGTCAATTACTTTACACTTATGTAAAAGCTTTTCAGATCCACATTAAACACCTTGGCAACTCCTTGTGAGTTAAATATGTTTCTCCAGTGTAAAAGGAATGAAATTTAAGGGACCCAGATCCTAGTTTCAGTGAAATGCTTGTCAGGATCTTGATTTCACTGAATCACAAAATATTTTGGGTTGGAAAGGACCTTTAAGGATCATCTAGAGCAACCCCCCTGCAGTGAGCAGAGATATCTTCAGCTAGATATGCTGCTCAGAGTCCTGTCCAACTTGGCCTTGAATGTTTCCAGGGTTGGGGTATTAACAACCTCTCTGGGCAACCTGTGCCAGTGCTTCACAAATCTCATTGGAGCAAATTCCTTCCTTGTATCTGGTATAACTCTACCCCCTTAGCTGAGAACCATTACCCCTTGTCCTATCTCAACAAGCCCTGCTGAACAGTTTGGACCCATGTTTCTTGTCAGATCCCTTTAGGTACCAGAAGCAGCTCTAAGGTCTCCCAGACCCTTCTCTTCTCCAGGCTGAAGGACCTCATCTCTCCCAGCCTGTCTTCCTCACACAGGTGCTCCAGCCCTCAGAGAATCTGGTTTGCTCTGGACTTGCTCCAGCAGGTCCATATCCTTCTTGTGTTGGGGACACAGCACTGCAGCTGGGGTCTTACCAGAGTGGAAGAGAGAGGGAGAATCAGCTCCCTGGATCTGCTGGCCACACTTTCTTTGATACAGCTCAAAAATACAGCTTTTGGCAGTCTGTGCTGCAAGCACACATTGCCATGTCGTGCCCAGCCTGTCATCCACCAGTACCCCCCAAATCCTCCTCAGCAGGGCCTCCCTGAGTCCCTCCACCCTCCAGCCTGTATTATTGCTCTGAGGGCAGGTCCTCAGGGAGTCCTACTGACTAATTCCTTGAACAGCTGGAAGTTTCCTTTCTTTCAGGGTCCTGACTTTACTCTTTGCCTGGCTCATGTCACTCAGGACTGCCAACTCCACCAGTTTGTGATCACCACAGCCCAGGCTGCCTCCAGTCTTGACATCATCAGTCAGCTCATGTTGGACCATTAGGTTCCATATCACATCCCCTCTACAAGGGCTGTCTATTACCTGGCTTGAGAAGGTAAGATTTAGAGACACAAGGCTTCCCTACAGCACTACAACAAAATAAATTTTAATTTGCACTTAAGTGGAAATTGACTGCTAAGACTAATTCACTGCATTTTCTCTTTTCTCTCCCTAAAACTTGATATACCAGAGAGGAAGGATAGTGGGATAATGCAACTTCATAATAATTTACTACAATTCCAGTAAGAATGTTGAATTGTCAGGAAAAGGACTTTTGACACCTTAAAATGCCCTTAAAAGACATAATAGGATTGAGCTTCTAGCAACTGGCTTAGATATTGAAGTTTCCAACTCAAATATAGTTAAAAAAGAAAATTATGGGGAAAAAATTAATGATTAAGAAGTAAAAATACTATTGGCCATGATTTGTGTCTGAATGTGAATCTGGGACAAAATAGTCAAACGTGAATGTGGTTAAGCACATGTTTAAATGCTGTTCACAGAGATTAATTTTTCATTTGTTTCAGTGCTGTTCTCAATAAGAATACAATACTAACCTATCAGATAAAAATCAGTGTGAACACATCAGTGTTAACAGAGAAACGTCAGCTTTTGAGAAGCTAAAACTTCACCTTGTGAATTTTTCAAGGACATCTCCAAAGATAAGATCATGGCTGTGACAGCAATCACACACATCATGCACATTGTTGTCAGATTAATTTTCACCTTGTCTCATTGGGAAAACAAATGCAAAAATATTTACATCTTTAGTTAATGTTTTAATGGCAAAGTTTCAATTATTCCTGTAACATGAGATTTTATATTCTAGGTATTGTAAGGTGTTATGCTAGAATTCCTTTTCCTGAAAATTCAACATTCTTACTGGAACTGTAGTAAATTCACAAGTAATTGAGCCTGAGAGTAATATTAACATTATAACATCCATTCTTTGCTCTTTTAATAAACATACAGATTTCTTTGTGGGCTGACAGAACACATTTGGCTTTCTCTGTCTAGAAGTTGTATGTCCATTGACTCTTCAGTCCATAATTCAGAGAACACCTTGCACACATGGAAATAAAGTTGTCTTGCTAATTACAGGATCATGCACTTTTAATAGGAAAACTCTTTTCAATTTAGCTTCTGTATACAAATAAAAGGCATCATTCCAGGTATATTAAGTGCAGATTTAGAAAAAAAAGCTTTATGTGTATAAGCAAAATTACATTTTCTAATTACAGAAATGTACATAATTTAAGAGGTAACTGACCAACAAATGTTGTGTGTGAATCTGTTTAACCCAATTGCATAAGTCATTTATAAAGTGGGAATATAGCTAAGATAATCATTTGCAGAGGCAGTATAAATAGTAATTAAGAACAGTTTGGATGTTTGCCTACTTTCCTATAATCTTTCCATATAGATGTCATAAGGAAACAGGAGGAGAGGACCCTAAAACCTGCAACAAAATCTAAGCATGAGGTTACATTTAAGCTTTCAGACAGACACTTCTGCAGGAAGCTCAGAGATCTGCCCAGAAAGATTCAACTGCATAACCAGGCCCTTGGGGAACACGTTTCCAAGCAAAATCTAGGAGCAACCCAGCAGCTATTCACCTTCCACACTGAGCCAACTGTGTACACAGTGCTAATGCTGTCACTTTTCCAGGGAGAAAAAACACACAAAGTCCTAACAAATCCAGACACCATGAATGTCACTGCTCTTTGCCCAGTAACATGACAGCCACCATCAGCTCTGCCTCAGCACTGCCAGGGAGTTGATTGATCAAAACCAAAACAACCTTAATTGGCAAAGTTCCCTCTTGTGGTCTGAGGTACCACAGGATGTTCAAAAGCTGCTGGCTCCAGCTCCACCTCGATGATGAGCAAAAAGAGTATGATAGGTACCTGTCATATTTAACTAATGCCTTTTTGAAACACTATAAAATCCATACAATCGTTAGGACAGTCCCAAAATCTTCTAAACCTGGAAGATTGCAGGATTTGAATGTTTGCATCAGAAGTGCTGTTATCAATCTCACATGGGCTCTCTCAAGGAATATCAATTTGCAGCAAACGGAAAATCTCCAGAACAAATAAAAACACCAATGTATCAAAAAAGCCAAATTCAAGTCCAACTTGAATGTGACTTTGAGACCTGACATTGCAGGTGGATGTCTTTACCACTGGATATTCTTTCCATCTTGTTTTTCACAGAAAGCTTTGAAAAGCCTTGGGGTTATCCCACTGTGGTACAGAATCACTTCTGAAATCTCAGGAAAAAAAATGCCTGGTGTGGAAGAGAGTCCCTGTACACAGCTGTGCCAGATGCTGGGCTGAAAGCTGCACTTGCATGTCCTGCCACTCTGCCTTGGCATCCTTATCCATGCTTGGTGGCTGTGCATGTCTGAGCCCTGAGCACTCCTCTGGCAACACATCAGGCCTTCCTCAGGTAGAAATCAAGGTGCAGTTACTTCTGCACATAACAGGAAAGCACTTCTGCACAAAGCTTGTGGTGCTGCTTCACCTTTGTGCCTTTCCAAGACTATTATGAATAATAAATTCTCAGGAAGTTTGCTACACCTATACCTGGGTGTACAGCTCTGCTGTCTGTTGATTTGGCTCCCACACCCCACGGCAGCTACACTTACAAGGTGTCCTATAAAGCAAAAATGCTTCTTGTTAGCTATTGTTAGGTTTTTGTTGCCTCATTTATGCTTAATCTTTCAGCTGAATGCAGAAGCCTGCACTGAAGGGCAAAGAATAACCTTCCCTAGGAATGGAGCTCGACAAAAATGAATAATTTAAGGAATTGGCAGGGTTGCTGGAAATGGGGGGGAACATTCAAGCCTCATGAGGGAAACCACTGTGCAAGAACATAAGCAAAACAATTCAATCCATATTGGTACAGAGGGAAATTCTGCAGGTATGTAAGAAACAATGAGTTCAGGTAGTATGGGGTGAATCAGATGAAGAACTTGGCATGGCAGGATGTGTTATCTTGATTATAAATCCTTCTTTTTTTTTTTTTTTTTTTTTTCCTGAGGCACATGAATCCTTCCCATGTGTTACCATTGTGTGCCCATACATATCCCTCTGGAAAAAATGCATTTTGTGCAAGTCTGTACTTAGATCTGAACACCAATTCAGCCACCAGATAAAAAGTCTAAGTTATCCTTTGGAAAAACACTGGTAACCTTTAGAATGTAATTGCTTTTGCAAACTGACAACTAATTATCCAAAAGTGAAATTCACATTAGGCGTTCAAATAATGAAATGTCAGTCAATATAATAGAAGTGTCACTTTATTTTTTACTTCCAGAAATTATTTTAGTCTTAAAATTAATCTATATATGCATAGACAAATGTATTTTGCAATTATGCTTATTCACATAAAATAAAATCTTACAAAGCTGCACTATTTCTACCTACAGGCTGCCTGCTTATGTCCTTCAACTACTACTGGTATTTTTAAAGGTACAAGTACCACTACTACTATAAGCTGCTTCAGGCCTGCATTTATTTTTAAGTGGCCTCTGCAGTATTTTGCTGCTTTCCAAGGGAATTTTCTGTCCACTGATGATTGCTACAACATACTTATTTTACTGTGTAACAAATCTGGAAGTCAGACATCCTTTCACAGAAACAAAACCGTGGTAACATTGGGATTGTGAGGTCTGAAAACAGGGTTCACCATGAAGCTGCAATAATTAGTTATCTCCGGGATGTGTTCCATTTCCCTAAATAATCACAACTAGATTTTGTTCAAGGCAAGATTAAGGAGTGTTTACTTAAAACATAAGTTCTTAGCAGTGGGGAAGTGATAAGTGTGCATTCAAGACTGTTCAGAAGCATCTTCCCTAGACATCTCCACACTGGATTCTTTCAGATCCCAGCCGGCTCTGAGGATAACTCACACCTGCACCCTCCTCACAGGTGCTCAAGGAGGCTGCCTTAGGGAGGGGAGCATGTCCCAGCTGCATGTGCCTTGGTCCAGCTGCTAAACCCTGTCAGGGAGCCAACGAGACCCCCTTGTCCCTTCAGGGCAGAAAGGATGCTCCTTACCCCTGTGTTTCACTTTACAGACTCACTCCCTGAGGTAGGGCAGGGCTACGTCACGTGGAAACACACAAGACTCAGGTTTTTTCCACTTTAAGTTCCCAATAAAGCTATTAAACTTGGCAGTGCAAATAGTGCAACTGAGAATGCACCCCTTTGAGCGCTGTGACACTTGCACCCCAGCACAACTGATTTTTTTAGAGAGCCCTAAGTATGTCACATGTGTGTAGGAATAAACGTGTCTGCTGTAGATTCACACATTGCCAGATTTGTGTAGACTGATGCAGATTAAAGCAGTTATAATATAATATCTTCCAAAGAACATAAGTATATTTTATATCTGTGTGTGTATCCATACTCATCTACACGTACATATATTTTCTGTGAACATAAAGGCAGAGGTGAGTTTGTACACGATAAACCAGAATTCAGTGTGAGCAAAAGAAACAAAATAAGTTCAAGATGAGCCAAGATAATACAGATGTAACACTAGTGCTTATGTTGTAATACCATATTTTAACAAAACAATTTGGAAGTACAAAATGAAATAGGGAGTATTTGAATAGAGTCAGAAATGCAGTCCTGTTCCAAACATATCCATCATTTTTCCTGTAGAATTCATTCTGTTTGAGCAGTATGCCTGCTTAGAGTGGCATTATAAGTGGGCACAAAAATACACCTTCCATATATTTTTTGGTAACAGTAGTTACTCTAACAGGTTGCCTTTTTTTTTTTTAGTATATAGTTAGCCACTTCTTAGTCCAAAGGACTTCACTGAGCATCTCTTCCTCCCCAAATATCTGTGTCTAATACCAAGGAAAACCAGATAGCACAGCAAGAGCCACAGTCACATCTTGCCATAGGGGTAGGTGTACATCTGAGAACCAGAGCTATAATCAGAATAATAAATAATAAAACAGAAAACATATAGTTTATGTATGGTGACAGATGCAGGAAAGTGTAATTCTGATGTTCTCACAAGGATAAAATTTGGAGTTTTCTTCAACTTTGATATTTCCCATTTTGTTCTGGTGCTTCAACATACACCCTTCTTTCTTTGTTACAGCTGAATTTGGGCAGATAAACCACAGTTATGCTTTCCTTTCATTCATGGAAGATTCATACTTCCAGAAAACATTCACATAATAAAATGTAGTATTAATAAATATTAATGATGAAGGCTTGAAACCTATTTTGATGAGCATTTGTGCCTGCAACATGCAGCAAGTCAAACATCTGTTGTAGATAACACAGAGGAGGTAGAAATATAACCATTCAGTTTGCAAAACAGAAATTTCAGTAGCTGATTTCTGAGCTATTCATCAAGCTCCTTTTTTCCAGCAATAGAATAGGAAAAAGAGCAAAAATGCCTGGGTAAACATCCCCTCCCTGCTTCCTCTGTAAAAAGACAGAGCTAGCTCACACATTTTAAATATCCACAGAGCCAGTTGTTATGAAAACTATGCTTTGATGCTATGTTGATATCTCTGTGATTATCTGAGGCATTTGCCTGGAAAAGGAAAGAGCAAGGAACACTCTCTTTTATTACTCCATGGTAAAATGGGAAGATGGAGCAGCCATGAAGCAGATATTCTCACTGAACTGCTTTACCCTCCCCCTCACCTTCCCACACACATTCCCAAGGTTCAGGATACATAATAGTGCTATTTTGGAGATGAGTGAGCTATGACTAGTTCATAGTAGGCTTTTTCAGTGAACCAATTTTAATTTTTAGTAATAATAAGCAGAGCAGTCATAAACAGAAAGAATAATTTTGTGATGACAGCGATGAATTTCTTGCCATTTCCTCTATCACAATAAGGAAATGGGAAATACATCCAAAAAACATTTTCTTCTGCAGATTCATCATCACTAGATTGTATTTTATTGCTATTATAGGAAAACTGTATTGAGATATTTGTGCTTAGAGAACACCTTCTCATTTTTGCAATTTCCCTTTTATAACTCTAGAATTCCAGCTAATTTCTGCCTCATTACTTTAATATAATTCCTCACTGATGAGAATCTTGGGAGAAAGGACACATTTTATGACTGTAGTTCCTCTTCATGGAAAGATTGTAAAAATATGTATAAAAGCAACTGAGTTCAACAGAAAAAGGACAGGCATGAAAGGCTCAGCCCAGATCTACTTATTTTTAAAGATTTTTCTCCCTTATGCCACTGAGGGACCAAAGGAAACAAAAAAGAAACTTCTTACATCAGGTAAAAAAATTTAATAAAAGGAAGAACATAGTATGAGATTGATTTTGATTTTTTTTAGTAGAACCACCAGCTCCTCCTAGGGATAAAAGACCAAGGGTGAAGATACATGTTAAAATTAACCTGATAAGAGACTTAAAACTTTTGCAACAGATAACCACAGTACTAATTTCAGACTTGAAAAAAAGATGTCATCAGTACTGCAAAATTAACCCAAAGTAGAAAAATTAACGGAAAAGCCACAAAACAAGCTAAACTCATCTTTGAACACCGTAGTCCTTCCTCATTCACAATATGCAATTAATTCTCTCCTGCTATTTATGTCCCCAACGTCATCCCATATTGAGCATTCTTGGCACTAGAAGTCACTTGGAGCCAATTAACATTCAACTATCCATTTCTCAGGACTTTGTGCTTTCTGTTTTTATGCACACGAGGAGCAGCTGTCAGATCCACCTTTCAGCAGCTTAACAAGCACTTAGATGTTCTCTCCAGGTTCAGTAGCTGCTCACAGTAAGGCTGCTTTCAATCCAGTCAGGGGGCTGAACTCTGCCTCTTCCCTAGCAGTAGCCTTGCAAAATTATCTCAGCTGGAAGTCAGTCCCCACTCCCTAAATTTTCATCTCTGCCTTTAAGTAATGGATTTTGTGGAAGACTGTGCAGCAGTTTCTGAGTGTGATTTCAGGACATATGGGAATTTCATGGTCTCCAGCTTCTCAGTTTGTTGATGAATGCCAGGGGTCATCTAATCAACACAATCAACAGTTTCAGCACTACCACTGTGCAACCAACACTTACTTCTTAGGACATGAAGTGAATAGAAGAACTGTCATGGCTAAACAATTTTATGGATTGGGGAACTGGGGAGGAAGTAGGAAGGCTGGAGATCAGAAGTTTCACAGAACCTCTTGCCATAGCTCTATGCTAAGTACTCAGTGCTGGATGAACCCTAGCTTGGATGTGGAAGAAGCAGGACTTGGAGCTGATCTACTCCCCCTAAATACTGGGAGAGAAACACCCTGTCAGATGAGTTCTGCTGATTACAGACAGGAGGAAATACAATTATAATGGGTTATATGTGCTGCCTTTTCCAAAACTGTGCTCACATGCAGTTACCCTGTGGGGTTTTTTTGGCCCTGCCAGCAAACATCATCCTTGGAAGCCCATAAAGAGAAGCACATGGATCCCCTAGTGAGCACCTTGCTGAGATAATCCCCACACTCCATGTCTCGTGGTGAACTGTAACTGCTGAACTTCCAGCTAATGGTATTCCTTCCCCAGGGCTCTGTGAGCTGCTGTTTGTAACACTCCACATATCAAGAGTGACGAGCAGCCGAGCTGACACCTTCAGCCTGTGGGAAACAGGCCTTTAGCTTGCACATCCTTTTCAACCATTTTAAGCGCAGACACTGACCCACAGATGTAAGGAATAGCAGTTGTGGAACTTCCTCTTGAAAATGCCACAGCTAAAATGAAGCTGCCAAGGTGCCCTGATACAGGGCCATCTTGTTTCTTGCACAGAACATTGTCATAAAACTAAATGCTGCAACAGGAGCAGACAGCATGCCAAGCAGACACTGCTGATCTGAAGTGTATCCAAAATAACTAAACCTCCTGAGCCTGTGAATTCTGGCTGGAAATCCCATTAACTTTCCAGCACTGGCACTCTGGGATCTGGAAAGTAGTCTGTTCTCTTGGTCTTGTTAATTCCTTGATTTATACTCACTTTTGTGTTCAGCCCCAAATAAGTCAGATTCTACTCAATTACAGTCTAAGCCAGAGAATATTTCCCTACTCAGCTGAGTGGTGTTCCATCACAGTGAAATAAAAAAGGCTACAAAGATGCAGTAGATTTTTTTTTTTTTTTGAGCACCTAAGCTTGCTATACCTGTTTTGGTTTTTTATCACTACTCTGTTTTTCTAAGAACCTACTTATACCAGGAAAATACTACCAGTTACCTGCCTATCTGTGAAAGCTTATCACAAAAAAAAAAAAAAAAAAAAAAAAAACCCAAATAAAAAGCNAGATTAAGAGCAAAAACCAACCCCCAAAAATCATCACATCTGCAAAAGAAAATTCCACCAATAAACCTGTTCTGGTGCAGGTATAGCAGGGAGAAATTTTTTCCAAGCAAAACACAACTGGACCTTGACAGTGAAATAAAATTATACTTGTGTATCTGGGAAAACTCTAATAAGTATTGTAGTCAAAGAAATTATTCTTATAGAGTAATAAGTAATCCTGAATTCAGGGAATAGTAATCCTGTATTCTCATGTTTAAAAGTCTTGGACTGGTTCCTCAAGATTTGGCATTTAGAATTCACTTCTAATTTTCTTGCCCAGCACAGTAATTACAGCCAGTCTCAGTCCAGGTGCATTGACAGATTACCAAGAGATGCTGAGGTACAGTCCTAAATTCATTTATGAGTTCAGTTCTGTTCTCAGAAGGATAGTATCAGTTTTCTCTGTCCCTGTCTAGTTTTCTTCCATTATTTTAAGTTTCTTGGAAGGAAAGTGCCAGACTGCCACATTTGTCCTTTCCTTATGGGAAGCCTCCAGAGTGAAGATGAGGCATTATCAGATGTTATAATGTGGGAATTGCTGATCTCTTAAATCTTTGTCATCTTGACACTGTTATATATTAAAATATAAATGTAAACAATAGCTTTTTAACAGTAGTGATATGTAAGAAGAAAATATGACCTGGCAAATTGAAGTAAGTAGTTTAATTCCTGTATACCATTAGATAGATAAGTTAACCATCAATCCCTGATAATGACTCATTCATTTATTTAGCCAACAGGGCTGATGTCCCCCTTTTTGGTGGATTATCAATAAGAGTCGTGATTAAAAGGAAAAAAACTGTTCCTTCTACATGTTTATGCAAAGTTAAGAAAAAACTGAGTTTTCACGCTGAAAAATTTTGTCAAATTTCATGTAGTGTTTTTTGCAGTAATAATTTTGAATGCCATGGTAGGAAGCTGATTTGATCTTCTCTTAATCAGTCTTTTGAATATGCAGTAATTTAGAAAAATTGACATTTAACTCTTACTTACGTATTATTTTAGTAAAATCTTGAAGCTTGAGCCTCAAGGCTCATTTTACTCCCTGAGGAGTCTGAGAAATGCGGCTCAGTCTCTGAAGTCAACCCTCTGTCCATAACAGTGCAAATAGACCAATTTTAATGAAAATTACAGAACTAGAGGGTGAAAAATCACCTTGGCCAGCGTTGATTTTAAATTCCTGTTTATTGCTGAAAGCTGATGAAGGGGTTTTACACCGAGCTGTTTCACTGAAAGCCCCACGTGAGGCCTGCCCTGCCCTACGAGGGAAGGAACACGGCCCAACAGCGCAGGATCCCGTCAGTCACCGTGTTCCTCTCAGGGGTACAGGGGGCTGCTGCACTCCCCTCACTTGTGACCTGATGCCATTATGATTTTTGCTTTTTCATATATCCCTCTCATATTCCTCTTGTCATACGCTTTTATGCATCCCTAATGCTTTTAACCCACGTACTTGGAATTCCCCAAAGCTGATAAGTAGCTTAGACCTGAAGTTCTGTTAAGCCAAAAGACTAAACTTTGGAGTTGGAGGTCAAAACCCCCCAGACACCAAAGTCCTCTCCAGAATACATTTTGTAAACTAAGATAGACTCATGCAGGAGAAGAGTCTATTCCTCAATAGGAGGCTTCTCTTGAGCCTCCCATTGGGGAATCTGTGATAGATATTCTAATATGCTAATAAGCAAAATTCTGTAATTGTATACATGGGGCATTTGGCTGGGACATTTTACCAGCTGGGACATTTTACCAGTGCACTCTCCTGGGGTGCATCCAAGGATCCTTAATAAATACCAAGGTGAACCCCTTGTTCCTCTCTAACCGTGTTTGGCTTTTATATTAAGAACACAAGTTAAGGCATCAGACCCACTCTCAGCTACTTAACTACAGCCAAACAGGTCAGCTGGAGCAGCAGGTTGTCACACTGGCACTCTGAATTATGTGTGAGCTACAGTCATCATGCTACAGGAAAATCCCACATGGCTACCACGTGAACATATGTATGACATTGACATTCTTGTCTGTACAGTTCCCATGCAAAGCCAGCACACCAACCAACTCTTTTTGAGTTGTATCACTGTGAGATATTTCATCCTTTTAGAGGTGAAGATACTTCACGACACTGTGATAGTTCTGTTATTCTCAGCTTTTTTCCAGATTTGAATCTCCTCATAGGCTGGAAGGAAAAAAAGGGGTTCATTTTCAAAACTCACATGCACAGCAGCTGCTTCACAAGGCCAGATTTAACTACTGAATCTCCCTGTCATACTCAGATGAGATAAGGCTTCCCTAGGAAAAAATAACAGCAACTGAAGAAGAAAAAACATCATATATCACCAGTAAAAAAAATTAGGTAATATTTTATCTTTTCCTAAAATCAGATATTTTCAGCTAAGGCAATAGCAGAAACATATTCTGGAGCCTCAAGGGCTAACTGCAGGCTGCTGTGCTGCTGGCCAGGATGCCCAGGACAGACATGCAGAACTGTGGCACTTGTCCCCCCACCCTTTGTCCAAGCTGGAATGTCCCCGGTGCTCCTCAAGCTCTGTGAGCAGGAGGAGGGTGTCAGTCTGTTCCCATGGAGGGACAAGGCCACACCCTGGCTGCCCTGAGACCGCCAGTTGGCACCTGCAGGCAGGGGGAGGAGGCATCCTGGGATGGAGGCAGCTGCTTTGGCACAGGGCTGGTGAGCCCTGTCCCTCACCTGGTGCCTCCTCTTGGGGGTCTGGGTTCATCTTCTTCATGGGCATCCTCTCCCACCTGAGGAGGCCCTTGAGCCTATAAGGGGAACTCCCAGGGAAATGCCCTGGAGGAATCTACCATAGCCTTTGAGAATTCTTCACCACTTAGGGGAGAGAAAAAGGCTTCCCCCATGGTCCTCTGCAGCAATATGTTCATCCACCTCAGTTCTGTTCTTCCCATTGGCCCAGGCTTTGCCTACCTCTATTGTTCACATATGTCTCTAGTTCTAGAGGTTTCTTCTTTCCCTGTTCCCCCATTGGTTGTGGTGCCCTGACTGTCCACCCTCATGTTGCCCATAGGTCATTGCCCTTTGCCCTGCCCCTGTACCACCCCTGTGACCCCACATTAACCCAAAGCACTGCACTGACTCCTGGTCTTTGCCCCTGGAACCCTTCAGCCAGTGGAGCAATGAACCTCGCTGGAGCTCTATACAGGAGACCCTTCCTGCCTCAATTCTTCTAGAAGCTACATTGATATTCCATCACCTCCAAGCAGTGGCACTGTGCATTTCTCCCCACCACCTGTCTTTCCTATGACACCATCATAAAAACAGGCCATGTGCTTATCAAGCAGTATCAGAAAGAAAAAAACCAAACCCGTGGTTCAGAATGTGCGTTTCCATGCCCCTCCAAGCAATAGAATTCTTTAGTTTGGGAGAGACCCTTCAGATCAAGGGTCATTTGCCCTAAATCCAAAAGGGAAAGTGTTCATATGGATTTCACCAGTATGAAAAGCAGTAATGGAATAAGGTATTCCATCCCTGAACTTTATCAACTATGCAGAATACAGATTAGAAGTCGCAGATAGGAGGTAAATAATAAATTTATTAGTTATTAAGCATAGTTTGATTACTTGTTTTGAGACAAAAACATTTTAATGAGTGCTAGGAACCTTGCTTCACCTCTATTGGACTTCTGTTTCTCCTTCTGCCATATTTTTATTTCACAAGACTGCAATTTGTTCAAATTTGTTTGTCAGCAGACCTGATATGTCAAAAAATTGTTCAACTGAGAAGCTCAATCTGGAAATGCTTACACTATCATATAACACACACAATGTTTTACTTACACTCGGATAGTTAAAATTATTAAACTGGTATCCTACCTAGCATGTTGACACAGCATTACCAGGAAAGAAAGTTCATTTTGTCTACACATGCAAAATCATGAGATGAAGGAGATGGCAGAGTGGCAGAGCATTTTTACTGATACAGCAAATAAGTTCTTATGACATATAAAAGTTGTGTGTGTGTGTGTGTTTTTCCTGGTTTTTCTGTTGTTGTATCTTCTTTTAAAAAACAATACATAAAGTTCAATCATTTGAGAAAATCATCCTAGAGTAATTGCCACAGCAACACTATTTAGCATGTTCCTTTCTCCTTCTTTCCCTGATTGAAACCCACATCAAGTAATTACATGCAATTAAACATATTCTTTCCAATGCTTTTGCCATGTTTTCTTTCTTCATTTCACTACAATTACTGTGAATTTCCTTTTACTAATCAACTTGCACTTTTCAAACAAATTTGCATGCATTTTATGCATCAAAAGGGTCAATACCTCAAAGAGGAGTATCTTTGTGGTCTGCCCTGATGGAGGGCCATTTCATCCAAATTTCATCATTTTCATCCAAATTTGTTCTGTGCCTTATTGAGGGTGTGATAATAGGCTCCACACAGCAGAAATAGTCAAATTGCTGTTTGAACTGGAGAGACTTTTTTATTTGCTGTGTGGTAGCATTTACATTAATCTTCAGCTACAGAAGGGAACTTCATAAACAATGGTGTTGTAAAATCAAGTAGTTCGTTCACTTGAGATAGGAATCTAATAAAAGAAAAATACAAGGAAAATATTCTCCAAAAGAATTCATCCCATCACTGAATTTTTAGGCTGTTTGAGACACAGACTGCCTTTGGGTGCCTAAGGGGGTCTTAAGAGCTACACAGGCAATGCTATGATGCAAATAACAAACAGATGTAAGTCAGCACTGGTAGGCATAAAGGGCAGGATCTCTGTCCTTTATCAAACCACTATTGTTAGTATCTTCCTAGTCTCAGATGTTTTAGGAACACAAACACTTTTCAGCCTCCATTAAATAACAAGTGTTTGACTTCTCTCTATACCAAGGATAGAAGAAACATGCTACAGCCTCACCTGGAGTAGTTATAACTCCCATTTCTAATTTTCAGACATGACCTGTCCAGTTACTAAAAAAAAAGAATAATAACAGCTATTACACCAACAGAAATATACTCAGAAACGAACAGAATGAAACTTTTCTTCATGGCTTCTCCCACAGAACATCAGATTTGTTTCTGGTCCTTTCTGTGAACCAGTTGCCACCAAAAACATATTGGGAAACCAGAAACCCTAAGGAAATCCATTCCTCTGTAGACCTCCATGTTCACAGCACTAAGAACACCCCTGAATTTTCATTAAGGACATAAGGGTATGGTAACAATGCACTTCAAGACTATTACTGCATGATGCTTGTAGGCAAACTATTCAAACAGACTGATTCACCTTACCACCAGCAGCCCTAAGCACAGCTGAACACACCACAGGAACAAAAGAACTCTCCTAAAGCTTGCTTCCATAAATAAAGCAGGCTGATGAGCTCCATGCAGTGTGCTGCATCCAGTGGTTGCCTGGCAGTGATTTCAGCTCTCCAGTTTGAATTTCTGCTGAAATGAAAGGGCAGGTTGTTAGCAGAGGCTGTCACTCATCAGAAGGCAGCACTGGAATCAGCTGGGAGCTTGGGTACTCAGTAGCTCCCCACCTGAGAGCTCCTCAAGAGTTTCTTGTTTTGTTGTAAATCTAATTTTGTCACTGGTCTGGAAAGAGGAGTATTCCTTCATCATTTTCATCTGAGAAACAGTCACCAGTTCGATATTCTAGAGAAACGTTATTATCTACATGGGGGATGTGCCTTTGATTGCATCATAATTCTGAACAAAAAAATTCCATATGTGAGGAAGATACTTGAGGCATGTTCCTGAGCTTTCCCGGGGGGTTGGGTCAGTGAGAATATATCCTCAGGGAAGCCACTGGAGTATGGCAAGGGGTCATGCTCACCAGAACAAAGGCATTCCATCCTCAGGCATATATGATCCAGAAAATCAAGTATTGAATCTCTTTTGTCCTAGGATGGTCCTTGCTTGGAGTCAATCCAGTAGTGATCATATAACCAGTCAGAAGCAAGATATTATGATTAAAACCCACAAAACCAATAAAGTAATACTTTTGTTCTATATATAAACTCTATAATACTTTTATTATTGATAATAAACTATATAATGCTTTTATTATTTATAATAACACTTTTATATATAAACTATATATAAAACTTTATTTTATAGATAAAATTAAGTTGTAATGGCAACTTAACTGAGCTGTGTTTTCTTTTTCACAGAGGCATACTAGCAGCTTATATTACTGGGGTTAGAGCTTGTCAGGGTTTGGAAACTACAACTTCACTAGCTGAGATAATGCTTAGATTCTACATGTGCCACAAAATAAGGAAAGTGGATGATGTTAACAGATTCAATTGTTTTCCCCCTGTACTTCCCTGGCCATTTTAATATTGGAATTTCAGTTTGGTAAGTGTAAAGGGTAACGCATGGGATGGAAGATGTATGAAGTAGTTTGGCAAAGATAAACCTTTTGTCCTGTATGCAGTTAATAAATTAGGAAGAAGTCTGGTGTTAATATATTTCAATCTTTTTTCTCTAGATGTTAAACCATCTATTTTTGTCTAAGTATTGGTTCCCTGTCTGAAATTAAAATAATGAATAGTGGATACCTTATGGACAGTGGAAGCTGAAAGTCAGAGTAATAGATGGATCCTGAAAACTCACCAGACTTAGAATACTGAAGTCAAAAGGCTCCAATATCTTATTTTCTGTTTTAACCTAAAAAGGATAGTCTGGTGATATTTCAGGTAAATATTGAGGTGGAGATAACAGTTAGAATTTTTAAAAGTAAAATCTCAGAAGTTCTGTGCATGACTGGAATCAACTTAGTCCACACAGCTATGAAGAGGGTGACATCAGCAGTAATCAATTCCTAATGTTATTATTTCCTGTGAGTATAATGAATTATAGGAACATAAATGCTCAAGAGTGAAGTTTATGTTTGGATTCTTCAAAATAAAAACTTTTAGGGATTATAATAATGCTTGGCTTTTTCTTCTTCCTCAGAGAATTGCATTAAGTTGTAATAGCGGTCAGAATTAAGGTTTGGAAAACTGAGCAGATCTTAAGAACAAAACTTTGGTTAACTGCTACGTGCTTACAGAGTTAGGAAGAATGACAAGGACACTGGTCAGTAACAGTATCAAGCTACAGCTGTGGTTAGTGTTGAGACTGGGGGTAGAGCTAGAGTTCAAGAATCAGCATCTCACCTCTTTCTGGCTGGATTGCAGTGCATCCAGAGATTTGGAGGTGGTTTTGGTTTTAGAGGGTATAACAGTGGTTTCCTGAGTTTGACATACATAAAGAAAATTACTTCTCTATGAAAATAATGCTCAGCAAGTCCTAGAGGTCTTCTGATGCCTGAAGTGGCTCTCTAGAAACAGAGACTAGAAAGGAGAAAGGGAGTGGAAGTGGATATTTATTTGAAGAGCCTTCAAAGGCTCACCCTGGGGAGCCAGAGGCTGCTCACACTCTGGACCCCAAGATGGACCCTGAGTCACGAGCTTTTCACACCTTTATAGATCTGGTCCATTTGCATATCAGCATAAATTTGCCAATTACAACTTTAGCTAATGATGTAATTCTCCCCAGTTTGCTCCCCTTTCCAGGATGTTGGGTTACACATTCTGGGACTAGGACAGTCTGGGTGTCCTTGGAGAGCAGGCCTAGAGAGGCTTTGTTATGTCAATCTTAACGTGAGAGAGCAGCAGCTCACAGGCTCCAGGACACTTCAGAGTTACACACTGAGCACTGCAGGATTTGAAAAATATGGAAGTTAAAATCCAAGGCATCACTTCAAGGGCTGTACTTCGGCTTCTTAAGTTTTTTTACCCCAAGTCCAGCTGATGCATATGGGCCTGGCCAAGACACTGCCTCTCACAATTGCCTCCGTGTTTGGGGTGCCTCCAATTCCTCCCAGTCTTTCTCTCAGAAAGGACTTAACACAGAATCAGTATTCTCACCTTGTATTTTGCTTTGACAATTTATGCTTCTATTCTGAATCTGAAAAAATCATCAATAACTCAAATGGGCATAGGAAAATACATTATTTTTTCCCTGTCAATCTATGATACCACGTAACAGTTTTATGAGGAATAGTTTCATCTGCCTTTCAGCCATCAGCCATTGGCCAGTGTTCAAGGAACCATATCCATTCAGATGAAGAACTGGCTTGTTTCAGTACTGAACAGCCAAATTTATCCTTGGAGTAAAACCAATTAATATTTGTAAGGGATATACAGCAGACACTGATTTAGGCCGTTGTAAGAGGTAAAAGTGGTGTAACTTAAGTATCCTGGCAGGTCATAGCAGAGGCATAGTAGATTATGTTCTACAGAAAACACATAAATCTGGGAAACACAGGTTTTATTTTTAACTAACATTAAAAAAAACCCCGCACAAAAAACCCCCAAAACCAAAACCAAAAAACAAACCAAAAAACAAACCAACAAACAAAAACCCAAACAAAACGCCACAACCTGAGTTAGATGTAGCTCTATAAAGTGTTTATCTCCACAAAGAAAAACTGCCAAAGTACCCACATCCAGCATCTTTCCTCACCTCATTTTAGACAGCATATGGATAGAAAAATGGCACAAATATCTAGATATAATTTAGTAAAAAAAAGCATTAAGCCTACCTACCTCGCTTCAGAAGTACATTTTAAACCACTCATTCACCATCAGTATTAGTGCAAAAGCAAATACCAAAGACTAAATCTCTGCCACTGAAGGCTAAATTCTTTGTGGAGTCTTGTGGTGACTCATGTTTACCCTCTGGACAAAGGAAAATATGAGGAAATCCCCATGCCTCATGTGGGGAAAAATGATCATATTTGGGAAAGGAAGGTGCACTGAAGGAACATGGCATGAAACTTGCATCAAGGAACTATTCCAGCCACAGTAACTTACAGCATCCCTGAAACTGCATTAAATCACCATCTGGATTTACTCTCTGTTGACTTATCACAAGAAGGACTATTAAATTTTATTATTTGGCCTTTTAAGGATACTTGGTCACAGCCTTAATGGCATAAACAGAGTTTTAATACTTATTGGGAAAAATAATAAGAAAATTATTGCTTTGTCTTCCAATGGCAGAAATTAATCTTATAAAGTAGAGGATGAAATTACATGCGCCAAAGACTACAGAACTTTCTTGTACTTCAAAAACTGTAAAGCAGTGAGGCACAAAGAATTTCTGAATCAGACTGACATTCATCCACAGTATCTTGGAGTCACAGGGATAGAACTTTCAGCTATGTTTGCTGTCTGGAAAATGCCAATAAAAAAGAGACCTTAGGTAAATACCATTCAGAAGCCAGCTGGCACTAAGTAGGGCACCCATATCCACCCTCAGGATTGCAATTCAAACTCTGACCCTGTCTCCAGCAGGAAGGCATCTGCTTGTTTGATGAGGCCATATATGAGATTCCCAGACATCAAAATTGTAAAGCTTTTATAGTGACAAGTGGCATATTATAGCAGATTCAATTACCTACCTCTCCTTACTGCTATTGGACCAGAAAATATCATACATGAAGCAACTGCATTATTGAAGTATCAAAAAAAGAGAAGAATAATAGATATATTTTCTGTAAAATGCTATAAAACACATGACGTGACACATAAATCTTTTAAGCATCTGACTCATTTTTGCTTGTAATAAAGAATTTCGCAGTGGGTGGTGTTGAACACTGGCAGTGTATCATGGAGCAAGGCCTTTGAAGCACAGTTCTGGGCACATCAAGAGGAAGAAGGTGATCAGGGACAGAGCATAGATTTACCATAGTAAATAATGCCTGACCAACCTGGCTACTCTCTATGATAAAATATCAAGATTTCTGGACAAGGGGAGAGATGTGCATGTCCTCCACCTTGGCTTTAGCAAGAGTTTTGACACTGTCTCCCACTACACACTTGTAGCCCAGTCAGGACTGTATAGGTGAACAGTTAGATGAGCAAAAAATCTGGCTGGATGGAGGAGTTCAGAGAGTAGCAGTTAATGGTCATTCTCCACCTGGATGGAGTAGGCCACCTGGCAGGGGTCTGTATGTCAAAGTGGTGCTTTAGGAACTGTACTGTGACCTCTCCTGTTTACTGTCTTCATCAATGTTCACTCACCTCTTCCAACGAGGAGGAGGAGATGATGGAGCTCAGCAAATTAGCAGATGACTGCAAATGAGGGACCAGCTGAGGCTGTCCATGGCAGTGTGGGCAGTGCTGCCATTCAGAAGGACTTAGAGAGGAAGCCTGGAGAAGAGTCAGCTCCTGGAGCACTGAAGAGCAGCTTTCGAATACCTGTGAAGAGGTCCTCAAGAAGACAGAGCCAGGCTGTTTGAAGGGCTGCCTGGCAGCAGGATGAAAGGAAACAGGTATCTGCCTCTGATGATATTAATTCTATAATACATGCTCATGCAGGAAACATGAAAGGAATTAATCCCCAGGTTTTATTGAATGGATAAAAAACCTTTGCATGGCTTTACAATCTGTCATGCATTTCAAAATGCTGTACTCAGGGGATTTCTGACATAGCTCCCACAGGCTGAAGATGCCCAAAGGATTAAGAAATTTCTTAAGTTTGTCTGAACCACCACTTTTCTTCCTTGTCTCCTAATCTGCAATGCATAAAGTTTGTCTTTACATGAGGATACGAACCACAGTTATTACATATATCTCACAGTGGTGTAAATACCAATTTTTAGCAAAATAATTGCTTTACAAGTCATGTTGTATTTCTGCATTATGATATTTGCAAAATCACGTTTTAGGAATCATTCATCAACACGCTTTCTCAGCAGAACAGATATTTACCTAAAGAGTCTGATTCCTTTTAACTTCTTATATTTTTGGAGGAAATAAGCTTTGGGCTCTCCAGGATTTGAATGCAAAGTGTTATTTTCACTTTCAAGTTTGTGACCCTGCTTAACTGTTTTCCAGCTGTGAAAGAGCGTTTCCTTTCTAGCCACCAAGATGAGAGGGTTAAGATGAAAACTGTACATTTGAGAAGAAAGCAGAATAACTTTACAGCTCAAAGACTCTCTGACCACTAAGTGCAGGGAACTACTTATCTGAGATCAAGTCACAGTGGAATCAGCATCAGAAGAAGGAAAACACAAGCAGAGACCTTTCATTATCTGCAAAGACCTGAGAGCACCTTCTAGTACCTAAAGGGGCTACAAGAGAGCTGGAGAGGGACTTTTTACAATGGCATGGGGGGTTGGCTTCAGACTGAAAGAGTGTTGGATTATATTAGATACTAGGAAGATATTATTTACTGTGAGGCACTGGCACAGGTTACCCAGAAAAGCTGTGGACACTTCATCCCTGGAAATGTTTGAGGCCAGGTAGGATGGGTACTGTGAAACCTGATCCAGTGGAAAGTGTCCCTCCCCATGGCAGGAATTTGGAACTAGATTATCTTAAAGGTCCCCTCCAACCCAAAGCATTCTGTAATTCAATGATAATTTGGAATTTAACAACGGTTATGTGATAGTGAAAGATGAGACTGGGTTAAAAAAGAACTAGTGATTTTTGCTTACCTTCTGCAATTGCATCCAGACCAATTAGGTGAAGCAAATGTTTAAATAAAGGAACATAATACACATTATATCTTTTAGATTTCAGAATTCAGAAACAAAATAGGGTTTTTTGATCAGATGTATGAAACCCACTCTGTAGACAGGGAGTGCAAACAGGGCTTAAGTGCAGAAGCACATTCATTATCTGCAGAGGAAAGGGTTCTATCAAAGGGAAGCATTTCTTAAACAGATGACACGATCACTGCTGTAGATGATTTATTTGTATAATACTCTTCTTTCTGTACCCTATATGCAAATTATTACAAAATTGGAAGCTATACCATAACTAATCTGAAGTCCAGAGTTATAAGGTCACATCAGTGTAGTACTGGATACTTAAAACAAAGTGGGGAGGAAAAAACCCTCACAGACCATTATAAAGCAAGAGGCTAAGTTTTGCTTTCAAAAAGCCAGTTACATTGGGTGGGTTTTTTGGATTTTCAAAGACAACGATGGCTTTTTAGTTATATATCAAACCCCATATATTATGTCCACTGCTGTCTATTCTCTGCTTTGAGAAGTAGAATCTCTGTGTAGAGAGAAGGTAGGTGTTTGGAGAGACCTGGAGGCATTCTCACAGACATGCTTGAGCTCCTTGTTTTGGAAGGGAAACCAAAGCTCAGAGATCATAAAAAGCTCAGGGGGGATCACAGCATTGGCCCCTGATAAATGGGTGCAAACGGTCTGTCAGGATGGACTGAGCTTGGTGGTGCCAACGTTCACACTTGTGTGTCCCTGACCAGGTGTTGCATCGGGATCCTCCAGTTAGCAAGGTAATGAAATGAAATGTACTCTTTGCATTTCAGCCGTGGGTTTGTGGTTGTTCTGGCTGCCTGCCTGCATCAAATCACACAGGAACCAAGTGCTAAACTTGAGGAACATCTTTAATGCACAGAACAGTCTGGCTACAAGGGGAAAACCAGCTTCAGACTCATTAAAAGAGACTGATTTATGCTCTTCTGATTGCAGTCCAACCCTGCTGCTGTCTCCATTCCCTTTTCCCTACAGTAGCTGACTTGGATCAATTGACTTCTCCAAACCCAGGTGGACTCTATCAAATCTCTTTCTATAATCTGTCAGGCACTTCTAATCACATTAGTGATTTCCCATCATACAACATCAGTAATTATATTATTAGACTTGGGTTGAG
>VZTR01025584.1:135950-151642 GCA_013400775.1 Chaetops frenatus
GATTTTATGTCAATTTGTGAAACATTCCCTTTTACTATCCTTTTATTCTCACAGCAGTGTGGTTTTGGACTGCATGAATTGGTCCTTCTTCAAGCAGAATCAAATTCAGAGGTGTAGTCCAGGAGAACACCTAGCAACACTGAAGCATTGCATGCAATCCTTCCACAGGAACCTGAACTGGACTATGGGGAAATAAAACCCCCTGAAATCCAAACAGCATGGACATTAGCTCCTAAATTCCACAGAGCTGTTTCTTCCTGCAGCACTTGCTGACATAGATGTAGCCACAATAAGCAAGTGGCTATTCTTCCTATCTCCAAAAATGTGTTAATCCCAGAAGTCTCTTTTTCAGTACCCAGCAACAGAAAACTGGCAAAAATTTTGTCTTAAATAACATTTTATGCAGTGGTGCATCAGCTCTTTACATGTGGATGACTTCAATCATAAATAATGACCTTTCTGGAGCAAGGTATTCACCTCTAGCTGTGAAACACTCTCCAAGTGGAGAGCTTCCATGTGTCTCAGTGATGTACCCCTTTCTCTGCCCAGGACTGCAGTAGCTCTAAAACATGTATGCCTGCTTTAGCCATAATGTACAGATGGATTGGATTATAATCCTGAGCAAATTTTAGGATCCTCACTTAAAGAAATGCATATAGTTTAGACATGTCTGTAGTTTATAATATGGAGGGGAAATGTTTGTATTTTTTTCTTTTGACAGGCAGGATTCATTTTAAACTGTGGAAATTTTTATGAGTCTGGCTGATTTCTCTGCATGTGTTTTCTATGCATTATTCATTCTTAATGGCTTTCTCCCCATATTTACTTTTCAGGCTGATTTCTATATTACATAAATTCCCTCCCGCTTCAAATCTACTGGCAAGAATAAGGGGATATTTTCAGAAATTTTAAATTTCATGGAGTCAGATTAGCCTTTCACTTACACAGTCAAATTCTATATAAGTCTCTCCTAGAAAAGCCACAACATCATTTTCCATCATCCCATCCTATCTCTGCACTGTCAACTTACCAACTGTTTCAAATATAGTGGAGCAGTTAATCATGCTGGAAATTAAAGCTAGTAGTATATTCAGGAATCAAATCCAAGAATTTATATAAGTATATATGTACCATGTATACAGTGGCTGAAATCATAGCAAAAGGAACACAGTCACTTCTTGCCTTTCTGACTCAAATTCAGACTTGTAAACCTGTAAAAGAACAAGTATAGGAATAATTATAAATTAGGAGAGTAGTTTCTCCAGTTGAAGAACAGGGAGTGGTGCATAAATAGAAAAAATTATAATGGCATTACATACATGCCTATAATTGAAGGGAAGGACATATTCTTACTAGAAAACTTTCACTTTGAGTCATTACTGAATTTCCTTAATGTTGTGAAATTCAGATATGTACTCTTTGACAAAGGTTAATTCTAAAAAAACTTTTAGAAAGCTGGAATAGCAAATAACCACTGCTTATTTTCTATAAGGATTTTTATTCCAACAAAGCTTTGAAATTATTGGTACTATTGCCAGATTTTATGCCTGTCCCAGATTGTTTACAGCTGAAACTTGAGATTTTCCTATGACTAATAACTCTATTTCTAGATAAACGATTTAAAAAGCAGAATATTTTGCATGACAGGAACATTATACACTATAAAGTCATTCTCTTTGCACTTGACCATTGACTTCCAGCAACCTAGAGCTAAGTTTAGCTTCTATCTCTCCTCCACTTTTGTTCTGTATAGTTTGATATATTAATTTTCTTATAGAGAAATTCAACAAAGCAAGATTCATGTATATTAGGCAGATGAAATTCAGTGCTTTGGTTTTTAAATACTTTTCAGTTAAGTCTGTTTCTTAAATAAATGTTTCAAAGTGTTCAGGTTTACATGATGTCCATAAAGAAAACTGGGACAGAGGGTAGGAAGCAGGTAGAGAACCTGCTGTTCTCATGGGGGGAAAAAACAAAAAAGAGAGACAAAATTACTCTCTCTTCATTAAAATGAAGAAAGCTACAAGATTTTAGTCTATGAAATAAAGAGATGGTTGCCATGGTACCAGCAAAATTTCTTCTTCCCTTATATGCGCACACATGAATTCTTTTTGACAGAATAAACTTATAAATGTGCAAGGAAAAATATTTTCTATTATACTTCCTCATAATATTTAAAATAAATATTTGCATTATATTTAGATGAAATCAGACAGGTGCTCCTCTCTTGCAGATCTTTTCCAAAGCAAAGCAAGAAACATTGTATTGGCACTGAAATGCATATCCTCTGAAGACACTCGAGGCACATAGAAAGAAAGGTTTATCACAGAACAAGCTGAGTTGGAAGGGACCCACAGTGATCACCGAGTCCAACTCCAGGCCCTGCACAGGACATTGCCAAGAATCACTCCCTGTCCCTGAGAGCACAGTCCAAATGCTTCTTTAGCCCTGCCAGGCTTGGTGCTGTGACCACTTCCCTGGGGAGCCTGTTCCAGTGCCCAACCACCCTCTGAGAGAGGAGCCTTTTCTAATATCCAACCTAAACCTCCCCTGACACACCTTCTCTCCTCCCTGTTTTTCTTACTTACATTGAGAAGCCACCAGTTTCTCATATTCTTTGCTTCCATCTTTCATTACAGCACAAAGGCTCTGTGGATCACAAGGAGGTTTATTATGTCTGTCTCATTCTGAGTCCTAACAGTAAAAAGTAAATTGCAGAGAAGTTAGCAAACAAGAGAGGCCTTGACATTAGCTCTAATTTTAAAAGAATTAACTCTTATATTAGTGGGGCTTATTAATTAGCAAGGGATGCTTAAAAATATGAGGAAGTAAAAAGTTTTTTTAGGGTAAAATGCTAGACTGCAGCATTTCTAGGAGGAATTGTCAGGTGTATTTGAAAAGGATTGCAGGCACCCAGTGAATGTTTCCATTTGTTGTTTTAAAAGGCCTTCTAATCTGCATCCAGTTTCCTCCTAAATCCTCAAGATCTTCAGCACAGTCTTTTCACACAATGTAGAGTGTGAGTATGCTTTGCCCATAATTTTACCCTGGTTCAGGCTTTGAACTAGCTGCTAGTGGTAATGGAATGAGGAGCTGTCATGTGTTCTGCTATTTTGAAGTCAAACTAGGAGATGAGAGACTGAAAATAGTTACTCTTTTGACTCTGTGTGTTCTGTATCACAGAGGTTGAGTTTCTCATTTAATATTGGAGAAAATCCTGTAAAGTATCACCATCTGCCCTGCCTTCATACTTTCCCCTAGCCACCCACTACTGGCTATTCTCAAAGATGCTGCACTGGATAGTCCTGACAATGACTATGGTCATGTTTTTTATGCTTTTCTGAAATTTTTGTAGATAATAACTACTTCATATTGCCACAGTCACCCTTAAATTATACTTTTGGTTGATCTCAGCAGAAAGGCCAAAGCCTGATATTCTTCCCATCATAAGCAATGCAATTGGGCTTGTTACCTTCGAGGAAAGCTGCATTCGGTTTTGACATAGAACAGTGTAGAATGAAAGAACTGGAAGTGTTTTCTCCTTCTGCAAGTTTATCTTCTGGATGAGACTCAGGTTCTTCAGACCACAATAATCTCCATCTGTTTTCTGCTACCCAAGAGAATACTGGTGGCTACTCATATGAGCAACAGCTCCTCATGTAGCAGAGTAATTCCTGAGAGGCTGGCAAAGGCATCAGCATTTAGTTTCTGTGTCAGCTGTAGTACCTTAAAACGTGGCCAGCCCAAAAAAACCTGCAGGAACTTATAAATACCTTGTGTAAGAAAAAAAATTCATTAACCCAACTTTATCCTTGGGTCTATACGAAGAAACTACATTACTATCAGTAAGATTAATACTTACACACCCAAGGACAAAATAAAGCTGCCAGACAGCTTTTTATAGTAGAGCTGCGACTATTTACACTGTTATTCTGAAAATAATTTTAGATCAACAAATGTAAAACTGTATAATGAGTAGAGTAAATCTTACTTTCCAGCCAGAACAATTCCACGCTAAGATGCTTCCTGAAGAATAAGCTAGTTCTGCAGTCAATGAATCTGTGACAGGATGTTGAAATATCAATCCAGAGGCTTTTGGACAGCACACAGAAGAAATGCAATGGGTTATTTACATGGTATTCAATATTCTTTTGTTAAGGAGCTCATTTTGTATTTCTTTCCAATTAGAGGGAAAAGGTTCATACAAAGTCCAATCTGTGTTTAAATTATATTATCTACATGTTCACAGGCCTTTTTTGCTGTTTATGATGTTACCTGCAGGTGTCAAAGACCCAGGCTCTGGCATTCATCATGACTCTGCACACAAGAGACTAATTTCTGAACTCAGCTGTACAGTGTAAATCCAAAGGCTATTACCTGTCTCAGAACCAAAACTTGCCCATAATAACGAATCAACAGCCTTTATTCACCAGGCTTTGCCAAAATCCCTTCTTCTGTCACTCAAATTATCTGGCAGAAAATAGCATAACCCCAATGGTGCACACAAAATATCAGCTGGCGCCTAGGGCAAACCTTGGTCCTAATGAAGTTAATGGCAGAAGGCCCACTGATTGCAGTGAGACCTGACACAGGCTGTGACAGCTGTGTGTAAGCCAGAGCAGACTGGTAACAGCCCTTCAGCTCATTGTACATCCTTGGAAACACACAGAGGCTTTCACAAGTCCTTTTGTCCACTCCAGCAACTTAGAGATTTTAAATCATCCCAAGGCTAATGCTGAGAAGTACAGATACAACTGATTTCAGTTCTCTGCTGTATAAAAATAAAAATTAAATGTTGTTTCAAGAATCTCTTAGATGAATATTTCATGAACTTTATAGGCTACTAAAATTCTAAAAATTACTAGCATGGCCAAAATCTGCTTAATTTAAAATCTTTTGTAATGCAGTTTAAGAAGAAAGAAAAACATTCTTATTTAGTTAAACAGAAATCTTAACTTAAAAATTATATATATATATAAAACNCAGCTCATTTTTTGTAGATTTGACTTCTGGATAGCATGAGGCTGGCAGAAGGGCTCAGAAGCTGCTTCTGGACTCCTCTCCAAAACAAGTGGCTTGTGGTGATCTAAAAACATCCCAAGATGAAATTACTTTTAGTAACCCCAGCTGACAAAACCGCTCCTGTTGTCCGGGCGCTACTGTATCCTAACTACCCTGAGGGGGGTAGTTCAGGACCCCTGAGACAAAACAGATATTGGAAAAGGACCTGCCTTTCAGGGCTTTCCCCTATATTGCATGGAGCATTATTGAGAATTTCTTCTTTGCCCTCTGTTTTTTCTGCTAGCAAAGTAGCTAAGTACTGCTGTGTTGAGTCCCACCACTCTGTAGGTCTACATAATTAGGCCTACAAAAAATGAAATTTACCTTCTTTTCTATATCTCAGGTCTTTATTCAGTGGAAAGAATAAGGTCAGAGTCTTCTATTTTTCTTTGAAGAGGGTAGCACCAAGTTACCGTTTTATCTTGATTTAATTACCAATTCTATGAGGAAAGCTGTCACACAGGTTCTGTTACAGTTACTCTGTTTTAGTTGCTACTTGGGGGCCATTGTAGTGACTGTTTTGGAGGTGCCTCCAGGCATTCTGGCCTGCTGAGATCTTTTTTTGACACCCTGAGAACTACTGATGAGTTTTTGTACCCCTGCGGCAGTGCAACCTGTCTCCTTGGCAGCTAAAAATGCCACTGCTCTGGTTGAACTGCTCTCTGGTATGGTTCATGGATTCTCTTCCTGGCACACAATTACCAACAGGTGTAGCCATGCTCTAAGAGGCCCATGGTAGCTGCCTGTAATACACTAATTGCTTAAAGGAGCTGTTCTTTTAGAAGAAATGATGCTTGCATTGTCATGCAGGCTGCTGATCATTGCCTGGCACCTCTGTGCTCAAGGCAGGAGTCCAAACAACTTGTGACAAGGCACTTTGCCATCTCAGCAGATGGACATGAGCATAAGCAGCTTAGGGACTATGCCTGCATATCAAGCATAGGCACTGAGGGCATGATTCCTAGCCAAGAATGCTGCAACTGCTGTTTATCTTCTGCTTACCAACCTAGAGTTGTTTATCTTCTCTTACCAACCCAGAGTTCAGGGAATATGTCATTGCTAATTAAGACCTGGGCTGGACTCAGTTTCAAAAGCATAAAATACAACTGTGCAAAACAAGGGTCTTTTTGGCTTGAATTGAACCAAAAGTCCTAAAAGAGGCCAAGGGAGTTATCAGGATGAAATTGGTACTGGGGCAGAACAAAATGATACCTCAAAATTTTGCCTTTCATCAGATTCAGGAAAAGAGCAAGGGAAGGGTGAACAGGGAAATCACTATTAATATATGGATGGATTTATATTTTCTCAAAAGAAAAAATAAAACCTGGCATCATAAAGGTATGCAGTTGGAATGGGAAAAAAGTAGGGACCAATATGAGAAAAAGTCCTGATTGTAAATTGCATGAATTTACAGAATAATCTCAGAAAGGTAAGCTTAGGAGCAATTTTGTTTGGCAGTTGTAATACTGAAAGAAAAAACTTCTTCAAAAGCAGAAGACAATAATGTATTCACTGTGAGAAACCCCAGACCCTAAGGGATCTTTCCTTCTGCCAGTTCCATGAGTCAGATAATATTTCATTACCTGAGGTGCAGTGGTACTAGAGGTCCTAGAATGCCTCTGAAAGCCTAAAGTAGCATTTAGTGTTCAGAGACCTTGTCCATGGACAGAAAAGACTCAAAGCAGAGGAATGGGCAATATATTATTTAAACTATGACATGACGTGCTCCTGCTTATTGGAGACAACTGCAATATCAGATGACAGGATCAAGGACACACTTAAAATACACTGGAAATAAATAAAAACTGGATTTTGATCCTGCCACTGTTATCCAAGTTGCAGGGCAAATACTCATGAAATATCCTTCTTTACAATTTTAGTATCAAAACTAAGGGCTGTTACCAGTTAGTTATGCTTTAGTGTGTTATTTGTAATTAAGGTAAGAAAAGAGGTCAAGCATTTGCTTTTCTGATAAAAACCCAAACTGAAATCGATAAAAGTAAAGCAAGTGAATAAAAATGCAAAGCTAAAACTGAAAAGGATTCACTGTGTGACACTTCACTGACTACTTGAAGTACAGTACCCTAATAGGAAAAGATGTCCCAAAAAGTAAAAACCTGACAAAAGAAATTCAGAAACCAGGCACAGCAAATTTCAGTGCTGATATAGTCTCATTTAAGTTATTATTCACACACTATAAGTAACAGGACCATGTATTTTACATTATTTTATTTCACCTTCTTTTGCTTACACCCATGAAGCAATCTTTATCAAGGAAAGGTTGAAAGATACTGTGCCTGTGTGGGAACTAGGATACAGGAAACTCAAATGTTATTTAAAGCTTAACAAATCAATATATGAAGACTAGTAAGTTTCTATATATGGTATGTTGCTTTTATCATGCACTGATTCTAAGAAGTTAATGTCTTATCTCCTCTTCCTCTTACCTTGGAGGTCAGGAAAGAGGAAGGATAGGGAGAAAGGAAGTTTTGCTTACAAGGAAACAATACTGAAGAACAAGCAACAAGATGTAGCATATTCCAACACCCTAACTGATAAAACCAGATAAATTATATCACTTCAGATTGTTCTCCAGCCCTATGCAGAAACACAGATGGGATTAATTTTTCATCACCAAAATGTCTTCCCACAATTCTACCACCTTTCAAGACCAGAGTAGCCCTAACAGCTTTCATTAGCATTACACTTGTATCTAGATCAATGTCTGAATTTGAATGTATACATTTATGTTTCTGTCAGAGGACCTTAATTTATGAGAAAATATTTTGGTAGCATGATAAAAATTTTGCAGGGTCATCACATCCCCTTGCATTGTTTGATGTGATAATTTTGGAATGCAAAGTAAATTAGAAAAAAAATTCCGTTTGCCCTTGTCTATTACCATGCACTTTTTCCTACTGTAACTATTTAAAGTCTAAATAAAAGCATAATGAAGTTAGAATTTGCTCAATGAAAAAACCTTTTTTTATTAATCACACTTCAAGTCACCCAGTTTTCATTTGAATATCCTGATGGCCTGGAGTTACACATGCATGTCAGCTGAACCATTCAACTCATTTTCTCAGATTGCTCAGACTGCTTTGCAGTGCAGCCACAGCCCCCTAACACAACACCAGAAAAAGTAAATTAAACAACTATCCTTTTCTTACTTTCAAGATTAAGGTCAGCTACCAGGTTGAAGATGACACATTAGTCTTGTCTTCACTGCTAGCTGGAAGAATCTAATTTAGGGAGGGCTGGCCAGGAAAAAAATGTAGGAAAGGATTGCTTTCCATCACAACTCACAAATACCATGACTGGGTTTTGTAAGGCTAGAAGATGAGCACTGGGAAGTTGTAGGGAAAACAAAACCTGAAGAAAATAACCAGCAACCAGCACTAGGTAAGACACCAAAAATAAAAATGTTTGCTGCAAAATTGTGCTGCTTTTTTCTCCTCTTCCATGGTATCAAAGCCAGGGCTAACAAGGAGAGTAAGCACTTGCAAGTCAGGCATTCCATAGTCAAACCTGCACTTTCCAGCATCCACCTCTCTGAGACGTCTCCAGATACCTGCTCAAGGCACCACTGCTCCACAAGGGAGGATTAAAAGGGCATCCAAAGAGACACATGGTACTACAGCTAGACACTGGTATTATTGTTGGTCTAAAGAAATTCTGGCCTTCTTCCTGTCTCCAGCTTCTTGATTTCTGTGTTCACTCTCTCACAAATTCACACTCTTCCCTTCTGAAGATTGCTCCAGTTATTCACCTCATTTTCCATTTCACTGATGCTACTCTAGCATAAACATCCAGACTATTTCCATCCTGAACAAAAATTCTTAATTGTCCAAGCTCCAGCAGAATGGGACTCATCTGGGACTCCTATTGTCAAGAGATCTCGGCTCTTGCCACACTTGCTCTAAACAGGATTAGTGTGGCTTCCCATCACTAACCTTAGGCCTTTTTTCCCCATTCACAAAGACATTCACCGGGAAATGGCCTTTTTCTCACAGCCAAGGTTCGCTGGTACCTTACACCACTGGGTAAGCAGAGATCTGCCAGAGGTGGTGGTACAGCCAGGCCAGAGCCAGGCAGGCTGGAGAGGAGCAGGAGAGACTAAACATCCTCACCCAGCAGCTGCCAGGGGCATAAGGCACACTGGGGCTTTGAGCCTTGCTCATGCCTTCCTCCAGCATGCTTAGCCTGCAGTAACAAGTGTACACTTTTCTCATGATTACCAGGGAGAAAGAGGATGAAGAAAAAGGTAGAGTCAGTAATCTTTTCTTAGACCTCCTTTTGCTCCTGAGAGAAGTATTTCAAGAATTCATTTTCGGTTGTAGGGGAAGGAGGGCAAGGAGGTTCTTTTTGGAAGCAGCTGTTTTAGGAAACAGTAAGCACATGGATGCATTTGAAATGTGACCGTGACCTAATCTGTGCTTCACATTTTGTAGGAAAATGCTTTTATCTGTTGCAGATTCACAGCTTTTAGCCCTTTCCTGAAAGAAGGGGTCTGTGACCTGTCTTTGAAATAGCTAAGCAGGAACTATTTTTTTCCTTTTAAAACACAGTTGAAAGGGGACATGATGAAACAGGACTGAATAAAATATGAATCCCTGGAGCAGAACTGAAACTATCCATCTATCACACAGTGCCCTACCCATGAAGCCATGTTCTACTCTATTCTCTTACTGGCCTGGTGAATCCTGAGTTCACTGCTACACAACAATCTAAATTCAACAGGATGGCTGTGTATATACACTGTATATACCCCAGTGACCAAGGACACCCAAACTCAGCAAGAGAATGGGGCATGTGGGTCTCAACTCTGTAAGATGGGAAAGGAAAGTGAACATCATTTTTTTGCAATTACAGACTATGACATATAAAGAGAATGGTAGGGTGAAGCTACCTTCCTTCTAAAGGAAAATGACACATCACACTGCATTTTGTCCAGTCTTTCCAGTTCATAAGGCACTTCACTAGCTGGAATCGCTTTTGAGATTTAATTACAGGATTATCTAATTTGTGGACGTAGAAAGTGAAGCCCATGAAACTCAAGAATTCACTTTTACTTTAGCTTGGTGTCCAGACAAGGTTGAGTGAGTCTGGATGAAGAGGGAAAAGAAAGCTACAGAAGGATAGTAAGTTACAGCTACTCTCCAAAAACCAACAGCAAAGGGCCAGCAGCCAGATCCTGACATATAGAAGGAAAAGCATAATTTCATGGTATATTTAAGCTCACCAAAAAAACCCAACCAACAGAAAAACCCCGCCCTGAAATAAGGAAACTGTATAAAAAAATTTCATGAGCAGTACAATTTTTTAGGTTTCCTATTAAATGAGTGTGGTCCACCAAAGCAAGGATCTGAAGTGTGGGTTCACTATTGAATACATTAAGTAAATTCTTGGTTCAAAAGTCTACTGGGAGCAATACTCATTAGGTCCTGCCCCCTATCATAGATGGTTATGAAGTATCTTAATAAAGGAAAAAGCTATTAAATATTTCATCTTAATAATACCTACTTGCTGTCTCATGGTCTACAGAAGCAGACAGGAGAATTTCCCCTGATAAATTTATCTCTCTGAAAAGTAAGAACTGCTACAGATTTTTGGCTGAATTTTTTTCCCACTAGTCTTTTTTGCCATTTCACTCCATACACTCTGGAAGCATTTGCTGCCAGAGAGGAAAAATGTATTACTTGCTGAACCAAACCAAAGGTTCATGTAATTTTATGTACAGATCTTGGTGGCAGTCAGTATGAGTTACCTGACACAGAACCGGATGGAAGAGGTACAAGCAATTCTGAATAAAGATTCGGAATAGCACAGTCAATAAGAAAATACTGGCTTAAGCTCAAGATTAATACCTCCTGAAATATAATTATTTATAATCATTTAAATATTCTATCACATTAATATTGTCAGTTTTTCCAATTTTAGTTCTGGTAATTGGATAATACTGAACCATTTCAACTCATATATTTCTAAACAATATTTCACTCCTGTACTGCTTTATACTAATTCACTAACACGAGTTAAACCAATTGAGAAACAGTCTGGTCTCCATCTGCTACCAACAAATGTGATCTAATGCATTAATTAGATCCTCAGCTTTGACAGGTTTTTTAAAAATAGTGCTAGAGACCTATTAACACCATTTTTTCCAGTTAAATTTATTTTGGCTCATGGTCTGGTCTAATATTCCAAACCACTGTAACTACTGTCTGTATTTGAAGAGTAAGACATTAGTTTTCTGTTTTATAGGAGCCTGTTATTTCAGTTTAGATTTCTAAAGCCAGATACAAGCCCCTAACACTGACTCCATTCTTCTTGATTGCTCTGTTTAGATAAATTTCCCCATGACCACCACCCCATTACGTTTCCTAAACCAGAAATGAAGCATGGATTTGCTCCACTAGCAGTAGGTCTTCATACTGGTTGGGCCGACATAGGCAGATACACAAATGGTTTCTGGATCCTGTTCAACTTTAGTTATTGTGTGGGAGAACTAATTTCCTCCCACATTTAATTCCATTATTCTGGAATTGTGAATAATCAATGACCTTGATTAGGTATTTTGTCAAACAGGTTTTGATGAGATACATAGGTGGATGGATATTCTACTAGTTCTGCATTTAAGCTCTCCAGCAGAAACAGCTCAGTTTAACTTATACTTTTCAGCAGAAAGGACAGGATGAAATGTCATGAGGTGTATGGATTGTATGTGAGGTTTCTGACCTAATTCACTTTCATTTTTCCTTTTTCTAGTCCCTCCCTTCAGTAAACCAAATATCAGACTTGCATAACTCTGTTGAAAATTACAAATGCCTCTTCTATGAAGAACTATGAAAAATCATTGCATCACAAGGTTTACAAAGAGATGCTAAAAACCATCTTTCATTAGAAGTGCATTAGGTGTTAAATGAATCTACAAAGCCATACTCAGAGACACATATATTGCACATATGGGGAATGAGATTATATAAAGTTTGTGTCTGGCAATCTGCTACTTAAATGGAACATTAATGTAATAGAAAGTATCTGCTTCTATCAGCAAGGCTACCATGATAAACTGTACTGAGTAATCTCTCACTGTTAATAGCATTTCACAGGAATCACCACAGACAGCACAGAAAATATATCCACTGTAGCAATATCCAGCAATATCCAAAGGATAGTCCTTTCTTCTCAATGAATTCAATGCAAAATTAGATAGGGCATTATTTAAAAGGTCAGCACTTGAATTTTATTCTAGATCTCAGATCCCAAAAATATGAGAGTAGGATACCCATCTGATACATATTTTCCATTTTATCTACAAAAAATTGAGAACTCACCAACACTTAAATTTGGTACTAAGTATATACGGAAGAAAGAAATGTTCTCAGGCATGAAATGGGGTTTCCCCCCTTGTTAATGATATGGAAATTAAGTTATACTTACTGGATTAAGATGTGCAAATTAAATTGAAGTTTCTAAGCCAAATCTTTAACTGGGGTAACTCAGATGTAGATCAGACATAAATAACTCCAAGTTAACAATCTGAACTACCAGGGAGTAAAAGCAATCACAGCAAGAAAGAAGAAATTACTTAGGTATGACATTTCCCTGACTAAACAAAATACCAGGTTTCAGTTATTTTAGCAATATCAAGGCTTCATGTAGCAGCTAGCAAGACACTTCTGAAAATTATGGTATTTGCTATTCTCCTCTTGTCTGAAAGAGTCTTTTTGTCTTTATGTTTTGTTTCATTTTCTATCACTTCAAACCCCAACCTGGAAAATATGTGGTATCTATAGGGTTTCATTTAGACTTCATCAAGGAATGCTGGATAAAGGCTTTTCTGACCACCCTGGGGCTGGAATTCCTTTCTATATTCCTATCTCCATATTTTAGTACTAGTCTATGGACACCTCCTACTTAAAACTCCTGTTAGACATAACACTGTCAATTGCCTCAGTTTCTCACAGATAGCAGCTAACAACATACTCTGAGCCTATTTCAACCCAATGAAAGAGAGGATAGGAAATCTCCATAAAGTCATTAGAATATTTATTTAGGAACTGGAAAATCCAGACCCAAAAGCCTAAACCACATTATAAAACTTGGACTTATCAAACCTTTCAGCAGGAGCAGTATCACACTGGAAATAATAAGACAAGTTGTTCTCCATCTTCCCTTGTGAACTTCTTCTTTGCACAGAAAAATTAAAAATCATTTGCTATTACGTTGAGATGGATCCTTGGAATTTAAAAATTAATTTAAGTGCTTGAGGAAAATAGCCTTTGTTTCTTAAAAGTAGCAAGAAGCTGTGGAGGGCCATAAGAGACAGGGAGCTCCCCAAAGGCACTGTCTTCAGGGCTGCCCCCTCTGGAAGCCTTTCCCCAGCTCCTAGAGTTTTGCTGTTTCTGAATGATGAATTACAAACTCATTTTTAGGTAAATATAACATGCAAGGATTGGGTGACAGAATTCATAATCTTTTCTCTGCACCATGAACTCATCCAGCCCTCTGGGTATGCAAAGTTAGGAATTATGTAGGTTAGTTCTGCAGCAACAGAAATCCCCTTGAGAACCTACCCTCAATGCCTCAGTCCTGTCTTGCCTGAAGAAGGGCAAGGGTCAGGTTATTCTACAGAACAAAGCATGAGAAAAACAATCTCTTCTCTTTTTTTGCCATGTAAATCTCCACTGCCTGAGTCAAGAAGCAAATTGTACTCTCTAATTGCAGGTTGTCAGAAAAAAGTATACTTCCCAGTTCAGTGTAATGAGGAGTGGTAGTGACTAACTGATCTCACATCTAAAAACATGACTTGCTGTCTCCTTTTTCTGACTTTGAGAAGACTGAAAAGCTTGTATCTTACTAATATGGCACACTTTTTTAGAAGGACATATTTTTCCAGGATATTTCTAGATTTCAAGACAGCCATAAATCTACATTAGAAAACACCTTGAAAAACAACTGAGGTTTGTTTGTACATAATGCTTTTCAGAAATGCATAGCAGATTATGCAGAAATTTTTTTAAGGCCAAAATCAAATCTAATCTAATCAAAAACCATCCACTTGAACTTCCCGGAGGAAAAGGTCCACTTACATGACATCTTTACTCTTTCTAGGATTTTCAGAAGTATGGATGTAACGTAGAGATGCTCACATTCCAAAGCCAGAGTGCTTGAAAAACCCATTTATAACATTTTAATAAGCTCATTTATTACTTAGGAATCTAAATTCCCATTTGAAAGTGAGGTAGGCACTGATAAGCTCAACTATTCTAAAAATGTAAGTGACTCAACACCATAATTCCCCAATTCTCATGGATATATCCAATGTGAATTAGGCTTTTTATTTTTTTAAGGAATAGAATTATTGCAAATGGCAACTACTTTTTTTTCTACTGATATTCAGGGAAATAAGGAGCCTATGTATACCATCTCCAGACTCTATTTTCATGTCTGAATCCAAAATTATTTCATCTTGAAGTTGGTTAAGAGCAGATTTTTTTCAATCTTCCAATTTGAGCAAGATGGCTTCCATAGCCGTGTGCAGTTTGTAGTGGACTTCTCAAAGAGCACCAAAACCAAACTAGAAAATACAACTGCTTATGGTGGAAATGTTTATATTAAGAAATATTTTTAGGCAAATATTTTAAATAGTTATTTCCAGAAAGGATTACCAGAAAAGAGAGAAGATGGCAATACATGTGTTTGCACCTCTTGCTAGCTGGGAGTTTCCTTCTGCAGACCCGTTCTAGGTTGTCTGCCCAAATCTTAGCACAAAAGCCCCATTCCCCTTCTGCCAGCTAAGGGGGCTGCAAGAGAAACAGTGCACCAAACCCATATTTCCTTTCCTTGCTCTCCTGGGTTATAAAAGGTGGTTTGCAGCTTCCTTAGCCTCAACATGGAGCTGCCTGTTGAGGACTTGCCTTTCAATTTTGCTTTTTTCTTGCATCCAGAAATACCTTCAATGCCTTAATGTGTCAAAAGGATTTTCCATCAACTAATTTTTTTTTTTTAAATATGCAGGCATTTTCTAACATTCAGCAATCTGCTGAGTTTTGGAGATGATTATTTATTTGAGCACAGATTTTCCTTTCTCTTAATTTTTGCACAGTGCTTTGCACAATAGGAGCCTAATTGTATTAATGGTCTTCTGCCTCTAAAGTCTGTAACTCATATCAGAGACTTGGGCATCTCCATCTGTGGCAAGTCTCTAAGAACTTATTATTCTAAAAGGAAAAAAACAACACCTTAAAGCACAAGATTTAAGGATCTAGCAGATCTCTATGGATCTAGAGACAATGACAGAAATACATTGGCTCATAGAAAACAACCTGGTTTTATGAATTCTCATTGTATTTCCAGACAGTATCCAATACTTTGTCTACGGTATCATCTAACCTAAACATGCATTTATCACACATTCACTGTGATAAATTAATACCAGCATCCTGGTATAGTTATATTTAGTTATATAGTCATTAGCAACCTGGATTTGGAAGATGGAAACTTAGGATAGAATGTATGCAAACTCGACAGGATCACTCAAAATACTAACTTGCTCCAAAGGAAAAAAAAACCCCACAATATGAGGACTTACACTTTTAAATAAATATTGTTGAAGAATACTTCTG
>VZTR01025584.1:151686-168595 GCA_013400775.1 Chaetops frenatus
GCAATGGCTGATAATGGTGTATTTTAAATCAATGAGCTGTTGCAGTATTGGAATTTGATGATGTTTGTGTCCTTTCTGACAATTAAGTGCTTGCCTGTGCTTGCTTTCCCTGAGGACAGTCCGTAATCTTTGCTGTTGCAATACTTCAGGCTGCTGATGAAACAGCCTGAGGAAGACTGGACATATTTCTTTGAAACACACAGCAAGATTTCTCAAAAATGAACCAACAAAACTTTGAGAGAACTCTCCTACAGAACCAAAACCAAGAGAAAACTACGTGCATTACAAGGGTAAATATATTTTGACATCTGAGAAATGTTTAAATAGGACTAAAATGGAAGGCTAAAAAATAATCAAGTACAGAAAAGAGTCCATGCACACATATGGTTCCCTCAACAGAAAGTATTTGTCCTTTATTGTTTTATTCCCCCTAATGTGTATTAAAATCAGCAGGACAACTAACCATGGTTCTTTGCCATGGTCTACATTAGAAGATACAGGCATCACATTAATTCCTTAGCAGAAAATAACTTGGTGAAAGGACACATCAAAGTTTTTCTGTCTCAGATGAAAGGCTTAATATTGGAGTAACAGAAACTGATTATGATCTCAGACTGGTGATTTCATGACAAGGAGACAAACAGGAAGTCTTCTGTAGCATCACGCTACCAGAAAATTAAGAAATTCTTTCCCACAAGGTTTTGCTGATATTTTATTATTGATGAGATTTCTGTGAATACCCCTTGTGCAGAAGATGGAACATTGCACTAGAAAGCCTGGAATGAAAAGCAATCCCAACTAAAGCTGATTTACATTTATAGGTAACACAGGAAAAAGTGGAGCAGTAACCTAAATCTCTCCTTTGCTATATATGGAACTTTCTTGCCAAGGATAGTGCTCTAGAATTTCTTCCCTCTTTCTGCTTTTGCCACACCTGTAAAAGATTTCTGCCAGCATGTAGCAACCACTACAACCTTGGAAAAGAGATGATGAAACAAACCTGCAGTGACAGCAGATGGCTGGAACCAATGATGTAGGCCTGCATTCCTGGCCATAAAGTATTTAAAAGGAAGCCTTCGTATGTTTTACTTATCTTTGAACTTATTTAAACAAAAGAAGCTTGAAGTTTCAAGCCTTGTGATCCTCATCCCAGAGCTGGATGCAGCGCTCCAGGTGGGTGTCACAAGAGCTAGGCAGTTGAGGAGAATGCCCTCCCTCACCCGGCTGCCCATGCTGCTTTAGATGCAGCCCAGCACATGGCCTGCTTTTGGGGCTGCAAGGGCACACAGCTGGTCATGTCCAGCCTCTCATCCACCAGCACCCCCAAGCCCCTCTCAGAAGGGCTGTTTATTATATCAGTAAGCACAAGGCAATCTCACATCACAGCCAAGGTGCTGCCATTCCCTGGTGCAAGTATAAATAACCAAAGCCAATGGCAGCACCACTCATAGCTCTCCTGGAAACAGCACCTGCTCCATAAATGATAGTTGGTGTTCACTCTTCAGGTAGAACCATCTCCCTTCTCATCTGAGAAATGTGACAAGATTAGAGGATTTCTATTAGAATTAGAATTATTCATCATCCTTGAGCCACCTCAGGCCTTTAAAATACTTTAAACCAAAAAGGATTGTTTAGTTTTACCCTTCAAAGGGTATTTAACTAGGAAAAAAATTTCTCAGAAACCGTTGTGAAGCACTGGCACAGGCTGCCCAGGGAAGCAGTGGAGTCACCGGCCCTGGAGGTATTTATCGGACTAATGGCTGGACTGGATGCTTTCAGAGGACTTTGCAAGCTGAAGGACTCCGTGGCAGTGGCAGCCCGAGCCGGACATATCCCATAGGAACGCCACCCGCCATGTGTCCCAGGGACGGTGCGCCACAGGAACAGCCCCCTCACAGTGTCTCGGGAACCGTGCCCCTCACGGTGCTGCCCTCACGGTGTCCCAGGCAGGACCGTGCGCCACGGGAACAGCCTCCTCACGGTGTCCCACAGGAACGCCGCCCTCACGGTGTCCCGGGCAGGACGGTGTCCCACAGGAACGCTGCCCTCACAGTGTCCCGGGCAGGACCGTGTCCCACAGGAACGCCACCCTCACGGTGTCCCGGGCAGGACCGTGTCCCACAGGAACGCTGCCCTCACGGTGTCCCGGGCAGGACGGTGTCGCACAGTGCCCTCACGGTGTCCCGGGCAGGACCGTGTGGCACAGGAACGCCACCCTCACAGTGCCCCAAGCAGGACGGTGTCCCACAGTGCCCTCACGGTGTCCCACGGACGGTGCAGCGCTCCCGCCGCCTCAGCGCGAGGCCTTTCCGGCCACGGAGCGCGGGCTGACAGCGCCCCCTGCCGGCCTGGCCCTCACCGCCTCTCACCCACCGTCGAAAAGCGGTAAAAGCACCGAGGTGCTCTCGGTGTTTTCGCTTTATATATTGTGCTGATTTCGGCCGGGATAGACTTAATTTTCTTCCTAGTAGCTGTAGAGGGCTGTGTTGTGGCTTCAGTATGAGGGTAATGCTAATAACACACTGATGTTTTGATTGTTGCTAAGTAGGGCTACGTGTAAGTCAAGGATTTCTCAGCGTCTCATCTCTTCACAAGCAGCCAGGAGCGAGCATGGCCAGGACAGCTGACCCGAACTGGCCAAGGGGATATTTCACCCCATGTCCACTATATAAACTGGAGACTTACATGGAAGTGAGGCTAATTGTGGTTTGGGGATGGGTTTTGCCTCGATCAGTAGGTGGTAAGTAATGCTACTGTGCATCACTCCTCTTTCTTGGTTTTATCTCTCTCTCTCCCCCATCCCCCTTTAATCACTACTTTTACTACTACTACTACTACTATTACTATTCTTATTAATTTTATTATTATTGTTATTATTTACATAATGTTTTATTTTGTTTCCGTTATTAAAGTGAACCCACCGGTTTCACTGCTTTTTTTCCTAGTTCTCCTCACCCCAACGGGTTCGGGGGGGAGGAGTGAGTAAGAGCTCTGTGGTACTTTGTTGCCAGCTGGAGTTAAACCACGAGGTCTATGCACGGTTTCCTATGTCTGTGCCCAGCCTGTGTTTTCCAGTGGATCCCAGAGCAGCGTGTCCATGGCCACATGCGTGACCCCAGGTGCCTGTGCCGACCACCCCCGTGTTCACCCAGCTGCGGGAGAGCTGGGTCAGCACCATGCTCACGCACGCTCCTGCAAATGGGGTTTCCTCGCTCGAGAGCTTTGCTTGCGAGGAGAGGAGTTTCAGTAACACCTGTTTTTGGCTGCGGCTGGGGTGCCCGATGGGGATCCTCGGCAGCCGGCCCCGTCCTCCCATCCCATCCCAGCCAGGAGCAGGGCACTGGGGCAGCCCCAGCCTTGCCTTGGGCATCAGGCACCTCCGCGGGGATGGGGATGGCCTGAGGCCAGGCTGGGACTTAGAATCATAGCTATAGCTTGGGTTGGATGGGATCTTAAAATTCATCTCATTCCAACCCCCTGCCATGTGTGGCAGGGATACATTCCACTAGACCGGGTTGCTCCAAGCCTCCTTCAATCTCACCTTGAGCACATCCAGGCATGGAGCATCCACAACTCCTCTGGACAACCTGTGCCAGTGTTTCATGACCCTCATTGTAAAAAAATGCACCATTTCTAGGCTGCTCTGGTGCCCAACCAAACCCAAAAATGAACATCTCAAAATCAGAAGTTTTTAGCATTTGTTATCTCAGCCACAAAATTTATATTTAAAACACATTTTAGTAGTCACACATAAGTCTGTCTGTTTGTTTCCACTGGATATATAAATTTAAAANAGACTTACATGGAAGTGAGGCTAATTGTGGTTTGGGGATGGGTTTTGCCTCGATCAGTAGGTGGTAAGTAATGCTACTGTGCATCACTCCTCTTTCTTGGTTTTATCTCTCTCTCTCCCCCATCCCCCTTTAATCACTACTTTTACTACTACTACTACTACTATTACTATTCTTATTAATTTTATTATTATTGTTATTATTTACATAATGTTTTATTTTGTTTCCGTTATTAAAGTGAACCCACCGGTTTCACTGCTTTTTTTCCTAGTTCTCTTCNCACCTCCGCGGGGATGGGGATGGCCTGAGGCCAGGCTGGGACTTAGAATCATAGCTATAGCTTGGGTTGGATGGGATCTTACAATTCATCTCATTCCAACCCCCTGCCATGTGTGGCAGGGACACATTCCACTAGACCGGGTTGCTCCAAGCCTCCTTCAATCTCACCTTGAGCACATCCAGGCATGGAGCATCCACAACTCCTCTGGACAACCTGTGCCAGTGTTTCATGACCCTCATTGTAAAAAAATGCACCATTTCTAGGCTGCTCTGGTGCCCAACCAAACCCAAAAATGAACATCTCAAAATCAGAAGTTTTTAGCATTTGTTATCTCAGCCACAAAATTTATATTTAAAACACATTTTAGTAGTCACACATAAGTCTGTCTGTTTGTTTCCACTGGATATATAAATTTAAAAAAAATTAGCAAATAAAAGCATGATTATAGGGTATAGCTATACCATTGGGACTTCAGAAATAGTCCCTTAATTAGTTAATTTGGGATGATATCAAGCACCTAAGAAATAATACAATCAAACAAATATTTAAGTCACTGGAAGGTTTGAATTTTGGCAGGACTGCTTTCCCTCATTATAAAAAGAACAGAACAAATTTCCCAAAATGTTTAATGTCAGTACTTGCAGTTCTTCTTTCACAGCAGCAGGAGGGAAAAAAAATGGTCTAATGCCCAAAAATGACATCTGTGAAAAAAAAAATCTGTGCTAACAAGAATTATAATAACATCTAGTATAATTTATTCACAGAAATGCCCTTAATATTTGCATCATAAAATCCTTTTCTACAGAGTTTATATAAGAAAGAAAATTACATTATCGATACTAGTGTTAAACTAGCTTTATGAAGCAAATCAGACTCATGCTATGCTCAGCAGATGGACACATTTCTGCTGTGTGTAGGGACTCTATCAGTTAGTCATCTGAGAACATCTTACCAGCACATTCATCCTTGCCATCTGATTTTAATTTAAGAGCATTACTATCAGTAGTTAGATTTAAAAGGTTGAGAAAGCAATCAGATCACCAGAACACTCTTTTGTTATACAGCCTATCTCAGATAGCCCTTGCCACAGATTTGAAACTGGTGCTGCAGGCAGAGAACAACAGAGTGAATTCAAGTAGCAGTCATCTTCCCAGAACAGCATTTGGAATATCACTTGAGGAGGCACACAGTAGAATCAACCAAATTAACATTTTCAGCATTATTGACACTACAAGATGTATTACTCCCTGTTCAATTTAAAAATATTCCCTGGGGAAATTATTAAGGGGTGCTTACTTTATTGGTTGTTATTGAGTAGAACCATTTGACAGCTTGTAGGGAATGTCTGAATAACAAAAGCCTTGATAGGAAGAGATCAAGAGACCCCTGGTGACTGATCTGGATGGCATTGATTTGATTTTACCATGATGCATTTCATTTCCATTGTTAAAATAATACAGCAGATTCATTTATAGGATGAATAGTAACTGTAGTGCTGTGACAGAACCCAAAGCCCTGCACTGCACACAGCTCTTGCTCCAGTAAGCAATTAATTTCAGCAAGATTACTATGTACAACTGGATTACTCTGAGAAGGAAGCACTAGGGCTGAACCCCACAACTTCTACACTTGATATTCACAGAATCACTCCACTAATATATCACAGTGGCTGTGAGGTGAGGAGAGAATGAAAGATGAAAAGGAAAATTTCTATTACCCTTAAGTTCATGAATAACCTTCTTCCAGCTCAAAGAAACCAGGGAACATTCTTGTATAAGCAGGATGTAGAAACAATAGAAGCATTCTGGCAATTACAAACACAGGGTGAATTAGAGTCAGGTAGTTATGCAATCTAAGAGGTAGTCTTGGTATTAAAACACAAAACACAAAGCTAGCTAACTAGTCACAAAACACAAGTTAAGCACTGATAAGACTGAATCTATTTTTTGCTGAGAAAAACAGAAAGAGGCTAAGACAATGGGGATCATAAGTTTAATAAACTGACCCAGGCACTAGAGCATTTACAGAGCTATGTACTGACATCAGCTTCCTTTAATATGCTGATAAGCAGAAATTTTAGAAAAGCAAAAGTACATCAAGTTTTATAGGATTATATCATCAGCAGCATTTGCTAATTGCCACAACCCCAAGTCTCTCATTTAAATGTAGTCAGTAGTCAAAAGTTGTATTGCTGCTGAAAAAATGGCTTTCCCTTTCCAAAGAAAGTGTTAGTGAATATTCCTGTTACACCAAGAAACAGGTAATGCAGGGACATTATGTACTCAGAGGTGTTTGCAATCAACTTATCTGAAGCTTAAGCTGAAAGCTGAAGGTTTTGGTTTTTTTCTTAGGAGGACTTCTATATGTCCTAACTAAAAGCCTCAAAAAGTCAGAGTTATTTCAATTCAGATGAAACTCTCTCTGCTGGCAGGACAGCAACTATACATATTGTAGACTGAGAACTGCACTAAGACACTTTTCTACCGTGGTTCCAAAAATTGCCTGTTCTCATGTGTTTACTTTCCACTCCCTGGTTCCCTGACAAACATACTGTTGTGGCAACCTTGTTGATCATCTCTGCTATTCCAACCTGCAAGCACTGAGAACCTTATATACCACCATGTGCAGGGAGTTTTTATTCAGTCTGTAAGCATTTCAGGGCATATCAAACCTGAATTGTTGAATCTTAGATTTCATCTGTGGCTTAATGTGAATTGATCATTAACCCCACATCTGTGCTACATACTGGGCTTTGGCAAAAAAAGTATGCCAGGCAAATATCCAGATGATACAAACCAAAAGGAGACTGAAATCTCTTTCTCCAAGCACATAAAGGTTATTCAGCAGGAATAGAATTTTTCTCACTGTTTCTTGACTCATCCACACTTTGCTGTGTACAGCTACTGTAATTATACTTATCCCTCTCTGTTACATATGCTAATGTAATTTTCTGTAGTGTGTTGTACTCATCCATAATTCACTCCTGCCATTCTAACAGAAACCTTTATGCCTGTGGGGCTGAATTTAGTTTTTGAATATACCAGATGAATGCCCAAACCATTGGAATGGATTAGAATCACTTGCCTTAATCTTGACTCTGTTAACAAGTCTGTAGAACAAAACATGTTTAATAGCAAGAGATTTCATAGGGTAGGGATATTCTCTAGCAATAGCTCTAACTCATCATTTCTGCTTATCTGGCTTTTCTCTGTTGCCAGGTTAATATCTTTGTCAGTGCCTTACGTAATTAAGCTTGTGCCAATTCTCTCTTGTTTTGGTCAGAATAGAAGCAATCATTTTTATAGAACAAAAAAGCTTCAAGAATAGCAAACTTCTTACTAAAAGAATCAACTTCAAATTATTATTAGCTCTTGAAAATAAAGTTGGAGTCTCACTTTGAAAGATACGTCTGTTACTCCAGGTCTGAATCCAAAAAAATCAGTGACTGGGAATGTCTAAATGGTGGATAAAACACCCACAAAAAACATTGCTGGGTGTTCCCCAAGTGAGAGCTTTGTGCATCTTTCTGACTAGTCTGTGTCCAGAGAGCTCCATGAGCTGCTGCTGTGCAACTCCATCCCTTCCACACTGCTGTGAACTGAGAGATCCAGAAACAAGGCACAAATACTTCTTGGAGAGCATTTAACAATGGAGGAAAAGAAGAACACACACTTCTTCCCATTAAAGCAAATCAAAATACCATGTTCCAGACCCTATCCACGGATAACTGAACCTAGCAAATTGGATGATCATTTTATGATGAGCTACAGCCCATATGGGTATTATATGGCAAAGAAGTATCCTGCAGCCAAGGAGCAGCACCCTAGATGAGTATCACTGAAAGAATGATTGATTGCAAGCAAAGAAGGAAGAAATTACATAGGATAGCATCTTCTTCTGGGGACAGTATTCTTTGTGCTTTTTAAACCCACGACAAAACCTCTGGGAATGTCAGAATCTAATTTAAAAGAAACGAAAATTATTTCTAACTTGTCCTATCAAACTTCTACAGAAAAGCATCTCTGTTCATTGTGTAATGCCTGTAATGCCTAGAGATCTTCTCAATTTTATTTTTTTTTCCAGTTGATTTTCCTCATCTAAGAAAGAAATGCATTGCTGTCTAAAAATAAATGCTTCTGACAAGTTTTTGCTCTTTTTCAATGGCATTACAACAGTAACAAAAAAATCTTGAGCCATTAACTTCAGTGCAAATTTTGTCTGAAAATGGGTAAATTGAGCATTTTAGGATTAGGTCCACAGAATTTACACCACCATTAGATTCAAATGGATAAATATTTTTTCCCTCTGAATGGTATCATAATACTGCCAAAGGGAACATGCTGGGACCGAAGGATGACAGGATCAGCAACAACCCACAGCAGTCTGATGCTGAAACATTTTATATAGTCAAATGTTAAATTTCAAATACTTGCAAAGAGACAGGAGTGCATTCAAAGGTGACATAAAATACTTCCTGCTCCCCAGGGGTAAATGCTGGACACCAGGAGACTGCTGTGACAGCATCTATCCCCTGAACCATCAATCTCTGTTTCAGAAAGCAGGAAATCTAGTTTTGCTAGGATAGAAATGGGAGAATATGTGGTTCTGCAGGAAAAGCAGAAGGCCAGAAATAGGAAAAACTCTTTACTCTTACCATGCTGTCATTTTCTTCTTAAGGGAAAAGCACTGAAATTCCAAGAAGAGGAAAAATATATTCTGAGCTGGCTGGGAAGAGAATGATAAACAAGCATAAGGGTAGGAGGGAAGGCCTGTCAGAGGAGGAAAGGAAGGAAGGGTAATATCAGGATCCATTGGAAAGGGAAAGGATCTGGAGGTGGATAAGAAGAGCTAGGCAGCACCAGTGGGATGAGAAGAGAGAACAGAGGTGAAGAAGGCTCTGGGAAGTTAAGTGCCAGTGGAATTCTCGGTAAGAAAAAGTTTGGGAGTCACTGACAACACTGTAACAGTAACTGACAAGACAAAACACTGTCCATGATATGGTAGCAAACCTATATGTATTATTATTCAGATTATAGATAATTTTACTCTATGTAGAGGTGTGAGACTGTAACAGGAAATGAACAAAATACAAGCTGTGAAGTGTGAAGGAAAGTAGAAAGACAACCAGTTTTTCTCAGATCATATTTTTACATACAGTGAGGAAAACACTTTCGTTCTGAAATATTAAGAAAAACAATTAAGGAAAAAAGTCTCAATTAAAGGACACTTCAGCATTAATATCTTGTTCTGCAGTCTGTCTTTTCTGTCATTTTTTCTTCTGTCATTTTTTCTTCTGTCATTTTTCCTTGTTCCAACTACACTTTCAACATCTAAATGTGTATTTTAGATGTAGTTGTCATATAAGGATCACTACCCTGCCAGCTTTCATATCAAAGTCTTGTTCAGGCTCTTTACTGGAAGATATTTTTATATTTTATCCTCTTGCCATCAGAACAAAAGTCTTACTTCAGGTCATGTTGGCAACACAGCAGGACAGCTGGAAGCTAGTCTAGAAGCAAAGCTGCTAAAGACCAAGGCTGACTAGACCACACCAAAGCAGTGCCTTTTGAATTCACAAGAGTGAAGAATTGGAAAAGAGTTAGCAGGAGAATAGGTTAGGTTTTTATATCTGGGTGATATTAAATTGTACATGAGGTTTTAGGATAAGAAGGTAAAAGTGTAGGTAGGAAAGAAAAACTAAGTTAAGGGCAAGTTACTCTGACAGGAGTTAAATACATTGCTAGTATGGACTGTAACACTGAGACAATTGTGATCCCTTTCCTCTTCATGGTTCCTGCTGGTTATTTTGCATTTTGAAACAGCAAAACAGGGCCCTAGCCAAGCCATTTGTTTGGATCTGGCTCAGATACATCTACACCCTGCTGAACCAACTTATTTCACTGGCAAATTGATATCATCTTGAAACGTATCACTGGAAAGAATTTGTTGCACAAAGCCAAGCTCACTTGGCCAAGTTCACAACATGTAATAAAACTGAGGACAGTCTCTGCACATTTTTCATACAGCTCACCCCAGACCCTATTTCCTGGCATAGTCCTTGCCCACTAGATAAGCAACTGCTGAGGTGTATAGTGTAAAACACAGAGCAATATTCCTGTTGTTAATAATTTTAGCATTGAAACTTGAATTGATAGATGATCACTGGACTGTTTCAATCAAATTAATTATGAGTATCGACAAGGGGAACTGTTCTGGAAGAGGAGTTGATGACAGCACTTATCCTAGCACTGTCTGGGCTTGGTTTTTTATCTGTATTAAAACCAGCCAGTGTTAGGAATCCACACAGGTTAAGTTTCAAATCCAGCTGCTCACACAGCATGCAGTCATGGTCACTGCACTTGATGCACCACATTATCACAGTGGGGAACATAACTGGGTGTCAAGAATTTCTTGTGAGAGAAAAGCAATAGAAAGAATTACAAAATCCTAAGCTCTAAAAACAAATAATGACACCAATAAGAAAAAAATTAGTGGAAGAATACAGGAGACATGTGAAATGGGTTTCTCAAAATGTAAAAAAAGTGCCCATGAGGCAGCATAGGAGACTGACCATGCTTCAGGAAAGGACTGTATTGAAGTTGCTGGTCTTTGGAGGAGGAAGCTTTCTTGTATGATTTAGTAGGATGTACCACAGTAAAACAATATTAATAATCAATTCTCCACTGTCTGATAAGACTGTTAAAAGGATCAGTGTTAAGGAACATTCGTTAAAGCACTTGCTGCAACTGCTGTTGACCCTGAAAACATATGGAGTTGCACTGTATTAGAGAATATGAGCCCCAATCTAGCAGCAAAGCAGGATCTTGAAAATTAATTCAGAAGAATGATTATCAGATGTCTGCAAAAAGCATTATAGCAGCAGAAGAAAAAAGGGTTTTAAACATAAGTTCTGGGGCATGCAGATAGAAAACAATGATGGACTCTCAGCCCATTAGCATTTCTTAAGGGCTGTACTGTAGAGATACTAAAACACAGTCAGAACTATAATTTTAAAATAACATGGATGTTCATAAATACAAGGTAAAAGAGAAATGCTCTGCCTGTTTCAGTTTTCATTTGAGCATGACAAGAAATGTGTAGGGAGGATATCAATTTTACAGATAGAAAAGGGGGTATGAAGCTTAAGAACTTCATTACTCTGTGCAAGTACAGAGGAAGTGAAGAAAAAAAGGAAAAATTAGGCAGGCCTAGGCAAAGTTAGCTGATGCAGGTGGTGCCTTGCTGGCTAATGACTGATAACAGCAGCAATTACTGACAGTTCTAAAAAATGTCATTCCATTTTAGTTCTCCATGTTTCAGACTCAGGAAAATTAAATCACATGAGAAGCCACAGACCTATTACTGAAAGGTCAGTTTTCATGAAACTTTTCCTCAAAAGTTTTAGTGAAGAGATTAAGTAAGTTTACTCCATTAACTTGAGTCAGGCAAGTTTTAGGGGAACATCAGGCGACAATGGGCTAGGAATTGTTGTACTTAGACACACTAAGAAACACAAAGCTTTGCTTCTATTTCCAAAGATGGCTTGGAAATCAAAATGTAAATGGCCTTTAATATTCATATAATTCAAGACTTTTATCAAAACATGCAGATATGCTTTGAACTGAAAAATGAAGTAGCATCATTTGCCTTAATTAATGTAGGAATGGTTCAGGAAAGCCAATGTTATCCCTCCCATGTAATGTCACATTGACTCCTCTAATGTACCCTTTGGAACAGATGGGGCAGGAGATGAGGGAATACAGAGCCAGAATCAGCCCACTACACCAGCAAATTTTGATACTGAAGCTTCTTCAGTAACCCACAGAAGAGCATGAAGGAAAATATGGTCACTGACTCCTTGTGCAATTGATTGGTTTTAAAAGCCCAGCCAAAAGTTGCTGTCTGTTTTATACTAGCTCATTTCTTGATCCATGCACAGTTTAAAATTGTGAAGCCCAGACTATGTCTCTGAGAAGCTGTATATGATTATGCTGGAGAACAATGAGAAAACTGAGGTTAGATCCATGAAAATGAAAGGTTATTCTAGACTTTAAGGCCTAGCTTGGGAAAAAAACCAACAGGAGTTCTTGAATGTACTTGCAGTACCACAGTTTGTGTACCAGATTACACAAATATCACTTTCTCTCCTTTACAATACACGGGTCTATCAACAAGTACCTGTCTGTTCATCTTTTATGTCTGAAGATAAGGATAAGCCCAGTAACCTCAAGCATTTGACAGGTAACACCAATACCAGCTATTTTAGCAGACTGACTTATCTGAAGACATAATCCAAAGGAAATCATCTAAAAGTATAGGATAAGTTATGAATTCAACCATCAGGAAAAATCTTCAACAATTAACACAGTAAGACTTGAGGATTTCAGAATTTCAGAAATTATCCAATTAGTAACTACCATGGTATCTTTTTTGCCTCTTTTCACATTTGAACTGGTGTGAAACACTAAGACTTTTAAAATGAGAGAAACAAAAAATGACAAATGAGACTCTTCCTTCTATATTACGCACTTGAATGGAAATCCAAGGGGGAATAATTGTGAGGCCCAACTAATTTGTCTTCTGCTAAACAATACAATTTACAATTCATGAGAAGGACTCTATTATGGACAGTAGAAATTATCTCAAGAAAAGAGGTTTGACTTTTATTAGAGATACATAGCTCCTGTAATGTATTCAGCCAATTGACAGGAAAGGAGAATTAAGATTCTGAGAGGTAGTCACTGAAAAAATGTTCAAGTGGCAAATTTGCTCCACAGATATTGCAGACTTATGTGCTGGCCTATTTGTGTTACACTTTGGCTTGCCTACCTGAAGTCACAGGTAAAAAGCAAAAAAAGAAATTTTATTGATGGCACTGGTAGATGAAAGGAGACAAATCTCCTCTCTGAAAGGAGAGGAATCACCTTGCATTTTAAGGGCTTTTAGGCATTCCTCTGAAATTTTAAATATATTTCCCAGCCAATGAACATTTTAATTTAGTATTACATTTCTCTTATTAATTGCTTCTACTATTTTTCACTCTGTTCCTCACAAACTCTGCTTTTTTCTGTTTAGAATGTGTACATAAATTATTAGATTATATTGATTTCATCCTATTCTTCATACTTCTGATCCTAAAGTACAGATTTTTAGATAATTTTTTTTAATTTGCCACCTTACTTTTGCTCAATACTTACAGTTCTGTTTGATGTGGCTGAGGGTGCCTGTGTGTTTCATGACTCCTGCTGCTCCTGGATGCTTATCATGTTTGCAGAGCTCACACAACTGATCTGTATGCCCAGGCTGAGCTGTGTGGAGGAGGGACATGCCAGCTGGGGCAGCCCTGACAACTCTGCACCAGGGTTCCCCTGGGTGGGGGAATAAGTGCTGCATTACTCATAGCTCTGGCTAGGGACTGGGGAGAGGCTGGAAACCATACAGTCACTGTACCTCACACAGCTGCATGGAGAAATTGTGAAAATGAGAGAGAAACTGAAGGGCTGCAGCAACCAAGAGCTGCCACTGCTCAGTTTTATTAGAACTAGAAACAAGTCTGTATTGAGCACTACTGGGTCCAGACTGACATCATCTACTATTTAATTTACCTCCTATGCTGCCTCCCAGCATATATCAGCATTTCAACATCCTCTGGGGTACAGGCCAGCACAGGCCAGGCAGCAGCCCCTTGGAGCACACAGCTGAGCTGTGAGATGGTTTCAGTCAGTGCACTGATACCATCAGTGATACCTTTCCCAGGAAGCTGGGAAAACCTGTATGTTTGCATAGGGTTGGTTATTGCAGAAATATCTTAGTCACCTTCCTTTTTCCCTATGACCATCCCACAGGCTTCCCTGAGACAGATAGACCTACACATCTGCATCTTGCTTGCTCTTAGAAATGCACATTTTGCTCCTTGTCTCTAATCTCCATAGAAAACGGCACTTTTTTTTCCTGGCCCATCTATCTTCACTAATTTCTGATTAGAAGTGCTACTTGTAAACTTATGCCTAGAGCACTCTGTAAAATAAAGGCCTTTGTAGCTTCATCTCTCTACTTTTGCATGGGACAAGGAGAATGGGACTGATGGCAAAAAAGTCAAAATTTGAAGCTGCATGGGGTTTTAAAGGAGGAAAACCTTCAGCCAAGGCATTGGAGCTAAACTGCAGAGTTTACTCAAGAAGATGAGCCAAAAAAGAGGTATGTAGCTTGATAATTTGATATCCAAGAAGGCAGCACGGAAAGGATGCTTCCTTCTTCCTTCTTTTATGTTTATGTTGTTTATAGGAGTGCTCTGCAATGAATGGAAGCTTTGAAAACCAAATATATGTGTATCAAATATACAGAATTTAACAGTCATTTACAACAGCAAATGTGAAAATTTTCTGACATCTCATATCATAACGATTACTATAGCTATCATCTCCTCATGGAATGTTATAAATAGCAGAGAAGAACAGGGTCACTCAGTACTGTCCTTATGAATAGACAATCACTTGTACCATCATTTCTATTATTATCACCAACCTGCCAGCTACATAAGTTGTGCTTGAATATTGCAAAAAGTAATTTACTAAGATGCATGCTGAGGGCTTTATATTTTTCTAGATTTTTTCACAAAAAAAAGCTGATCACTTGATATCATTTAATACATTTTAATATATTAAAATAATACATATACATATAATACATATAATACATTTAATACATTAAAAGATGTAATCAAGGACAGTTTGAAATGGGCATTTATGAGAGATATGCAAGTCATTAAATGCTGTGTACAAGAAATTGTGGTAAACAAAAATTTACTTGTAATGACAGCATCTTTGTGTGTATCTCATATGTAACTGCAGGTTTTTTGTTCTCTAGTGCTTTTGTGGAATCTTTATAATTCAGTTCTGCTTTACTGTCTAAGGTGATTACTGCACACTGAACTGAACTGATTTTGTTAATATTTTTTCTAGAGCTACTGATCTCCCCGCATCATTTCAGTGCTCTGACTTTCACACATTGGCCTCATTTACTCACTCTACAATCCTCTGTGTTAAAAAATAATGTAATTTGGCTTTGTTTTATCTATTTATCACGCTGGGATAATCAACAGACAACAGATTAAAACCAAAATGAAGCATGAGTCGTCAGCATCCCTATTGTCACAGGAGAAAAGACTATCACCACCAGAGGGTACTAAACCCTGAGAAACCAAAGTGACTATAAAAGGACAAGCGAAAATGATGATTTCACCAGGACACAGGAATTTACTAAGATGATGAAATTTCTTATCTTAACATTGTCATTGAAGTGCCAGAACTGATGGAGTGGTTTTTTTCCAACCACACCCTATTCGGTAATCTGTTCTGTGAGTGTACCTAGCACTGCAGAGCCCATCACAATTAAACACTTAACTTCACTCATGTTGTTTAGGGGCAATTTGGCAAAATCAATGGAACTATGTCCATGGCGACATGACGAGAGTGAAGTATCAAGCCTCACACTTCGTTAGTGAACAGATTTTGTACATATTCAACCATCCTCAAGAATCCCTCTAGCAGCAAGAAAGACATTAATTCTCTCGCCTCCCCAAAACACAACAAAGTAATTTTTTCTTGTTGGAGGTTTGGGGATTTTTTTGGGCTTTTCGGGTTTTTTTGGGNAATTACCGCTTTAAGAAGGCTTTGATGGCAGCTGTAAACCGGGCAATCCAGTTAAGCCAGTGTAACTGCAAGATGACAGAATTGAAACATCTCTCTGTTCCCGAAAGAGGGTGCAGGCTGCCGTGGAGGTTTCCTCGATCTCCAGCAGCCCCCTGGGAGCCGCTGCTGCTCGGGCAGAGGGCGCGGAGCGGTGCCCGAGGCTCAGCCTGTGCTCCCCCCGCGCTCAGCACAGCTGGGCCCGGCTCGCCTGAGCTGCGACCGCGCCCGAGCGCTTTCCTTGCCCTGGGGACAAGGCAAACCGAGGTCTTGGGTTTAGTTCTGCTATTGTCAATGTGTAGTAACTCTGGCCAAGAAAAACACGTATCTGTAAAGTCATCTGTTTGTTTAGAAACCATAGGTGTTTATGGCTGTCTGCACTGCATTCTGCAATTTCAGCTGACTGAAAAGTGATGACGTAGAAAAAAAATGCGGTGACTAATGATGAACTTTTGCATACTTGGTAAAACTTTTACTTCCTTTGAGAAGTGTTGGCACTCTGCTGCCTCTCACCACAGCTCTTTCTGACACTCCCTTTCCGTTTCCCGATGGCTTTATAGCTGCGCCGTAGCAGGCACAAAGAATCAGCTGTCTCTCGATACACAAATTGACACGTCCATCAGCAAGCCCTGCTGTATTTCTGAGCCCCTGACCACGGTGTTCCAGCAGCTGGGCTTCCCTGACGAACCGTGTGTAACGGGAAGAAAGAGTCACATCTCAAACAGCCACTGAGTAATGTGCAGGAAGAGTTTGTGGAGCACAGACTGAAAGACTGACAAGCTGTCATCTCCCCTGGGCTTTCTCTGTCGACAGTGGCTACTGAATTCTTTTCTTTGCAGAGGTGAGCACAGTACCACCTCATCCATCCCTGTCTCCTGCCTAGCTGTCTGCTCCCTCCCCACACCTTTGGCAGCCCGCTGGCTGGTGAGGCAGCCTGGCTTTTGGGGGTCCCTGGCATTTGGCCAGCAACAAACCAGTTTTTGGTGGAGAATGCAGGCATCGACCCCACTACCTCTCACAAAAAAACTGCCGTGGTTTGACACTGGCCAAACTCCAGGCACCCATGAAAGTCGCTCGCTCGCCCTCCCCTGCCACAGCTGGGTAGAGGAGAGAAAAAAAATAATGAAAGGATCCTTGAGTTGAGCAATTAC
>VZTR01025584.1:168778-227679 GCA_013400775.1 Chaetops frenatus
GACTGAAAAGTGATGACGTAGAAAAAAAATGCGGTGACTAATGATGAACTTTTGCATACTTGGTAAAACTTTTACTTCCTTTGAGAAGTGTTGGCACTCTGCTGCCTCTCACCACAGCTCTTTCTGACACTCCCTTTCCGTTTCCCGATGGCTTTATAGCTGCGCCGTAGCAGGCACAAAGAATCAGCTGTCTCTCGATACACAAATTGACACGTCCATCAGCAAGCCCTGCTGTATTTCTGAGCCCCTGACCACGGTGTTCCAGCAGCTGGGCTTCCCTGACGAACCGTGTGTAACGGGAAGAAAGAGTCACATCTCAAACAGCCACTGAGTAATGTGCAGGAAGAGTTTGTGGAGCACAGACTGAAAGACTGACAAGCTGTCATCTCCCCTGGGCTTTCTCTGTCGACAGTGGCTACTGAATTCTTTTCTTTGCAGAGGTGAGCACAGTACCACCTCATCCATCCCTGTCTCCTGCCTAGCTGTCTGCTCCCTCCCCACACCTTTGGCAGCCCGCTGGCTGGTGAGGCAGCCTGGCTTTTGGGGGTCCCTGGCATTTGGCCAGCAACAAACCAGTTTTTGGTGGAGAATGCAGGCATCGACCCCACTACCTCTCACAAAAAAACTGCCGTGGTTTGACACTGGCCAAACTCCAGGCACCCATGAAAGTCGCTCGCTCGCCCTCCCCTGCCACAGCTGGGTAGAGGAGAGAAAAAAATTAATGAAGGATTCTTGAGTTGAGATAATGACTTGGAGAACACATTCCAAGGGCAAACAGGCTCAACTTAGAGGTATAAAGTGCATTTATTTCTAACAAAATCAGAGGAGGGTAATGAGAAGTAAAGTAAGCCCTTAAAAAACACCTTTTCTTCCCCCAACTCCTCCCTCCTTCCCACTGACAGCACAGGGAGACAGGGCATGGGACTTTTGGTCAGTCCATCACCCAAGATCTTCTTCCACTGCTCAGGGAGAGGAGTCCTTCCCCTGTGAGACCGTGGGGCTCCTCCCACAGGAGACACTTCCTTGTGAACTTCTCCAGCATGGCTCCAATGTCTCGAGCAGCAATCCTCCCAAAACTCCTGTAACGTGGGTCTCTCTTTCCACGGGCTGCAGCCCTCCAAGGACAGGCTGCTCCAGCCTGGCAGCAGGGCCCTCTCTCTGCACCGGCTCTGCCCCTGGATCACAGCCTGGATCCTCCAGGCACCCACCTGCTCCAGCATGGGCACCTTCCCCAGGGGCTGCGGGGGGATCTCTGCATCCCCCGTGGGTCCCCTCTGAATATATATATGTATATATATAACTTGTTAAACACCTTCTGAGACTTTAACATGGATATATGACATACATAGCAGAGGGAATCCTGAAAGCATAAGTTATTTGAACAACTTACAGGTAGGTCCTCAAGTGGTAAATGCAAAGGCTGTATATAGCAGATTCTTTCCCAGAGGACTAAAGAATTAATTTTTTTAGAGCATCTAACTGATAGACACAAAAGCCCCATTTTCCACATGATTTAAGACTTGGGTTATATTTTCAAAGATGCTTCAGTCCCAAAAGTTTTAGACAATCCTCTAAGTGGAATTTTAAAAGTTGGCATCTCAGGTTGTAAATTAGGATTTCTTTTGAATAGCCTTGGTGTATCTACCTGAGACAACAATAGACACTGAGATTTCTTTGAAATCTTGTCCTCCAATCCCACCAATTTTCTGTGTTTAAATAATTTTTTTTTTAATATGAAGGCCTAAAAATCAGTTGCATGGTTTGGAAAAGGCCAATGAATGTAAAGGAAGACTTTGTAAGAGCTACAACTACCTGCTTTCCTTTAGCACAAACAAAGGATTGTCCTTTGCCACTGAATATACTAAATTTATTCACTGCTAGCAATTTTGGTGATGCTTGCCACAGCCCACAGACCCACAGCCTTCTAGGTATTTTATTATTTTTCAGTGTATGTATGCACTGTATTAGAAATTGTGCTTGAAATCCAAAAGCAGAAGTATTATGGTGTACCTGGCTACTGTATGAATATTTTAGGAATAAAATGGTCCTCTCATTGTGTGCTTCCCCAACTCTTTCTTTATTTTGGTCTTACCTGTAGCTTGCAGTGATTTGTGGAACTGAAAGCCCCAAAAACTGCAAACCAACAAAATGATCATTTGGTTTAATAGGTTGACATAAGTCATGCATCACCTTATCAGCATTCCTTATTCAGAGTGAAACTGGAAGGTGCAAGGGAAAAAAAGGTGTGTGCCCTTGGAAAGAAGTGTGGTCCTGGATCACTTGGTCCAATTGTGAAACCACCGAGTCAGACAACGGCTGGTTCAACTCTCAGCATGCAAGAAAATTCAGTGCTAGGTATTGCACAGACCTCCTGTGCACCTCCACAGATACCTCATTCTGGAAGAGCATCCTTCTGTCCCATCCCTACCACAGCCCACTGTGTAATTTGCACAAAGTCAGTGCCTCGACACACTATCAGCCTGTGCAATTACAGAGGTCAGTAAAATCTTCTTTGGCATTCTGGCCGAGGTACTTACACTGCTTTGGGTATGGTTGGGTTCGCTGCTGGGCGGAGCTGGGAAGAGTGAGCGTGTAATTAAGAGGAAAACTGAGCAATGACCATGGCAGTTCTTGCTGTTTCTGGCTCTTGTTGAATAGCAACTCTAATTGCATCTTCTGTGGGCATAAAAGCATTTATCCAAGATATGTAGTGCTAGGAAGAAATTGAAGGCTTAGAAGTACAGCTCTTAAAGGGAGCCTTGTGGCCCTGTGCACTGCATGCAGTCACAAGCTGTTTCAGGGCACCTTTTGGTGGGCCAAGCCCATCCTCTTTGTTCCCACCATCATGCACTGGTACATTAAAACCCCAACTAAACATTTTAGGCTTTGGAGAGCAACCAGACACAGTTTTAGGTCTTACTGCTGACTAAAAATATATTTCTTGAAGCAGTTATGTTGCACAAATAAAGGCTTAGTACTGTACATAAATCTAAAAACAAGCCCAGCAACTCAACTAACTGACTTGATTAACTTTTTATTAAGAATTCCATTAATTCTAATTCATCATGAAAGTGCTGTTGTAAGTTTGCCTAAGTGACAAAAGTTATAGTTGCCTAAGTAACAAAACTCCCTGTCAGTTCGGTGTGTAAAATGGTTACTCAGGTATGATGAATATACAAAAAGTTAACTTGAAAGAAGGCCTGAGCTTATATTAATGAATAAAAAATATATATTAAATACATGTATTGAACAAAGACTGTTGGAAACTGTCTCAGATGATTAATGGAAGCGAGGAGAAGCTGGGGCTGTTAGGGGCATGGCAGTGGTAGCAGCTCCAGGAGCAGGGAACAGAGCCTCACGAGATAAGACTTAGATTTCTTCATAGCAGCTTTTATGAGGCTAAGTTTTGGGTTTGCGACAGTGTTGGTAACGAAGGGCTGGTTTAGATATCCAGGTCCGTTCTGCTCCTGTGGGTGCACGAGCAGCTTGGGAGGGGGCACAGCCGGCACAGCTGAGCCCCCTACCACGCATATCATGGACACATTGCCCACTTTTGGAGGCTGTCCCCTACAGGCCGGGGCACCCCTCGAGCTGCTGCCCTTCCCCCGGCGTTCGGGCCCGCTCGGGGGCCGCTGTGGCGGCTCCCCCGCCCCGGCGCGGTGCCGCTCCGCCCCCGCGGGCAGTGCGCATGCATGGGGCGGCCGCCCTGCCCTGAGTCACCGCTCCGCTCCGCAGCCGCTCCCCAGCAGCAGCGGAACGGCGGCCACCATGCATCGCCTGGGCAAGAAGGCCAATGAGACCCTGATCGAGATGGCTCTGTCGGCGGACGGTAGGAGAGGGCGGGGAGGGGGGATGGCGGTTCTGTTCCGCCCTCGCCCCCCGGGGGACGGTGGCGCTTCCTGCCCAGCCGTGACTCGGGGCCGCGTGGGAGCGGCGCGGGTGGGAGGCAGCGGAGGCCAGCGTGGTGTGGGGGGCTTGGGAGGCTCTGGTTCCTCCCCAGGGTCTGCAGGCCGGCGTCTGTGAGATGGGGCTGATCCCGGGTGAGCCCTGACCCCTCCCTCGTCGAGCTTTTAATCCTTCGGCTTCCACTTGAGAAGAGCAAAACCACTCTTCCATGAGCATGATCCGACTATGATTAGATCTTTATAATCCCCAAATAAACCTTGAAAATGAAGGTTCCCACACCAGCACCCTGCCAAGAACAAAAACTAGAGAATCCGCTGGATTTTTATCTTAAAAGACAAAGCAGAGACAAAGGTCCCTCTGCCGGGCAGCAAACTTTCAGCCTCCCCCGAAGCACCAGCTGGGATGGGGCGCTGGCTCCCGGGAGCTGAGCTTGCCCTTAGGAGAAGGCTCAGAGCCGCCCGGGTCACCTCGCCTGGGAAGGTGTGAGCAGCCTGCTTTCCCCAGCCCCATCCCAGATGCTTTGGCACCCCTCAGCTTCCAACAGACCCTGCGGCAGGGGACGTGCGGCCGCTGGCTTTGTGTCGGGGCCTTGCTTTTTTGCTATAGCCAAGTTATAGTTTCCGCTTCATGTCGGTGTGGTATGTCATTGCTTCTAATAAATGTGTTCATATTAGGGTTTTGTAAAATAACATGACGCAAGTGTGTGTTTATCAGCACCTCACTTGGCAACGTGAATCAACAGTCAGATGGAAGAGAGCATGTTGATATTATCAGAATGAGACTATATAATTTTTTTTTTTTTAAAGAAAAACACTGAACTAGAAAAACATTTTTTGGGGGGGAATAATGCTTTGCCATCAGTCCTAGAAGTGAAAAGCTTAAAGCAGGAAAGAACCACTAAGTCCCTGTGTTGTCTTCTCGGATTATCTATTCTCCCTCACAGCTTGACTACACTGTCTCTTTTAGAAAAACATATATAGTGCCATTTTAAACACCTTGAGCACTAGTGGCAAATCGGGAGCTTCAAACTATTCGGCGGTCTTGTTTCAGAGAGGTATGACAGCAGTATTGACAGTGAAATTATCCAAAAGAAACTTCCTAGCGACAGCGAGGAGGAGTGTCCAGCTGCGGGGAGGCAGGCGTCCGCAGCAAGTGTCAGACGGAGGTTTGCCCTCTCTGGGAAGGCCTGGGGGAGCTGGCAGACTTCTTAGGAACCCGAGCAGATGGATATTACAGCCTCTTGGCCAGCTCTCCTATTCCAAAGGGGATGTGAGAGACCTGAGTCATTGCCCAGCCCGCTGCCTGGGAGCAATGAAAAGTGCTGGGACTGAGTTGCTCTCTCCATGGGTTGTTCTTCTGAAGTACCTTGAGACTAAAACATATTTACAGAACACACAAAATGTTCCCATTTAGGGAATGGCTCTATGAAGTCAGATTTGTAAACTTAATTCCACAGTATTCAGTTTTCCCATGAGCCTTGTGGGTTTTTTATAGTCATAAATAGTGAATATAAGGAGATTTGAGAGGTTTCAGTGTCCAAGGATGGTTAAGGCGGATTTGCACATAACTCTCAATACAAAACGATGTTCTAATTTTGTTCAGTTTTGTTAATTAACCACTTTTCTAAAACAGAAACAAGCTGAATATGGGATAAGGTGAGCAGGCTTTCTAAAGTTTATGTTAATTTGTTGCCCAAAAGTCTCTCAAGGTTAAAAAACCCCCAAAGCCTTCCTTAAATTAATGTTGAGAAAAGTTAACAGTATACATATACTGCCAGCAGGACCTTGTAGATATAAACCTCTGCTTTGTGCCTTTAAGGAAAAGCCTTCTAAAGCTCTAAATGTCTAATATGCACAAGCAGGGCCTGTGAAAGTCAATAGGAACAAGGCAGGAGAGAAAACATCCACTACTTATTTTCCTTAAAGGTATGTTTGTATTTGGAAAGTATGTGTGTATTTAATTCTGGTTTACTACTGCTTTTCATTAAACTTGAATGCTGGGGAACAGGTTACAGGGATGCAAAACTGTCTACCAGCAGCAGAAAGTTTAACTTGCCTGTTTGGAGCCTGTGTGCCAAAACTTTTACCTTGAAGGAAGCTTTCTGGCTTCCTGCTTGATTACATCTGTGTGTGAGGTAAAAAATCTCATTTTTGTGTGTGTGATTTTGCTTTCTGCTGGAAGGTGTGTGTCATTTACTTCAAAGTCTAAGAAAACTGAACTTGCAAAATTGGAATGTAAGTATCAGAGAAAGAAGGCTGCAATATGCCTCTAGGATTATTTATGTCTACGTTCACTTTCAGTAGCTTTTCTCTCCCCCAGCATGTTAATGCTCCAGTAGCTGTGTTGTGGTACATATCCCAAGCCTGCTAGTTTTCTGGAAGCTTGCTGTTGGCTCTGTGCCATGATTTGAAGTATGCTGCCTTTATACACATGGCTCCTCTTCCAAAACTTCCAGGAACACACAGAATGCTCTAAGTGATCTAAATTCAAATGCTTACTTAGGTTGGTTGTCATCTTGCTTGTGTTCCCTCTGAGAGAGGTGGAAAAACATCACAGAAAGCCAATGGCATGACTTGCAAGCAGTGCTTGTGCCAGTGCGTTGGCATCTTGCAGTACCTCAGCATTCAGGGCCAAATCCTGCTGTAATTTAATAAAATGAGACTTCACTTATTTGATCAGAATTCATACCAGTAACATAAAATACAGGCCTCCATTCAAAGCTACATCTGTCTCTAATTACTGTTGCAACGTAGGCAGCAATTTCTGATCTATTTGTGGAAATGTTGAATGTGATACCATGTTCCCACAGGGCTAAACCAAGGGGCTTGTTAAGAGGAAAGCTGTTTGAAAGTTTATTCCTAGGTAATAAAATAAAAGCTCCAAGAAATTTAGACATGGTATATGATACAAAAGGCAGGGGAGAGAGTACTCTCTTAGGCCAACCAATGTCTGGTTTCTGAGTGGAATTTCTTTGCTGGCTGCCATGCGTCACTGCGGGGGCACAGTGTAAATACAGGTTGGTTATTGGAAGTCAAACCTCTTTGTGGCAGAAAACTCCTGTTTGTAGTAGGAAAACCTGCTTTTGGGAACTCATCCCAACAGTTTGCATCATATCACTGTATAGCTGTGGTGATTTTAATGGGAAAATGAAAACGTCAAGCCCGTTCCACTGCAGCTGTTAAAAATATGGATTTTTCTCTGAAGATTGTGTCAGTTGAAGAAAAAAAAATTGCTCTTGGACATTTTCATTTTAGGTGAGAGCCCTGCATATGAGATTAAACTCACTCTCTGCAGTTCTGTGAATAGCAAAGGAGGGATTAAGTCCCCTGCATGCCATTTAAACCCAGGAGCAATTATGTGGGATATTCAGGCCACGTTTTGGGAAACTGGGAAATACAGCTGGATTCATTGAATTGTTAAGGTTGGAAAAGACCTCTAAGATCCCTCAGGTGCAGAACTGAGTGATGGTTCTTGCCATCACAGGTGAAAGCATTTTAGTCTCTATGTAACAAGGTAGGGGAGGCTACAATTTCACCTGCTCGCTCAGAAAATGAAAGAAAATGCTCTGCAGCTGTCTCTCCCTCACAACAATTCCTGGAGGAATGATTTAGCTCGGCTGGGGGCCGAGGTTCTGGATTGTGAACGCCAAATAAACACCAAGAAAGCCACCAGGATCTCTTCTGGTGTAAGGCAGAGTGATGCTCTCTCAGTGACTCCCTCTCCATCAGTTTGCAGCTAAGGCACTGCCTGGTGTGCTGTGCTGTTCTGAGGTCTTCCCTACTGAAACAAACTGATAACTGTATTATAAAACGGAACTACACTTAAACCTTTATGTACAAAAGCTTAATAATTACTGTGAAGCAAGGAAACACTAGGATAAGATATAAGGGCACTGAAGAAAATGTGCTTTTAAAATCTTGCTTGAGAACTGTTGGCATATAATTTGTAAAAAAAACTCCCAAACAATGAACAAGAAACCAAACACCACTGTCGTCATACGTAGTATCTTTAAACCAATGAGTTTCAAGTAGTCATCTAACTTCAACATGTCATCAAAAAGGTATAGGTGATGTAAAAACGTGATCAGATGTTAGGAGGCAAGGTAATCTTGCAGTGAACTTTTGAACTCGTTTTTTATTGTGATCTGGGGATTGAACCAAAGAGCAGTGTAATTACCAGGTTGTATTTTCTTATCTAGCAGTAATTTTACTATATTTGATGATAGCTTTCCATGTGCATGTGTGTATAAATGCAGAAGAGGGAAGGAAGGTTGTATTGCTGGGGATAGTTCTTGCAATTATAACTTAGTTGTGGAAGGATTTACAGTTATTTGCTATGTGCTAATGCTGAATAACATGTCAGGAATTATTTGTAGATTAAACATTGTGTGTATAGTTACACATTGTGTGACATTGTGTATTTTGTTGTAACAACTATAACATTTTGTGTTAGATTAAACACTGTCTGGGAGAAGCTGAGCCTATTGGGATTTGATTACCTGGAGTTCACTGTATACATGTGTGGTTTTCATTGAAACCTAAAGCTGTTAAAGCTGTGGTGTTCGTGCCTTTGTTCTCCAGTGGCTCTCAGTGAGGACCAATAGATGTGGTAAAGTTCCAAACACGTTTTTTTACGAAGTGAATATACCTTTGCATGAAGGGCAGTCTTCTCACTGGAAATCCCAAGGGATTCTCATCTTCTTTACTAGGCTCACAAGAGTAAATATGAAATTTGAGGCCTTTGGCAAGATAGCAGAACCCCAGTAAACCATGTGGGTAGGACTCATGATTGCAGATGGTTGTCCTTTCATTTTCTGCACTAGCCCTAAATTAGAAAGGGCCCTGTGGTTTGTTATTCAAAGGAGTTGTCTTAACTGTTGGGTGGGAAATCAGAAAGTCTATGTTTTCACAGTTTATAGTGTGCTAGAAATATACCATACCAACAAGGAATGGCTAACAGATGTGGTTTTCAGGCCACTTGGTTTTTCTAACCACTTTGCCTACTTCAGTTCTGGTGATTGACTGGTGCTTACATAAAAAAGTTTAAGCGATGGAATCCACGGTCCATTGCCCTGATCATTTTCTTGATTGATAGGAAGTTTGTCTTTGAGATCAGCATAGGAATTCTAAAGTTGTTCCATCATTTTTAAAGTAACTTGGACAAAAATGCCAATTCTTGCAGTACTTCTAAATCTTGCAAATCTTGCATTTGTTTATCAAACATCTTCCTATACTGGTGTATTTTTATGTTGTGTAATGTGAGGTAACCAAATACTTGCTAAATACACTAGCAAAATTTCCAATGATGCATTTCATTGGAAGCATAACCAAACAAGTATTGAATGAGGTAGAGAGCATAAAGGACCAGAGGGAACAAAAATTTGCAGATTAAATTGGCCATCTGCAATTAAATGTCTGGATAACATGAAACTGAGAAATACCACCAGAGGACAGTAAATTCGAGGTGGTTTAAAAAATATATCTTGTTATATTTGCATCATTAGTTTCCTAGTTTTACAACATCTGTAGAAGATCTCTTATACAAGGGCAGGAATGTAATGTGTGTGCACAGAATGAATAGTGTGTTGGGCCCTCCACTACTTTTGGACACTTGTGCATTGCAAATGCAGAAAGAAATAGGAGGCTCTATTGCCTAAGGGTTTATATTTCAGTGATTTCAGTGGAAGTTGGGGAAATGCATTAATGAATGATGCTGCAAGGTGTGTCTCTGGGCACCCTAGGAAAGCCAGTCTGTGGCTAACACTTCTTGGAGTGCTCGTGGTTCCACTGGGCTGTGATGAAAAGCATTCCCACAGACAGTGGCTCTTCATCTTACCTTGAAGGAGAGGCAAGAGCACCTGGCAATTTCATGTATGTGCAAGGCCACTGCTGGAGCTCTTTGCCTGCCTCTGTAGTCAGATTGTGCTGATGGAATCTGGCCCTGAGTGTATAAATACTCTTAAGGGCAAACAAGCACAGCCCTAGTGCTTCATGAGTTGTCAGAACTCCTGCAGTCTGGTGTTCTGCCACCCTGTTCTGCTGAGATTTATTTGTCATTCTAGTCCCCCTTAGTTGCATGCATGTAAATGCTGTGCAGTTTAAAAATACCTGGCTTTATCCAACTGTTCCTAGTCTGGGCTTTCTTTTTTACCTGCATTTGAACCTCTTAATCAGTTTATGTGTGTCATTCTGCAGAACAGTGATACCTGGAAGGTCTGAGTGCTTGCTCAGCATGCTTTGAGTCTTGTCTGTGCTGGCACATAAAATACAGAGGTGGTTGTTGCCTGAATTGCAGTAAACTGCCATTCAAGTTCTGTGTTACAACACTGTGCTTGTGGGTTTTTTTGCTAAAAACAGATTTGCACAACTTCTCTTTTTATTTAATGTATTCCCTTTTTTGCTATCCTGGTGGCTTTTAATCAAAAGGGGAGGTGGTTTTGTGGCTCTTTAAAAGGGAGGCAGCTGAGGGTAAATGTCCTGTTTTGATTTAAAATACCCAGTTACTCTACTAGAGATTAGGACTGGGACTGCATGTCTTTTCCAAATGCTAAATGAGATTTTCTTACTGCTAGGAACAGATTTCCAAATCTTTATGCCTATACAAAAGAGTTATTTTTCTTTGACTTCTGATGTGTTGATAAATACCTGTTCTCTGGAACTGCTTGTTTAATAATAAAACACATGAAGAAAATTAATATGTCAATGAAGAAGCCTATACTTGAATGCAATCTTTTTTTTTAAGGAACTAATAAAATTCTTTTAAAATATTCACAATAGCTTTTCTGGGATTCACTGAGAATGTTTTCATTGTTAAATACTTTTAAATTTTTAGAAGCATCTCTATATGTGTGCGTGAATCACCACTTCAGACATCATCTTAAGATTGAACCTTTGGCTCAGCAGCCCAGTTCTTACTCTTCAGACAATGCCAGCTGGAGTAATAACCTTATTTTGCTTTCTCGGAAGTCAGCTAGGTGGGTCTCCAGTTCCCTGTGGCAACTCCATCCAGCTCTGGAGGATATGATCAGTATATGCATGAGTTTAGTTGATAAGTCATTGTAAAGCTGCTTTCCTTAGATATGGAAGCACTTGCAATAGTCATTGTGGTGCTTAATTGGAAGGAGTGACTAATTTCTCTTTTCTCTCAGCCCAGCCAGGTGATTGAATAATGGCAGGGGGTTTATTGAGGTGCTAAGTTCAAGACACCTAGGAATAACATTTTCTTTCATAGCATGTTAAAGATGAATATTGGGAATTTTCTTCATAGTACAAAGTAGCTACTTCATAACAACTGCAGTGTAAGATCCAGGATTTGCTAGGATGTTGGTTGGTTTATTTGTTTGTTTTCATTTTACCTGGACCTTCAAAATTTTGCTCTAGGGAGAGGCGTGTGTATAAACTAATATGCCAATGTGTCAGACACAGTCAGAACAGTGTCAGTGGTCTGAAAGCTCTTTGCTTGGTTTTGTTGTCTGAAAAGGATGCTGTTATTATGTCTAAGAAAATTGTGGATATAGTTGAAAGCAGTATTTTGGAAACACTACTGCAAGTAACGGCAGAATCAACGGTAATACTGTCTTAGTGCTGCTAAACAATGCAGTTTATTAACACCTGCATGAGAACCCTGTCTGTGGCTTTTCCTTTGGAATAGCTCTATCAGAGGTCTTAGGTGTGCAAATGCAGATGATTTTCTAGTTTTAGTAGTGAAACAAAAATTTTGATCCCTAGGAATGTCTCAGCACCTAATGTGTACATGTTTTTAGTGGTATAAACAATCTGTCAAGAGCTGTACTTGGTGCAGATGAATCAGGGTTATAGAAGTTGGAAGAAAGGAAAACTCAGAAGCCTTCACTTACTCTGTTTTCTGGTGCAGAGTTGCTCTGAACTGTGCCAGACTGCAGCATCTGCACACCAGCTGCACTGTGCCCAGCTGTACCTCAAGTGCAGCATCCTCAGCCAAGCTTTTTTCTTTGCCATCTTGCAGCAGGCTCGGACTTACAGAGGGTGCTGAAGTAAAAATATTGTCATCTTCTGGGGAAATGGCAGATTAGATACAGTTAAAGGGGCTAGAGCAGTCATGCCTGTGGCTGTGACTGTGCTAGTAATTAAAAAAGCCAAGGATTTTTTTTGGCTTTTAAAGACGAGTAGCACGGTCCAGCCACACCTGTGTAGCTAAAATCCCTTCTCTCCCTGGCAAGGCAGACTTCTCCAGATGTTGTGGCAGAAACAGGCTTGGATCAGAGAAAATCTGTGAAAACCATGAAACAGTGTCTGTGAGAAGTTCTCACGCGGTGAATCCAAACCAGCTCTCTGTTCTCAGGACCAGCTTAACATCAACCTGCCCAAAGAATGTTAAACAATAAGACAGCACCTTGCACCTGTCAGGCTGTACATGAGAGCCTTTCTCATTGGTCAGGAGAATTGTTTATACCTTTTAGCCTATGGTGTGTTTAGTTTTAGAATTCTATCCAATGGAGTTTTGTTTTCCACGAAGGGTGTTATATATGGAGTGTAATTTCTTAATAAAATCTCTCTTTGCCTTGCTGAATATCTTGGAGTCTGTTTTGTGTCATTGGGCCCAACAGTGACATCCATACTGTATTGAAGACCAGGCTCCAGTGTCCTCCGGAGTGTTCTTCTTCTCCATCTAGGAGAGTGCTGGAAGCTGAAACCATTCTTCAAAGCTGAAACCGTTCTTCAAAGTGCACCAATAGCTGAGTGAGAAGTCCTGTGGTTATAGGTGTGTGTCTGGGTTTTTCCTTGCCTGGTCGAGGCACCAGTGTTGTGGCCAGGATGTGACCTGTGACAGGTTGCATTTCTCCTGGAGAATGTGCAGTTCCTTTTTTGGTGCCGCTTGCCCTTGCTGCAGCTGTTATCAGAAAACAGGGTCTATGGGAGGCCTTGACAAAGTAATTTACATTACTTTTTTGCAACAGCACTGAACATGTGTACTTTTACCTTTTCTTAACTCATCAGTTTTGCCCTGTACGAAAACAAAATTATTCCAGTACCGTGAACAAATTTAAACTATTGTAGAACTTCTGATTGTTTAAATACACAATTAGCCATTTTTTATGCTTGTTACAGAAATCATAAGATTACAGCAATGAAAGTATCTTTTTTTGTGAGTAAACTACTTATATTTTAAGAGATAAAATCAGTCTTGATTATATTCTCCAGTCTTCAGTACTGAATGTTAATTTCTGTTGTGGGCTGCTGTTGTTCTCATCATTTGGGTCTGTAATTGAAGTAGAAATGGTCTGTAATTCTTAGGGGTGGCATACCAAAAGTTTCTAAGTAGGTTGCCCTGTGGTTGGGTATAGTTTGGGACAGCATGTGTTGTCTTACACTGCAGAATTATAGGCCATATGAAGCTTGGTTATTTACAGTAACATGCACACTGCCAAGGCACATGTGTTTAAGGAGTTACAAATAGCTCTGTGAAAAATTGTAAGGCTGTTGAAGACACCACTTACATTGGGAAAGAGGCATTTCTTTCAGCTAGGATATGTGCTCTCCCATGAAGGGCAGTGATTTGAACATATACTCAAATGATAAATTTCTTAAATAATTTAGTGAGTTTTAATAGTCATAGAGTTGTACTGGAGTTGATTTTGAACAAAAAATATTTCAAAGAGTTTCTGCAATTTCTACAAGCAAATTTTGTAATAAAAAGGGCCACCTAGTTTATTAAGTGGCTGTGTTTGTTGTTCTTGGTGTGCAGAGATTTCTAGATGTGTTTATATACATAAAAGCATGTAGTGTGGAAGAACAAGGACATACCCTTAAATACGGAATTTTATCAGAATATTACTGTTTTACTCCCATCTTTAGATATGAAGCAGTAATTTCACGAAGAAATAGAGAAGCCTTTCCTTGGCTACTAGAAATTATTATGGTCCTCCCTGCTGCTGATAAGGAAAAGTGGCATCCTTATTTGTGTTGCTGAATAAGGTGCCTGGACAAAAAAAGGTGAATGTTGGTATTCCAAGAGCAGCCTGTGCCACGCTTTCTGTCTAGGCCACAGTCTCTGGTGTCCAAGGCTTATTCTTTTGCTTTATATAGTGGTCTGTATTGTAAAGGATAGAGGAGAATTGTGAAATGGGTTCATGTTGAAGTGAATTTTACTTCTGGTTCTTACTGAAGTGTTTTTTCCTTTTAAAGATGACATTGCGATTCTCACCAAGTTCAAGCCATCACAGTCAGAAGGTATCGTACTAACCCGTGTTTTACCTTCCTCACTTTTGTCTGTGTCCTCTATCCTTTTTTTTTTTTTATTTCTGCTGGAAGCCTCTTGGAAATCAGACTTGAGTTAATGTGAGTCATTGGTGTCAAATATGAGCCAGGCTTTTTGCAGTGTGATTTGCAAGTCAATTGTTGGCTATCTGTTGGCAGCTCTCCTGGTTAAGATCTAACTGGGCATTTCCATTCAGGGTGCTTGGTGCAGTTCTGGGATGGGGCCTCTTTACACCTTCCTACATGATTTGGGTGTGCATTGCTTGTGCTGCTCATGTTCAGGAATCTGATTACATGTTTTACAAAGAGTAAACATACTGAGTATGTTGTACTTTTCAGTTAATGTATGTTTTGCAATCACTTTTTACCTTCTCGTGTCCTGCTCTAGGGTAATTCAGGTTTATTCCAGTGGAACAGAGATATCAAGAGGATTTCCTTCCACAAGCTGCATAAGTAATCAGTTATGGTACTGGGAAAGCATTTAAAATGTGGAACTCTGAGGTTAGACCTTCACAATTACAGAGAGGATAAAATCCAGGAAAAACCCTGTGCAAAGGCTGTTCTAGGCCATTGGATCAGTTCAAGTTCCCTCAGCAGCACGGGAAATTGAATGTTCCTGCTGCAGGGACAAGGTGCCAAACTGCTCCTGGCCTGGAACTGGAGAGTTATGTGACAAAATGTTTGGGCTTTCTGCTCCTGGGCCCTGGGCTTGTACCTTTGGCCAAATCTGCAGTGGCCACCTGCCTCCCAGGGCTTTAGGCAGCACAGGTGGCAGAGCATGGTGGGGATGCTCCTGTTCTTTATCCTGCTATTCAGGTTGTATTTACTAATACAGATTTTCCAGGTGTAGTTACCTTTAGCAGAATAGCATGCAACAGTGTTAAATGTCTTGGCATTCAGAAAATTATTTGTTATATTCTACATACCATTTGTAGACCATACCATTGCCTGGTTTCTCATCATATCATATGTATGGTTATAAATTACAGAGACCATTTTCTGTCATTGAACCTAGAAAAAAAAACTGTAGGAACCAAAATGCTCTCAAGCTGTACTTAAGTAGCTTAGTATATATTTTTGAAGAACCTGTTTATATCCTGCCTGGATGCAGTTTTGACGTCATGTATTTGCAGATTACAAAAAGAAAAGTAGGCTTGTTTTATTGGCAGAAGTAATGTAACTGTAGTTGTCTTGACAGTGGTCCAGTGTAAGTCTGTCCAGTCTAAGCTATATTCAGCAATGCTTCCTTAATGGAGAAAGAAGTAAGATGAATCCTCCTTTCTGAAAGAAAGAGACACCATTTTTAGGTGCATGGTCAAGATTTTGATCAGCTGTTTTCAAAACTGCTTCTCCTTTTCCATTGGTGGTGGAGTGATTTAGATGCCTGATTTAAGAGACTGATCTGCCTAATCAGCAGAGAGAAGATTGTTTACAAAAACCTTCTTGGAGCAGGAGCATAACTTACAGGCTCAGAGTTGTTCTCCAGAGAAATCTGGTGACAGTCTAAGTTCAGAGGCACAAACCCAGCCAGTGTCTCAATCCAGTTTAAGATTACAAAGGTACTGAATACAATTTCCCATTAGCATTAACATTTTAGTAATGATGTCTATGGTGAAATGACTGTATTTGTGGGAAAGTTGGAGTTCACTACTATCATTGAAATAAAGGCAGGTTTTTTTTGTTCAGTTTATTTTAGCGGTGTTGTTTTGGAGCTGGGATTTTTAGGGTTGGTTTGTTTGTTTTTAAAAAATGAAGCTTAGTATTTAAGTTCATATTACTATTCTTGATCCTGTTGTCATATCTCCATTATGTGGACATTTGTAATCTTGAGGTTATGCATCACTGACCCCTTAGCAGAAAACCATACCTGAAATTGATTTGTATCAAACACTTCCACATGTAATTGAATTTCCATAACAGATATTTGAGACAAGAAAGATATGTGATGACAACATATTTTTTTCTGTCACAGTTAAAAATACATTTCTCTGAATGCAGGGTTACACCAAGGTAGTACAGACTGAGTATATTATGTCTTGTAGCATTTTTTCCCCTCCAAAGAACCATTTTTGAAGATTTTATGTATTATGTATTATGAGCGTTATGAGTATTATTTTACGTCTTTTGTTTGTTCAATGGAACATGTCTTCAAGGTCTACATCATTTTCAGATACAACAATATTTTTTTTAAAAGTGATGTATTTATGTGAATCTCTTTTTCAATGTTCCTTAGGGGAAGAATGCAACGGACCTTTAAGTGAAACTATTTCAACTTCAGGATCAGAAATCCCAAGCAGCTCTGAGGTAAGGTACAGTGCAAATGGTGTCAGTTCATGTACTGCTTGGTAGGAAGGAACAAGAGTGGTTGCTGTGAAAAAGACAGTTAGTTTTCAAAACTAGTGTTTGTTTTAGGTTGTTTGTACCTCCTTTTTATCTATGTAAAAATTTTCTTCCTGTATTGTTTTGAAAGAGCAAAACCAGGACTATGACATGACACTTACGGAGCCTCAGAAGAGACTCACCAGTGTTAGTGCTACAACACAGTAGTTGCAGTATAACCTTAATGGTGTTACCTGTATCAGTCTTGAAATGAGGATCACATGATCTTTAAATGTTTTGACAATGGGAAAAACATACTGTTTCTACACAAACCAGTGTTTTGTGCTGATTATCATGTTGCTGGCTTGCTGAGGAAATCAAGGCACACTGGAGTTCCACTGCTCCAGGAACCTTGTGACAATGCAGCAAGATTCATGAAGATTTGAGTTATTAGAGTACCTCATCATGTGCAATATGAAAAGCATCATCAGCTATAAATTTTTTCACAGTACCCTCATTGCTTAATATGTACAGTACACAATGTCTTGAAGGGGTAGCAGTGTGTGGCCAGAATTTAGCTGAGAAACTGGTTTGGAATGAATATTGAACATATGTGATTTTTACATTGGTATTTTATTTTCATTCCTATTGTCTAATTTCTTTATTGTTGTTACACACTTAGAGGAAGATAGGAAAAGAAATACCTGTTCTGTTGAAATATGGGCCATGAGCACTGATCAGAAATGGTGTCTGCTGAATTGAGTGTTGAAAAACTGGAGGTGTTCTGATGAGCTTCCTAAGAGTAAAACACGTCCTCAGTATCCTCTAAGGGCCAAATCTGGAGATGATCACACAAAGACAGAACTCAGAAGGGCTTCCTAGATTGCACAGATCTTTGTCTTCTTAGAGCATGCAGCCATACCATCCCAATGTTTTCATAAATGTACCAGTTCCATTTTAAAAGTTGTTCATATGTTCACCCTATTCCCTTCTGAATCTGTTGTAGAAGTTGTAATTCTCTTTCCATCCAGGAAAATTTTCAGTGAACAGCCATATGAAATGCTTCACTGAACAATGGGCATCATACCATGATAAGCTGATTCTGAGCTAACTTGAGTCTCTTTAGTGGATGGAAATTATCTATTTCTCCAAAGCTTGGAAGAACTCACTTTATGACTTAGGATATATGAAAAGGCAGGAAACATGGGAGAAAGAGTGCAATATGTGTCATATATTTAGAGACATGGGATTTGAACCTTGTCTGAAGGATGAAAGATTCATGATGAGGTAGAAAGGAGGAGGCTTTGATATGCAGCACATTCATGTCTGGGAAAAGTATATCTGGTTATTGTCTCAAAAATCTCTCCTTGGTTAACTTCATGCAGCCTTTTCTCTTGTTTTCTACTTACATGCTTCCTTACATAATTATTTTTCTTCATACTTTGTTATTAAATATCACAAATTATTGTCATTTTAGCAATATCAGTATGTAGTTGATATCTTGGAGGTTTTGTTTTATTGTTTTCACTGCTTCCTCTGAGACAGCTTGTTTGGCCTTAGTTTGTCTCTGCAGATCAGCTGGTTATCTGATGTTTGCTTACATTTAAGTTAGTAGTTTTCTGTGCTTTGCCCTGTCCTACCCAATGAACCCTAACATATTGTCATTCATCTGATTTTAGCTTTCTGTGTATTAGCCAGACATAGTTAAAGTTAGTCTTAATCTTCTTCCCCAGTTTTAGACTCTTACCAGTCATGACAGTCTTAGTTCTTGATGATTAATGTCCTAGAATTCAGGTTAAGTCTGTATTTAAAAGTTTTTCTATTAATTAATTGCAATAGTTAGATAGCCCCTAATATTTATGGGATTTTTTTCGTATAAAGCTAATCTATTTTCTTCATATGTTGTCACAGCTTCAGTTGTCTTCTATATAAACTGGAAGAATTTCTTTTCCCTCAGTTCTTTGCTTGGCTGCCTGTAACATCCTTGATGCATTCCTGTAGGAATTCATCAGGGTTTTCTATCCCAGCATGGTTTATCCTCCTTCCACCAAGGCTCTTCTGTGCTCAGGTCGATGTGCTTTGTTCTTATTTTGACAGGTAGCACATTTCTCTATTTAATGATTTTACCTCTGTGATAGGTTGGTAATTTTCTTGTCACTTAACAATGTTTTTGCAGTTAAAAAATATGAACATTTGGAATTTCTAGACCAATTTAAGTAAAGTAATTCTAAAATAGAAATGGAATTAATGAAAAAAAAAAAAAAACATTACGAAAGAGTTAAATTCACATTTAAACTTACATTCAGGTCACTACTTCATTATGTCCAGGCTATCTTTTCTTTTGGAAGAGAAAAAACATAACATCCAGCAACAGTATGCTTCTGTTCAGCAGCACAGAGAAATAGGGCTAATAGGGCTAAGGCCCTAATATTGATTTAGCAACAGAGGGCAGAAAAAATAAATCTAGATTTAATGTGGAGAACAGAAACATTAACCATCCATAATTCAGTGGTTGGGTTTTTGGTTTTTTTCTTTTTTCTTTGGTAATCTGCAAAGGTATATGGGATTTGGATATAAGGAATGATGCAAGTAAAACAAAAAATGAGGAGCAGTCTGTAGTGAAGCCTGCCAGCATATATACAAAAGCTGGATGAAGTCCAGGACTCAAAAAGCATTGGTGCACCAATCAATGGTGCATTTGGTCCTTCATGATTTTGCGTTCTTGTCTATTTTGCCCTGGATTTTTTTTTCTTTTTTTTTTAAACTGCTTCTTCTTGAGTCTCCTTATTTTTCTTATTCTTTAATCTCCCACAGGAACAAAAGAAATAAGATCACTTGGACTTCATCAGCTTTTCATATTCCAAGGCTTACAGCATCAATAATTTCTAGATGCTTTGTCATGCAGGGAGGCAAGGAGATGTTTTCTGCAAAGAGCAGACTGGAGAAGGGGGAGAAGAAAGGATATAATGGGGATATTTTCAAATAAGTGCTGCAGTGGGGATTGCTTCAAATTATGTCCTTGTTGAATAACTAATACTGAGACAGCCACTTCTGTTAGGGATGGGCAACTGTCTTAAGTGAATCGCTGCATAGAATCTACATTAATCAGTCTTTATGGAGTTCTTGTTCCAAGAAATACATAAATACCACTGAAAGTCCTTTCAAGCAAATTGGATAATGAATGAAATAAAACCTGAGAATTTGTTTTCCTCTGTGCTTTCTGTTTGTGCAGAGAGCACTAGAAAAATATACAATGGTGTGTCTGCTCAGGGATTGTAACTAGTTGTTCAGGTTACTAAGCAAATAAAGGTGAAAAACACACTGACAAAATAGAGTTCCTGTGCCTAGGAGGAAAGAATATCACTTAATTAATTCAAGATTGGAAGAAAGGTTAAAAAACTGTATTTGTATTACATTTTCTAATAGTAAAAGTTCAGGCCATTCAAATGGGATAAATGTTGAATTAGTACAGCTTTTGTGCAAAATTGAATCACCGGTTTGCAGTTTATCAATATCTGTAGAGGTCCATCTATACAGAGGACTATTTGTTATTCCAATAGGGAAGCACAAAGTAATTTGTTTGCTTGGCATGCATGTGGACTCCACCTCACAGAAGGCAGGTGACTGCACTACTCTCTGAGTAACACTGCACGAACTGTGTCCTAGTCTACCTGTAAGGAGGTAGGAATTGATTTTGCACAGTTACACATTACAGTTCCACATAAATTTTTACCTTTCTGTTAATTCCACACCAGTGAAATGCTTACTAAACATTCCTGTTAATCAGGATTTTCCATAATGTGACTTGATCATAAGAAAATCTGAGAACGAGCTGTCTTTATTTAAAGCCAGGTTAGCAGAAGTAAATTGGCAAATTTATTATGCAGTGCATTTTACCACAATTATGCTGTGACTCATAGGTTATTGTCTTCAGAGCAGCAGATACTGCAGGTGTTCCAAATTAATTGGTTGGGGTTTTTTTCCTGAAGAAACACCATCATAATGTGCATTACTTTCATGCTTGTTCATTTTTCAGTTCAGACTGGTGGATCTTCGAGTAGAGAAACATAAAATACTATTATTAATATTGAAAAGATGGACCAAATTGGTTTCAAAATCTAGAAAGAAGTACAAAAATACTTCTTCCAAGTCTAACAAAAACACATAAGGGCTATTTTGGGAAGAGCCAGAGTGCATTAAAGACTTAAGAGAGCGGGTTCCAGAGTAAGAGGGACCAGCTCAACACTGCTGCTACCCCTGCCAACCTTCTTGATTTTCATCTCAACAAAGTTGGATTATTTGAGTTGATTCTTGTTTTGCATGTCATGTGTTACCAATGCTGGAGCCCCTTTGTGCTGTACACAGACTTTGGCATGCCATGAAAAAGCAGTGTGTTTCTATCAGAATACTTGAAATGTGCAGGAGAGGGTGTGACCGCCAGTTTAAAATTAGTTAATCCTAATGACTTGAGCTAATTAATTTCTGACAGTTACACTGAGCAGGGTAAGATCCCATGACTTAACAGGAAAGTATTTCACAGAATGCATAGGAATGTACAAAGACCTCTGCGAGCTGTGCATCTTCACCTCACAGCTTTGTGTTTCACTAAATGTAATAAAATTTTGTCTTTTGAGTGAAGTTGTGTGGGCAGTGAGGACCAGTGGGTGGCTGGAGGCTGTGTTTGCACCTACCCAGGGAGGAGGTGGTGGGCAGTGGGTGGGAAGAGTACAGGATGGAGGGGCTGGATAAAAGCAGATGGAAGGGGGTACCAGCGTGGATGGGGGGAAATGTGTGCAATGGAGTGGTCAGGAGCCATAGGGCAGCATTGAAAAGCAGGGCTGTGCTTTCATTGAGGTCCAGTTTGTGCAGTACTTTACATGGCAGGTATTTACAGTTTATAGTTGGAGAAAAACTTCCCACTTAACTGTCTCAGCCCTTAGTTCTCTACTGAAAGTGCAGGTTTTTCCAGTAGCATCAGTGACAGGAGGATTAGACTTCTAAACCCAGGTCAGACTATCTTATGGTAAGAGCACAGTGCAGCTATTTATATTTGCACTGTTTCTCAGGGGGATTCCTTGCCAAAAAACACATCGATCCCTCTGTTTATTTCACTGCATTCTGAAAAGTACATTCTTTACTAACTTAGATAAGCAAATACCCAGAGATGGCATCATTAAGAAAGAATGTAAAGATGTGTGTATGTATTACTTAATGTGTAACCAGGACAGGAATGGACCTCAGTGATTTCTCTCAAGAAAAATTGTAATAAAAGTGAAAAATATTATTTAAAAAATATTAAACAGTACTTTGTGACAATTGGATTTGGGGTAATAAGCTTCCTGAAATTTTACAACTCTAAACAGTAATAAAATGCTGTTAGTATTCTGATTCTATTGAAAGCTGATTTAATTCCACAGAGGACTATTTCATTTTCCTAATGAACTTGCACTCTTTGGTTCCACCGTTTAAATCTGTCTGTGGTTTGTGTTCAGAGCACACAAAAGCAAAACAAAACAAAAGTGTGATGAAGTAATTGACTAACAGAATTAGATACTGAGAACCTGCTGAGGTATTGTAAACCTTTATTCCTTCCAGTAACGGCACCTGATGGCTGCTGCAAGGCCACAGTGGTGGGCCAGGACCCCAGAGAGCTGCTGGCCACGTGTGTGGGATGGCTGTGCTCTGCAGAGGCCTCTGCTCTTGGGGTTCCTGTCACACCTGTGTGGAATCTGGCCTGAGGATGTTGCAGCAGCCTCCACACCAACATACAGGAAAACAGTGTGATGCCTGCAGTGGCTACCTAGAAACAGAGACCAGACAGGAGCAAGGGAATAAAAGTGGATATTTATTTGAAAGGACTTCAAGGCCCAGCCTGGGGGGACAGCGGTTCCTCACACCCTGGACCCCAAGGTAGACAACAAAATGGGCAACGAGTCACGAGTTCTCCACACAGTTACAAGTTTTGGTCCATTTGCGTATCAGCATAAATTCACCAGTTACAACTTTAGCTAATGATGTAATTCTCCCCAGTTTGCCCCCCTTTCCAGGATGTTGGGTTACACATTCTGGGCCTAGGACAGTCTGGGTGTCCTTGGAGAGCAGGCCTAGAGAGGCTTTGTTATGTCCATCTTAACGTGAGAGAGCAGCAGCTCACAGGCTACAGGACACTTCAGAGTTACACACTGAGCACTGCAGGATTTGAAAAATATGAAAGTTAAAATCCAAGTCATCAGTGAGCACACAGATCTTGTACAATTAAAATCAGGGCAGGGCCTCAATGGGTGTGGATCAGAACTGGAAGCTGGGAAACCCTCACTGGTCTCATTAGGTGTAACTGCAATTACTGGTACCAATTTACCTTGTCTACACTGTGAGATTAAGGATTTGTCTCCTTGCATTTTTTTCTGTTCAGGGTACGCTGTATAATTTCAGTTTGTATTTAAAAAATAGCCAAGTTAAGGGGCAGCACATTTGTTCCGAATGCAAGCACAGCCATCTGTGCTGTGTACATTTTCTTTCTTTGATATCAGAATAAATAAGAGTATTATAAACAGTTGTTCTTCATCAGTTTATAAATGGTAATCTGTACCAACTCCTTTAGATTGCATTTTTTCTAATGAAAATGATGAAGAATACCGTTTAACTCTTACCAAAAATTGTAATTATTAATGCTTAAAAATCAGTATGGACCATGTAAAAGTTGGTGGTGTAGGCCAGGGACCAAGCTTCTCTGAGGAAGTAGAGGTTGGTTTAAACTCTGACTATCTAGACTGAAAATCCATCTATAACTCAGAAGAGCTTTTCAGCAACTTAACCAGGAGCTACACTGTTTCTTCTGAACTAGCCTTTAGATTTAAAGCATCCTTTTCATCATCTCTAACAACATTATGTTTTTCCCGTGATGCCACTGGCAGGGCCTAAACAGCACTGAGACTACTTTACTCATCCCTGAGCATCAAGTGGTAAGCAGTAAGAAGTATTCATGCTTCCTTGCATGAATTTGTGTGGCGTCTTCTATTACAGTATGCCAAAACATCCCTCACCAGAAAATTTTCCAGTTTCAAGGATGCCATCCTTCTAAAAACAATTTTTTCTAGTTTATAAAAATAAATGTGATTTTGCGTTTATTCCTAGTGATGACCTAAAAGATAAATTGAAAATCAAAAGGATAATAGATGAAATTGAAAAGTTGAGATTGATGGAGAAAACTGGAAAGTTTGCTTTTTTATCATTGTTTTGGTTTGATGGGATATAGGATGTAGTCTGACTCTGGTGTTATTAACAAATGTGGGATTCCTTTTTATCATGATGGCCTGAGGGCTCTGTGAGTCAGCATGATACTTTAAAATGTTTTAAAGAGCAAGAAACAAACACTGATATCATTTGAAATATGTTACCTCTTTTTTTTTTTTTTATTGTAGTAAATAATAAAAAAAGGCTCAGAATAGCCATTTACTGAAATTCACAGACAAGATAACTATGAATTCTCAAATATATCAGAAAACTTAAAATAATCATTATTGTTTTATGGAGAAAAAGTACAAAAAGTTGTTTAAAATAACTGAAGAAGTACATGCTGAGATGTATTAAAACTGTCTGCTTGCTTACTTTGGGCTCTGGTGTCTTCCATTAACACGTACGCTCTCCTAGCTTACTTTTTATTTTGGTTTTTTCTGTTCGTGTTTAATGTATTCTTTTATCCAGAGAGGCTTTTTATGTGCATTTATATTTCAGAGCAAATATCTTGGTGTTCTAAACTGCTTTGAAATGCATGCTTTCAAGCTTTCAGATTCCAATGTGGTTCAGAATTGAAACATGAGTGAAGGTGAAAAAAGCAGTTTGCAAGTTTTAGCTGCAAGAACTACATGGGATTTTGTGTTTCTTTGAATGGGACAGGTTATAGTTTTGTATGCAACCTTATAGCCTGCATGAAGTATGACTGGAAATTGGGATGGGTGGTCTTAAAAGTGTTGTTAATTCACATCTTGAAAGTGAATAAATCTTCAGTTGCGTGGATCCCTTCAAGGAAGACTAATGATGAGAATTTAATGGAAAGGGACTCTGGTAAAATGGGAACTGAGTGCATAAACCAGAAATATGCCATTTTGATTTTTAGGAGAGTACCTGTATATTTGTGTATGTTCTGTAAATGTATTTCCAGGAATATTTTACTTTTGGAAATACATTTTTATAATTTAGATATGTATTTATAAAGTTATGTTTCAGTTCATATATATGTATAGATATATATATTCATATTTAGCATAGCAGCACTTAAATCCATGTGTTTTTCCTATTGCAAGTTTTAATTTAGTGAAAAGGAGGAGTATATAAATATTCCATGCAAACTGGGGATCTAAGTGAAGGCAGTAACTTTGTTTTTAAGCCACTGAATGTTTCCTACCTTTTCAGTTATGAAGCCTTTTCTTGTATCTTGATTCAGCTTTCAAACCTTATATTTTTGTCCATTTTTGTATTCTGAAAGTGTTTCTACCGTGGATTGCTAATTCATAAATTACCTACTTGCATTTTAATGTAGTTCTTTGGGGTTTTTTACACTGTCTGTTTTAAATCTGACTTGCCTGTGTGATTATCAAAAGTACTCAGTTAATAAAGTATTTTGTTTGTAGACTGTATCTTTTAAGCTAGCAAGATGTTACAAATCAATTTAATAGTTTTTTGTCTAGTAATGTAGGACTATGATAATGTAATTCCTTGATGTGCTGATAGGGATCATAAAAACCATTCCGTGGTATTAATTTAACCTCTTGTTTTTCTCGTTAGTCACAGCCAGAGGTAACTAATGAAGCTAATGGGTTTCTCCACCTCTGATGGGTACTGGTTACTGCTTTGTTACTGAAAATGCTGCTCTAAACCACCTTCCCACAAAAAGGGATACAAGATACAAAAGCAGAAGGGGAAGGGTGCTCAGGTCTGAACCTGCAGTGGCAGATCTGTGGAGCTGGACTCCTGGGAAACCTGGAGATCCGAGGCATTGACTTTGGGAAGGGTGTTTCTCAACATAGGCCCTTAAGGAACTTGCAGTTTTCTGACTGAATGATAATATGAAATGTATTGCTCTAGGACAGGTTTCCCTGTCTTTGAAGCAAGGGCATAGAGGGCTGGGATATTTGGTAGCAGAGTGTATTTGGAGGGAGCTCTGTCCCTCCAAGGTGAGAGCTGCGCTAAGTGATCTGTAAGCACACATTTCCTGTTGGATGGATAACCAGAAGTAGAAATCCCTCAGAGTCAAACATACAGGACTAAATAACTCAGGTATAATCTGCAAAACATATTTGTTTTTTGGGTACTGTGCTACCACTAAGCCATCAGGGGGTAGCTGCCCACAGGGCCAAGGCCCGCTGTCAGCGTGCCAGGGCAGGCAGGTGAGGCCACAGAGACGTTTAGCACAGGGCCTGTCGCTCAGCCTCAGCCCGCTGTGGTTTCTCTGAAGCACTCTGTGCCAGTGTTAGTGGTTGCTGCCCCTTCCAGCAGCTGCTTTTTGCTCTCCAGCTCCCCGTGCTCGAGTGTTTGCCTTGGCCCTGCAGGAGTGTCCCAGAGGCTCCTGTGGAGCGGGGCAGCCAAGGGCTCCTCACAAGCGTTCAGCAGTGCTGGCCAGTCTAGGTGGATCTGAATGGCGTGTGGGGCTGCCAGCCAGCGTTTACACACTCGGCCCAAACCAGTCTGGGCAGAACAGACCGAGGGCTCTTACAGCCTTACTGCACCTTGAGCTGTGCTTTGTTTCCTTACTGACACCTTGGTCTCTCCTGTCACCTGTCCTGTGGAGCCAGGGTTTCCTATGCAGGGCTTTGGATTGTGGTGAGGATTGCAAGCCCAGGTACTTGGAGAGTTGGACATGGTCCAATACCCCAGTCTCTGCTGGGTGTCTAGACAAAAGTCATCAAATATAGGATAACTACAACTGTTGGTGTAATACTGTATGAATCCTGCAAGTTTGCATTTAAGCCACATGAAAAGAAAATTTATCTCTTCATGGTAGATCATTACAGCATTCAATTAGCACATCTGTCTGCAAGCTGTGAGGTCACTTAGTTCTTAGAGAGATGACTAGACTGTTGAGGCTGGAAAGTTATTACAGGGTAACAGGAGGGTATTCATTAGTTGTTTTTTGAACAGGTGGTTTTTGCTTTGTAGTTGATGGATTTATTCAACTTTTTGAAAGCCCTGGTAAATGCTGAATGTTTCCAGTACCATGATTTCATAGAATCCTACAGTGGAATTGGATTGGAAGGGACCTCTGGATGGCCAACCTCCTACTCAAGGCAAGGCTGGCCTCAAACTTAGATCAGGTTGCACAGTCCTGGCCTAGCTTAATCAGGCTGTGTGATCTCTGAGGATGGAGATTATGCAGTCACTCTGGGCATTCTGTTGTACCCATTCCCACTCAATCACAGCCTCACATTCAGTTGGAATTTGTTGTGACTTGTGGTTGTTGCTTCTTGAGTTTTCACCAAATGCCTCAGGGCTCCATCTCTTCTGTAGTTCCTCATTGGGTGTAACTTAATTACTAAAAGGCTTCAGCTTGCTATCCGTGCTGTGTTGGGAAGTTTTAATTTGGTTTGCAGGAGGAACCATTTCAGAATATTTTCTGTGATGAGGTATCACTTCATTTAATAACTGCAGGTTGTCCAAGATCATTAACTGCAGTCATGCAGTTCTGGAAAAAGCTGTTAAGAAATAAGATATACAGATCCACAATGTTTAATGATTCATTGATGGAATCAATGCAAATGACAAACTTTTTGTATACGTTAAACCTGTAGGTACACAGGTGTGTGCAAGACTTGTTCTCCTTGTGAAATCCAAATGCAGCAAAATGGAAAGGAATAATTTATGGGTTTAATAACCAGGCCTGTCACTATCCACAAGGAATAATCCTGTGTACAGAAGGAGAAGGAAGTGATAAGTATTCCCCTTCTAAAAGCAGATTGACAATGACTACTGCATCTTCTTAAACTCATAGTCAGACCTTTAATTACTGAGGATTCTGATACATCTTAGAAAATGACCAAATTTTGATGACAAGAAAGATAAAATATTTCTTCAATTGTATTGAATAATCTAGTTATAACTATATGTATATAAACTATGCAACCCAAACAATTTGAGGTACTCCTTTGGTAGGAGCTTTTTTTGAAGTAAGTATTGCTTATTTTTTGATTTCTTCTTTGTATATATGAATTTAGTGCACTAGAACAATTTCTGTGCTTATGAAGTCACTGTCTTTTTTAATCAGTGGTTGGGGCAATTGCTAACATTGTAAGTTGTTATAATGCACTTTGGGGTTCACTTACTGTAATGCTGAATAATTACAGTACTGTTGATTCTATACAGATGTTAGTGTGGTTCTCTGCAGTGTTTTAATTTGATTAACTTAGTATTTAAGCTTGCAGTTTGCATGTAGTTACAGTTATATTTGTGAAGAAAGACCTAGACCTGTAAGTACAAAAATTGAACAGAAAAATGCTTTTTCTTTTCTGTGATTGGATTCCATGATTTTTATGAGCCTTTTAATCATGCAAGATGATGTACTGTGTTTGGAAGCAAAAGCATTTCTGAGGTAGCTGTCCTAATTTCAGTCATACAAAGTAGTCTAATTGATCTGCTGTAAATATCTTCTGTAGAAGATAAACAGCAAAAAACCTTGACAGAATTACTGAAGAGGGAAGGCAAAGGATGGATGGCAGCATTTTCAGGAAATCATTTCTTTTAGCTTTTTTTGTGCTGCATTGATTTGCAGCGGTGTTTTGTAGCTCCCCAAGGGCTAGGATAGGAACACAGGAATTCTCCATAATGTGTGGCTGCTTCAAGTATCTGATTTCAGCAGTTACCAGTGTGTCTAATGAAGATGCATAAAGTTGTGCAACACTGTGGAACAATATGATTTTCAATTATTTTTATTTAATTTCAGCCTATTTAAAGATAAACATATGAATTATGTGGATATTATTACTTGAAGTTTTGCCAGCCCTGGGATTACATGGTTGCCATTTGCCTTTTTGTGTCTCAGTGGGTCTAACCTAACACGAATATAACAGAAACATGCATGCACTATGCATGAGCCCGTGTTTTGGTACCTTTGCTCTACACTCAAAACCACTTTCTTATTGCTCTTTTTAAATTCCCTTTGAGTATCCAAAGGATGGCAATTAGTATTACAGGAGTCATTGTCTTAAAATATGTTTTAACTGTCAGAACAGATTCCAGCCCAGCTTTACAACAGCCATTTTATTTGTGGATGCTTGTGTTTTTCTCATGGTTGGAAGCTTTTCCTGGCTTTAAAGGACACGGATTTCTTGCTCAGTGTAGTTGGGGTGTATGTACTTGAAGCAGTTGGTTCTTGGAGAGAAACAGTGGGCCTGCTAACTACTTGTTGGTTATTCCAGCAGAGTGGGAGGAAGTATAATCTGTTCCTGAAGCGACGTCTCAGGGTAAAGCAGTGATGAATGCTATTGCAAGTGGCTTGGATGGCTGCAGTAATAACATGCTTCACTGTGTGATGCCTTTTGTTAACTGGGAGCAAGGTTCACAGTTAGAAATAAATATCCTGTGCTTTCTCAGGGAACACATGCATCCTTGCATGGTGTGACAGGGAAAAGACAGAGACATAATCCTCTGTCTTGTTCTTACTCTAATAAAATAACCCCCCAGTTCAGCCCTATACAAATACAGTTCTGCTGATAGATGTGGTTGCAAAAATAAAACCAACCTCCCCCAGCACAGAGTTACATTTAAACTAGAATATTGGCTTCCATGCAAAGCACTTTGCTGTACGTCTTGCACGTGATTTGATAGAGCTGAATATTGATATGATAATAAATAATATTACCTAATATGAGTTAACTTCCCTAGGAGTTTGGGGTTACAGTCTTTTATTTGCCTAACATTAACTACTGTGGCCCAATAGTGAAAAAGGTGGATGTTGTTACTAAGACCTTCTGGCATGTTGCTAAATTAAAATATGACATTTAATAGATCAGTTGGAATACTAATTGCCCTGTTACATTGATATCTTTTATTACACCTATTTTTTTTATCCCATGAAAGTAAATACTCAGTTTTGAACATCACCCCTGTATTTTTGTGAGCTGTTTTTATATGTGGTCATTGCTGGGACACATGTCTCTGTGGTGGTTGATTTAGTGAATCTTGTTATGTAGAGGAAAATGCATGGAATTTACACTTTGCTACCTGCTTCAAATTTTCACAAGTATTGCTGCACTAACATATATATTTATTTTTCCTATACCAGTTATTTACATATAATACTTGCGAATATATGCAGTTAATTTTGAAATTATTTAAACTACATGTAGCCCTTGTTAAAACTTGCCCAAATATATCTTCAGCTGTAAAGAAACCAAAGAATTGTGGCAATATAGGGAAACTTCTTTAGCTTCTGTTATACTTTAGAGAAACAGCAGTAAGCCTTTATTCATATGCCTGTATCTTCTACAGATTGATAAAAGACATCAAAGCAAAGATTCTATTTTCTTCAGGGATGGTGTCAGAAGAATTGATTTTGTTCTCTCCTATGTGGATGATCTTAATAAGGAATGGGAAAAAAAGTTGGTAAGTTTGTCTTTTTGAAGTCCTCTTAATTTTTATTTATAGTAAGCTGAATATCAATTACTAACCCTTTCAAATCATTAGACTCATCTGGAAACAATTTAGCTAAAGAATTTATAGCTATGTGAAAAGCAATTCCATGCATGGAAATTTCTGTATAATTTACTGTTGTGTGTCAGGACCCAATTTTATTAGATTTTTTTGTCTATGTTTAGTGAATTGATCACTCTTTGTTACTTAGGCTGAGCAATATATTACACAATTGAGCAAAGTAATCCAAATTATTTTGCTTCTTCATTTAACAGTCTAGCTGAGACTTTGGAGAAATATTTGTAAATACTTGAATGTATAAATACTTTCAAAAGAAGGAGGATTCTTCTAAATAAGCAAAGGTCATCCAAACAAGATTTAACAAAAACTATTTTTTCACACGCTTTGACTGTAGTTAGAGAAGAAATAGATTCTTAACTCCAAGACTCAATGCAGTTTTCCTTTAATACTTTTGAGATTCTTTTCTTAAAATATACTCTGAGTAACACAAACACGGTGTGTCCTCCTGGAGCTTTTCCCTGTGTTTGACTTAGTGACTACATATGTGTATTCATTCTTCTAGAAGAAATTCAAAGTGGCTTTGATGAGAGCTGTCCTATGTAACAGAGCACAAGAACAAACTCTCTAAAATGCCAGTTAATGGTTATTCCTGAACTTGCCAGCAAGACCCAGTTCCCTGAGTGGTAATAGGAGGTCAGATGGAATCAGTTAATGACACCCATTTGTTACATGCTCACACTGACACTTGGGGTCTAACCTGGCTAACATATAAATTCAAGCTATATAAAAAGTCCAGTATAATGAGAGGCAGTCAAGATAACAAATTTTATATAAAGCACAATATTTAAAAAAAAATAAGGATTTCAGGGTTTTTTTTTCTCTATATTCACTGCCTTCTTTCAGAGTCAGGAGAGGTTACATTTACAAACTAGTTTCTCCAATGTATAACTCCAAATTTTATTAATGATCAAAAAAATTGTAGAAAGGGGAGAGCCACCAAAACAACTTCATTCTCAAGTAAATAATATTATCCTAAAATATATCTGGGTATCTGAAAAAAACTAATTATACCAATGCTTATGACAAAATCATGATCAAAACTAGAGGTCTGTGAAGCAAAGAACAATTACCATCTATATTTCTTTCATATTAAAGTATTTCATAATTAAAAATTCGAATTTCCTTTGGAAAAATACTGCAAGATTGGGCTGTTGAAAAATGCATACTGCTTCATTCTTTTAGGAAGGAAATACTGTTTTCATTAAGAACTTCTGCTGCCTTTCCTTGCATCCAAATATAATCCAGTGTAAGACACAGCCCCTGCATCTTACTGTTGTTACCTTAAAAAATCCAGGAACTTGACATGTCTCTGTTTGATGCTTTTCCCAGATTAAGCATCGGTCAGCTTTGCTCAGCTAGCCACATTCCAAAGATTTTCTTAAGAGGCCAGATTATTTGATAGCTATGATACCATAGGTTTATGTGCAAGCATACTTTTTCAAACTCACCCTGACCCTATGTCAAGCTGTTCTCCTACCTAGATGCTTTCTTCTCTCCTGAAGCAAAATGCATTTAAAAAGGAAGGAAGAGAAGACCACTCAATGTAGAGAGAAGAAAGATACCTGTGCAAAATTTGTCAAAGCAACTCTTAAACTTTTCCATTAGTCATACTTGAATTATTTAAAACGAGGGAAGAAATGAATACTATTTAGGTAATGTTTCAGGTGAGAAGGAAAATGAGTCAGATGGTCAGTCTAATCATATTGTGTGCAGCAGTTTCCCTCTCATTGCTTGATGGGTCATTAGAGGGTAGTAGGAATCTTTGCCAGGCCAGAGTCCATATCCATGGTGTCATTATTGACTGAAGGATTCACGTGGGAGAAAGCCCAGGAGTTAGTAGCTAAATATTGTCCTTCCTCCTAGAGGTAAAAATGCACTTCCTAGGAGAAACAGCTCTGTCTTTTAAAAGGCCTGAATATCCACGTTATGTCTTGTGGGATTTAATTCTGTGTATGTCTGTTTCTTGCAAAAGAGTTTATGGCCCCATGGAGGAAGGTCAGTGGCCCTGTAGATTCACTCTGTGGTCACTGCATGAACAGGCATGGAGACACCAATTATTTTTACACAGTTCCTGGGGCATCTGCATTTGCTCTATAATTATGTTCAGCATAGATGTTTATGCAATTAGTATGTCCATAAATTAGTGCAGACTTCTTAGCATATGAGTACTGTGCTGCTGTCTTTGTGGTAACAAGATTTAAATATTGATGAACTGCAGCCTCTGGAATTTGTCTGACATACACTGTACTTGCTATTGTACAGTTATCATAAAAGAAACGTTTCTTTCACAGGAGTACAATGATACAGTAAACCAGAACAGCCAAGAATAGAAGTGTTCATAGGAGGAGAATAACGGTTGGGACAAAGGGTTTTGTTTCCTTGTCTCAAGGAAACAGCTTTATTCTGCATTTCTAAGAATAGAATAAATAACTTCTTTGTGTGTTTGAACATAGCCCTGATACAGATGTGAGAGAGAGTCTGTTCATCTTCTCCATTAGGTTCATGCAGAACAACTTTTAACTTTTTTGATATTCCCAGATACATTCCAGCTTCAATGCTGTTTTGAACTTGCCTTCTATAAGCTACATTAATAAGTCCAAGCCATGAAGTTCTCTGAACAAAAATTAAGATCACAATTTTGTGAGACAATGCTTCATATTACTCCTTAAAGCCTCCAGCACATAAGTAGAAATATTTCACCGCCATATGAAAAGTATGTGAACATGAAAAAATAAATATAATCTATAAAATTATCTAACAAAGTATTGATCTATGACCAGGACACAGTCCTTTTTTGTCCATATGTATATTTCTTCACAAGAACTGCAGAGCATTAGGACTCAGGGATCTCTGTGCAAAGTAACTCACCCCTGTGTTGACTGTAGGCAAAGTGCTCCTGTTCCCAGTGGGGTACAGAGATACAGAAGGAAAATTTATCTAGTTCCTTTCCTGGTTTTCATCATCTCAAACAGAAACTGCTTTCTTAGAGATACCAGCTGGGCCCAGATTTCGGGAGCCACAGGCAGCAGGTATGATTCTTGGGGTGTCCTGTGCAGGGCCAGGAGTTCATAGAATCAGAGAATCATAAAATATGCTGAGTTGGAAGGGACCCACCAGGAGCTGGACCTGTGTTGTTACCTGTTGTTGTACCAGTATTGTTATCACAATCAGGTTTATAGAAGTTGTCTCTCTTCTGTAGGTACCTGACCATGCAGCATTGCATTTACATTCAGCATAATAGTCCTGCTGGACTTTGGATCTTGCTTTGTTAATCTTAGTGGGATGGTTCATTGCAGCCCAGCATGTGTTAGATGATAAAGTTAGTCTGTGTTTATCCCACATTACGTGAGATATCCACATAATGCAGTGGATGTGATGACTTACTGAGCTTCCCTCATGCCTCTTTGACTGCAAAGTGGCATCTGTAGCAGAGTCAGAAATATATGCACCAGGTATGGCTTATTAGGTTTGGGACAGTAAGCTTAAAATTCTTGCAAGTACACATTAAAAACAACCAGCTCTGGTCCAAGGATATATTTTGTCCATTTTAAGTATTTGATCTTGAAGAAATACAGTGTTTGGCAAGAAAAGGGGGAGTAATTTTTTTTTTTTTCAGCAGATTGATTTCCTTTTAAAACTATTTTTCCCATTAGCTGGAAAGTACAGTACATTGCAGGAAGGCACATATGGGAGAAGAGCAGTGTGGTAAAAGAAGCAAAATTTCTATTAAAGCACTGCAGTTCATCACACTAAGTGTATTGTAAGGAAAAATTAGTAAGATGGGGCCAGACCCTTTGGCTCTGTCTGTTCCTGAGCTGCAGAGCTGGAGGGAAGCTGGCTGCTGTCTGCTGGCAGAGAACCCTCTGAGCTGACTTGCTTGGCTCTCTTCCAGTGTTTGCTGGAGAAAGAATACACACCCTCCTGCTTTGTTAGGAGAAAAAATAATCCAGAGTAGCATGTAGCTTTGGATATTAGGCTTGAATGTCAGTTTTTCTATAGCATCTTAACATGCATTCTTAAATCACCTTTTAGTTGTGTTGTTCTCTATCTGATTATCGTGTCAGCAAACCAGAGTTCTCTGGCACGTTTATGCAGGTGTATTTAGGCAGGTTTGTAGGAAAAATAGTGCATGGAATTGCTTTTGCCCCCAGCATGTGCTAGAAGTCAGGAGCTGTCATATTCACAAGTTTATATAGTCCAGTGTCTAATTTAGTAATATTTGGCAAAATCAGATGTGACACATAAAAATGAGAGGCCACTAACACGGGAAAATATTTGAGGGCTATGAAAGCTATTCTTCAGTCTGTATTAATTTGTCTGAGTAGTTTATGCAAACTGAAATGCAAAAATGGCGCTCTGCTCCTCCCAGATATGCAGGAAAACTCATTGAAAACTATGGTGTTTTAGATTTTTAAAGTATGTTTGAGAATTGTCATTTAAGACTTTTCAATAGAAGAAACATTAGACACCGTGGCAGGGTTTAGCCAGAAATAAATTTGTGGTCTAGCTTGTATATTTTAAAGAGGATAGGGCTCAGTATTTGCCTTAATTTATTGCTATTTTGGCAGTTCTTCAGCAAACTTTTATAATTAAGAGGAAATTAATACAGTCTCTCGATAGGAGCAAAAATGACACAGAAAAGGAGAGGAAAAAAATTCTCTTACCTAAAGACACCAGCTAGGAATTACTTTGCAAAAAAAAAAAAAGAAGAATATCACGTTCACACAGGTCCTGCAGCCTCCACACACTGCAGGTTTGTTATCTCTGCATGAAGTCCATGCTGACTTTATGCAAGCTAAGCAAACGTGGTGATTTGTTGGTCCTATCAGTGATGTTTGTGAAATACTGTTTGAATTGTCTGTAATCAGTAGGTGAATATCTGTATGGGGCGTAATTGTAGAACAGGTAAATAGATGAGGCTGTAAGCAATCAGTCTTCCACGTGCTTCCAGATTTTTTTCTTTTCATCTTTCTCTTGGAAATACAGCAAAACTTGAACAGACATCCTCCCCCTCTACACACCAGCCTCCTGAAGTCAGAAGTGCTCAAGACACAAGAGATCAGTTGCTTCTCTGATGAGATAGTACAGAACAAGCCTTTTCCTGCCCAGTGGTTGCCCTGTGGCTAGTCAGTGCAGTTCCTGGTGTGTTCCCATCACAGAGCTGGCCCTCACTCCAAAGGAAAGGAAAGTGGCCTGGTGTGCATTGCCTGGTTTTTGTCTGCTTGCTTTGAGGTGGTCACAGAACCTTGAGGGGTTGTCATCAGGGCAGTGGAGAAAAGTGAAATCCAGTGAGTCATCTGTGAGTGATCAATTAATTGCTGACTTCATCACTTACTAAAGTGTCTTTGTTTCTCTTCAGGAAAGGAGAAAAGAATTTGAGAGCAACCTGCAGAAGGCTGGTTTGGAGCTTGAAACAGAAGACAAGAAGGTAAAAAAAAAAAAGGAAAAATTAGGACCAAAAGAATAGACATGGAAATTAATAAACCACTTTGTTTTTTGAGAAAAATTATAAATTATACTCATGGATTTCAGTGGAGCGTCACTAATTTAGGGGAAGCAAGATTAATATGTTTATTTGACTGCTTTTTCCAGATACATTGATAAGAATTGTGAAAGCAGAATAATTTTGATTCAAGAGAAAGCCTTTGCTTTTGCTTTCACAATGAAAAGAAAGCCTTTGCTTTCATACAAGAATGCAAAATAGCTGTGATTTCTTTTAAATTGACATAAATGGGAAGTATACTTACAGCTGATTGTAATCCCCCGTAACAATGAGTAACAAGTTTGGAAGGCAGTGAATGGATGAGTTATGCCTACTGGATGTTGGAATCATGAGGAACGACCCTGTAAAAACTTGAGGGTGTTTCATTAGTGGTACTGTTTGGTGTAATAACTGCAGAACATGCAATTTTGACTGATGCAGTCAGTGTGCCAGAGGCTGAGTTGAGTAAAATAACTCTTGATGAAGTTCAGACTCTGTAACATCCACAGATAGGGAATTCATTGAGCAATATTAAAAACCCTTCTGATTGCCAACTTCTACTGTGAATGCAGAGCAACACTAGAAGAACATACATGTTATGTGAGGCCAATGACAAGATTATTCTTCATGTTTCCAGTGTAATGAGAATTTTCAGGCTTCAATGTATGAGATTAATATCATTTGAAAATCCTTTGTGAGCTTTTAGTAGTGCAAAGATTAGTTTTATGAACAGCCAACCACTCAGATAAGCTTTTCAGTTAAATATATATATATATATATAAACACACAGAAAGTCCTTCTATTCCCCTCTCCTCCCTTTTTTTCAAGTCCTTCAAAAATATGTAAAAGGCAATACATTTTGTATCAAAAATACTCCTATAAATCTTGCAATAAAACAGTTTGGTCTCATGTCTGCTTGAACTTCTCTGGAGCAGGAATCTGAAGATGGCAAGATTTTTTTTGTGAAGATCCATGCGCCGTGGGAGGTTCTGATCACATATGCAGAAGTGCTGAACATTAAAGTTCCCATCAAGGAAAATGACATTCCCTCCACAGTGGAGAACCCCCTGGACTGTGTGCTTTTCCCACTCAGGCTGCCTGAGAAGGTGATGCACCCTGAACCAGATTATTTCACAGCACCATTCAGCAAGGACAAGCAGGAACTGTACCTCATTAATGATGAGAGCACTTTCTTTTCACCCTCCATGAGAAACAGAATAGTAAGTATGTGGATTTGGCTACTTATGTTTAAGTGTAGATTTACATGTCCCCATCAGAATATTCATGTAAGGAAGGTGTTAGCAGGGAAACAGTAGTAACTGAGGTAAACACAGAGAGGCCAGGCTACCTGTGCACCTTGTTTAGAAATACAGAGTAATATTTGTTGGAACAGATCTTCTAGGTGTCTACGAGGCAATTGTGCCCCCCATGTTCTTACATGGGATAAGGCCTTCTGAAGAAATACTTTTTGCTTTTGAATGTTGTTCCTGCAGATTATACATGGTGCACATCCATTATAGGTTTGTATTAAATAGCCTTAAAATAGGAAGGGTCTCAAATTCTCCTCCTTGAATCTCAGGTTAATTATATTCTTACACGTTGTCCATATGGAACAGAAGAAGGGAAGAAAAAATTTGGGATTAAGAGACTGCTAAACAATGGCACCTATACAGCTGCATATCCTCTTCATGATGTGAGTATTTCAGCTTTCTGCTCCCTTGAGCATTTCCTGATGTTTGCACTCCTTTACCTACTGTGACATTTGCTTTTCCAGGAGATACAAAAATATGCTCAAAACCTTTCAATTTGTCCCAGTAATTGATTCTGTTTCATAACACACAAGACACACCTGTCAGCCCTGCTATTTGGCTTTTATGTGCTGAAATGTTTCTTCCTGTGTCAGTCACATCATTTCTTTAGAGAATTAATCATATTCCTGTAATGTTGATGCCATGGACCACTCAGTAGTGCCTTAGATTATAACAAGGGATGGACACCATACATTCAGCAGTGTGTGTGCACAGGGTGTAGTTACACAGCAGAGCACACTACCTGCACTTAGAGAAGAACTCCTGGGATCATGCCATTTTGGGACTGAAGTCAGATGAGTTGCCTGAACCCTGCAGTTCAGTGTGGAATGGTCACTTGTCCATCTCCCAGTGAGCTTTGGGGAGCAAATACTGGAAATGTGGTAAGGATAGTAAATACTGTGTTTAGTTTTGCTGTAAGGTCAGTTTTTAATGTGACACATGCAGATTTAGTCCTGAAATTCCATGGAGAAAACAAGAGAGCAGTGGGTTACAGTGTTTTACATGGTTTTATCCTTTAAATTTTTTTTTTCCTCCTAAGTGTTGTGTTTAATTTGTTGCTTAAATCTTAAATTCTGTCCTTGTTTTTAATGGTTATTTCAGATGTCACAGTGCTTTAGTGAACTTAACTTGCATATTTATATCTCTGAATTCTACCATAAGACATTTTTAAATACTTTGTATAGATTTATATGTTTAAATGTTTGAAAATGGTTTTTTTTTTTCCTTAGAAAATAAAAAAAAATGAGTGAATGGACATTCTTTAGGTTTCAGGAGGAAAGTTTGGCTGATCAGGATCTAGAATGCCAGTCTAGGCTAGGAAGTACATTATACTATTGGGACTAGCAAAACCACATACAGTAAAAAAGCAAGAACCTTTTCCATACAGCCACAACCAACTATAAATTCTAAGAGATCTTATGAAAAAATTCTAAAACTTGTGAGACAAACTCAAAAATCTTTGTCTGAAAATAATTATTTAATCTTTCAGAATATTTTCAAAATGCTAACTTGAGGTTGCTTAAATTTCTATTGGTTGTTTCCTATTTAGAAACCAATTTTCATGCTTTTTTTGTGCTGGAGAGACATTCAGGAAAAAAAGAAGGAAAACCAAGATCACAAACTGAATAACTGACATAGCCAAACATTTCTAGAAGCAGAGTTCCTTGACACAAAATAAAACTGCAAAAGCTGTCAGGAACTGCGGTTATTTTACACTGTTTAATTTCTAGGAAAGCGATGACGTTGCAAAATGTTCTGGAGCATTTACAGTTAAAGACACCTGATTGTGACAAACACCACAGTCTTTAGAGGGGTGCATCATCATTCCAGTTTGTTTCAATTTGAGCCTGTTGCTGAGGTGTTTTTCCCTAACTGTGATTTGCCCACAGTGCCAGTACTGGAAGAAGGCAAGCGACCCAAACTGCGACAGTGAGAGGTACACGCTCTACATGGAGTGGGCTCGTTTCTTGCGCTTCTACAAAGAGCAGCCTTTGGTCCTTATCAGGTGAAACACTGCCTGGGGCTTGTTCTGTTTCCTTGCTTTTCACACTGTAATGCAGTGTGTATTCATCTGGAACTTGATCCTGCTAGGAAATTTTTACCACGTTTGAGGTCCGATGAGAACTGGATATTAATTGGGCACTGTGTCCTGGGAGGGCATGACACAGATTTCTACTGAGAAGTGGAAAAAATGCTTTATCTCAAATCAAGCCTCTTCCCATCTAGCCAATCACAGAATCACCAGGTTGGAAGAGACCTCCAAGATCATCGAGTCCAACCCAACCCTAACACCTCAGCTAAACCCTGGCACTGAGTGCCACATCCAGTCTTGTCTTAAACACATCCAGAGATGGTGAATCCACCACCAGGAAAACCATTCCATACTTTATTACCCTTTCTGTGAAAAACCTTTTCCTAATATTCAGCCTATATTTCCCTTGGTGCAGTTTAAGGCTGTGTCCTCTCGTTCTGGTAAAGTCCTCCTGGGTTCAGGTAAATTACAGATAATTCAGCTGTAAAGAAACACATACATAGAATATCTCAGATTTTTTAATCAACATCTGCACAAAAATGTTAAAGATTTATTTGAAATGTTGAAATTTCAACACAGACTTGAAAAAATACTGATAAAATCAGTATGGAAGCTTGATTCTTAGTTCTAATCCCAAATTTAAACTCACTTAAGATCTCTTTGATTCAGCTGATGTGATACAACAGAATGTTGCTTTGTTCAAAGGTTACAGTTCCCTGTTGGTAACACAAGTGGTTGTATTTCTGTGGATTACCTATTTGTTTTAACCATGTAGTCAGAACTGTTGTGCTGTTTCATTTGTGTAACTCCTTGGAAAAATCAGAAAGTAAATCTTCACTTACACTGTCCTGTAGAAAGAGAAAGTGCTTTTAGAGTTTCTGCTAGGAGGAAAAAAGGAGAATAAGAGGCCAGATATTCTGACCATTCACCTAGTTCATGCAGCATGGCCAGCTTCAGACCTCATTTTCCACAGCACTTCAATGCATTTACTCTTCTGTTAAAAGAGACTTTTGCCAAGTGTTTCACTTCTACTCTGGCCAGTTTGCTCTATTACAGTTTTAAATTTTGCTTTGTTTTCCTGTTAATTGCATTTTTTTTTCTATTCAGGAAGTACTATGGTGAGAAGATTGGAATCTATTTTGCCTGGCTAGGATTTTACACCGAGATGTTATTCCTTGCAGCGGTTGTTGGCTTAATCTGTTTTCTTTATGGCTTGTTTACAATGGATGAAAATATGAGCAGGTGAGTATAAACATTGAAAATCTCCTGGGCAAAAGCTAAGTAATGTGAAAATTTTGTTCTTGCAAAAAAAATTTTATTCTTGTTGTTACTCAACAGGTTACAAACTTTTATAGCTTGTCAGAGCAGACAAATTTTTTCTTCAACTGTCTATTGAGTGAAAAGGTGGTGGACCACTAAGGCAGAGCTTGTGACTATCAATTAGTTGGACTCAACTTGTAGGTGAAAAGCAATATTTTGTTGGCCACAGCTTTCTGTATTGGAGAAGCTGCAATATGTGAAGTCCTAAGAGTACCCCTTAGACCTCTCAAAATTGTTTAAGTGTTTATTGTTGCCTTAAGCTTGTCTATTTAATCTGTCTTGCAGAGTAGTCTGACCTTTTTGTGTAGGTCATCATTTGTACTAACCAAAAGCATGAGTAAAACAGATCAGCAGTGTTCTCCCATCAAAGAGGGATCCAGTATCTTAGAAGCCACAGTTTGTTTTTTGTTTGTTTTTTTTTTTAAATAAGCATAGAATTTGTTTTATCATAAATCCAAAGATTTATTGTATTTAGGGAGTGAGGGTGGGGAGAGGAAAAGAGGGTTGACTTTTCATTGCTCACTGTTTTCTGTAAGAAGACTCCCATAAAATTTTGAGTTTTAACCATAAAAGATGAGTAATGTAATTTTGAGACCTGTATTTTAGCTAGGTTAAGAATTCATCTGGGAGTTCTGCTATACATATTGAGATTTCTCAGGATACTAAAGGACTATCATAGGATTGTAAACTTCACCCACTGTCATTAAATTGAAGTAGCAAATTTTACTGCAGATATCAAAGCTGAAATGGTATCTCTGCTTTTATAAAATGTGTTTTGATGTCTTTGCTAACCTGATGAGAAATAACCTGGTTTTTATTTTGCCTGAAAGCAGTGCATGTGCAGTACAGCTCCTGACAAACTCCTGATTCATTGCTGATACAGCCAAAAAGCCCCTACTGAGGGAATTGTTAATTCTACTCCTTGTAGCAGCTGCTTCATTCTTGGCTTGCCTTGACCAGCCCCTGGTTAACACCAGTGAATGTAACATCTTTGCTGTGAAGCTGCAAATATTGAGCTTTGAACAAGTGAAACTCCTGTTTATTTTTTAAATTAATTTCATGCAACAGCTTTGAAGATGCTGTGGAAACAGATACATCACAATGTTTTCCTCTTTAGCAAAGAAATCTGTGACCCTGCAATTGGAGGAGAGATCATCATGTGCCCACTTTGTGACCGAGACTGTGAATACTGGAGACTAAACACCACCTGTGAGTCCTCACAGGTCTGTATCTGGTTCTGCAACCACTTGTCATTTCTGTTCATTCTGAAAACTGTCTTGGTACTGACCTGTTCCTGGGTATTCTGTTGCAGTATTCCCATTTGTTTGACAACGTGGCAACTCTTTTTTTTGCCATTTTCATGGGCATATGGGGTGAGTACACTTGATAAGTTTTATGTCAAGCAATAAGATCTTGGCCAAGCTGCTGTGGGAAATTGGAAATGGGAAGAAGGGGAATAATGGCTTAACCTTAGTATCCTGCCTCAGATGCAGAAGTGATGAAAGAGTGAAAATAATTTAAAGTTACAGAGGAATTACCCAAGCAGGCATCTAGGATACATTATGAGAATATCATAAGTATTGTGTACTCTTACCTGCTAACATTTGATTCTTTCCTTAGTAAGCAGAGGCGTCCAACCTTAAGCAGCCCATATAGGATTCCTCTCTGCTAAGCCCTGCACATCATCAGTGTCCAGTGAGGGAGTGGGGAGCTTTGTGTCCTTTCACAGGATAGTGGACCATCACTGCCACTGCATTAGCCATACTTTTGGGATGAGAAAATTCATTGGGTTCTACTCCAGTGAACTTCATACATTGTAGTATGTTTTGATGATACAGAAATAGGTGGATTTCTGGCCTCTATAACCATAGTTTCACACCAGTGATACTTCTTCAGATTTTTAAGGTCATATTGTGTTGAGTATGTATTCTTTTCTTCGACTCTATGAAGGTTTATAAATTCAGGATATCATAGTTACTGTTTCTTATTTCCTTAAATACCTTTCTCTTGTTTCATACTGTTTGTATGAAATATAATTTAAACTTCAACTTGTATATAGATATTTCATTAAATCACAAAGATTCTTGTGTGTTAATAGAAAACCTGTGTATTTGATATCAGAGGATCTAACCACTCACTTCTTTCTTACAGAATTCTTTTTAAAAATCTAGTAAGATTTTTGTTGTATGGCTGTTTTACTAAACTTCTCTTGGTTTCTAAGAGCTACCATTTGTGTGCCCTGGATTAGTCATTCAGGAAGTACCAGCCAAAGAGTTTAGAACTGCAGAAGATAAGCTTTCCTGTGTTTATCTAAACCATAAAACTTCCGCAGTTCAAATAAGAACAATCAGATTACAAAATGTTTACGTTTTTAAGTAGTTTATGAAGGGTTCTTAAAATGCTATATAGTATTATAAATTTTATAGTTGTTTATATATGAAATCAGTTCCCTCTAGTGTCTTAAAAAATTCTTAGGCCAGCTCAACTCTTGGTTGTAGGAAAATCATCAGATGTTCCCTGTCTTTAAAATTACCACGATATCAAATAAGCATCAAAAAGCAACAGAAATATTTGAACATAGTACTTGAAAGCTGTTCTGCTTATTTATTGTAATAGTTATTTATGTGTTGTAGGTTTATACACAGCAGTTAGTTGAATTTTCAGGTTCTTTCCTTAATTCCATGTTGTTTTTTGCATATGCAGAGTAGTTAAACTGTAATTGAACGTGGTCACCATAATAATGGAAATATCCATATTTTATCTTAACATTTTCCTTGTCACCCACTTCTGGAATTCAATTTGCTAATAAATCACCCAATCTATATTGTGATTTTATCTGTGAACTATAGTAGGTAGTCAGTAAAAATAAGGGAGTCATGCTGTAAGGATAAATAAACCACAGAAAAGAAGCCAGTACAGATGTTTAACTTGGTTCATGAACTTGTTCACTTCTTCCTTGACTCTATTTTAACATTTGCAAATTGTAGTTACACTTTTCTTGGAGTTTTGGAAGAGGCGGCAAGCAAGACTGAAATATGAATGGGATTTGGTTGACTTTGAAGAGGAACAGCAACAGCTCCAGCTGAGGCCTGAGTATGAGGCAAAGTGTACCCAAAAGAAGAGGAATCCTGTAACTCAGGTATAAACATCCTGCATTGATGTGTGTGCAAATTCACTTGTATGCTGAAAGTCTGGTAACGTGGAAATTGATACATTAAATCAGGAAAATAAGGGCAAAATTTATGGCTTTTATACCATGTACAGCTTCTTTCACATTTCAGGGCAGCAGTCTTGAAACTTTCCTGCCTTTAAAACCACTCTTTCTTATCCCTACACAACATATGAAGAAGCAGTCACTGTGATCTAAAGTGATAATTTGGTCTAGCTGTGGTTTTGCTTCTGCTACACAAGCACTTTGTTTGGGGAACACCAGCAATGAAATCCTTTCTCTGGAATGTAATTGAGATACAATTAGTGACCCTGTTTAATTCTGTTAAACACTCTAGATAAATATTAGATGTCAATTGTTACCATTTAAATTTATTTTAGTTAGTATTTAACAACTTTAGTTATCTGCTGGTTGCATTCCAACACAACGTCTACCACATTTTTAAGTCTTTTCCCTTTTGTAGAATTGCATATAAATAGCTTATTGTCAGTAGTCCTAAGTATACTTAGACAACACAGTCTTCAGAAAAGAAACAGAAGCTTAGCCAGAATGTGGGAAGAGCCTTTGTTCTATAAACAGTAGCCCTGTCTTTCAGGGCTTGTCTTCTTAATCATTAGGATATACATATACTAACCTTACTTCTCATGAGAGACAGTTCTTCCCCTTGCACATATGCAGCATTATTTCTGCTGTTGTAAGCAGTGCTGTGTACCTTGCATAGAGCTCTTTGGTAACAGTTCACCATGTTTAGGAGTGTAGCTCTGCTGAGGTATTAATTTCTGCACATTCAGGTAAATCAATTTTCATTAGTTAGCTCTACTAATTGAAAACACGTGCCTGCCAGTTATGTGTTATTTGCTGGTTTGCATCCCTGTGTATGCTCAGGCTCAACCCCCCACCTCTTCCATGGCTGCACAGGGCCCAAACCCTGCCAGGCTGCAGTGGTGGTGCTGCAGCTGAGGGAAAGAGCAGGGGGAGCTCTGTCCAGCAGGCAGGTGCTGTCCCTTGGGTGCTCTGCCTGCCAGAGAGGGTGACCATGCTGGGACAGGGCAGTAAATGGCTGACTGCTTGGCAGTGGTTGTGTGCAGCATGGACCAAAAACCTGCAACCTGCTGAGGTGAATCAGCTGCACCACAGCACAGCCAAAGGCTTAGGTGTGCTTCTATAGCTGTCCTGAGGCAGAAGATTGTTCTCTCTCTAAATTAGTCTTAGGTGAGATAAGGTTTTGTGAACTTTATTTAGGAAATAGAAATGGACTGTAATACGCTTCCCTTATCTCAGAGTGAGATACTGCACTCCTCTGTACTTTCTAAGTATGCATTAACAATTGCTATAAAAATTCAATGACTATACAAGCCTTTATTTTATGACACTCCAATTTACTGTCTCAGTGGTTTTTCAGAAGCTTTTTTGCAGCAGGGTTTATCAGTGATCCTTATCAGTACCCAATTATGGACTAACCTGTACAGGTAATAGTAGTGTAATTTCCTTCTGTTAGAGCATGTGCTATACTGAACACATGAAAAGACAGTGTGTTCAAATAAGTTAATTCTGCAGTAACCAGTAAGATTATGTGGGTACAGGACAATGACTTTCTTGTGTTCCACAGCTGGTTTTGCTTCACTCAGGCAATTATTTTGTCATTATTCATGATTCAAAGTTTTAAGTGCCCTGAAACCGAAATTGCCATCTTGAGGCTACCATTAAGGTACTTGTTCATGGTGCTAAACTGTCTGACTAGATCACAGCTAAAATGTGGGTATGCTGATGAAATAGAATCCTAATTTACATAAATAATGAGGCATTTCATTCAAACTTAGGCTCTATCATTTCACCTTACTGCCTGTATTACATTTGGGATTGCAGCCATGTGTAGTACTCAGTGCCACTTTGCTCAAGAGGAGTGTAAGCATTCTGCAGTGCCTTGTCCCACAGATTTATCAAATTCAGGTTATTTTTCACTAGATCTTCTTCCATTGGCATTAGTTCTTAAAGAGAAGATTCTTTCACAAAACCTGTGTTCTAATAATTTAGGAACTAGAATTGGTTGCAAAAATTTTACATGAGCATTGAAAATTGTTCATGTGTTGTCTGGGGATACTGGCATGGCTGAGACCCAGTTGCCTGGTGCTGCAGCAGAGCTTGGCAGCTACATTCCCAGCCATTCTTCAACTAAAAAAACAAATAAAACAAATAAAATTGAAGGAGTGGAGAAAAGCACTCTCTGACTGGCACATCCAAATGACAAGTTTTAAGGAATCTCAGCATGAAGAACTTATAAAACTTGAGTTGTGGACTCAGAGCTGTTTGACAGCTAACCAAGCATCATTGTAGTAGTCGTGGCCTGCTTATCTCAGGAAATTGGTGTTTTTCCTTTAGCTACTGATTGGTTTTGCAAAAGTTTAACCATTCTTTCCAGGTACTGTCTTTACTTGTAGCAGTTTTAGGGCCACTTCTGTCCTGATCTTTTTGCTCCCCCAGCCACCTGCCCCAGCACACTCAAAATTATGTCCTGTCTGCCATTTGAAAGGGGCAGGATTCTGGATGGGTTCCCTTGGATGTGAACACTTCTCACACAGCTGGTGAAAGCTCTGTGTGCTGCTTGATGTTGGAGTGAGATGTGGGAATAAGATGAACTGTGCTGTACTTGACTGTTTCAGGAGATGGAGCCTTATTTGCCTTTAACTAGCCAGGCTGTGCGATTCTGCATCTCAGGAGCTACGGTGCTGTTCTGGGTGAGCATCTTTTTGAGTCATCATTTTAACATATATCAGAGATGCTGATCATTACTGATCATCACATTAACACGGATGGGTTTTAATCGTGATGTTAACACATGCTTTTGTTATTGTCCTGCAGATTTCATGCTGTCATTTAAAGTGCACTTCAATTCTGATAAAAATTCTTTTTTAAAAAGACAGTGGAAATCTGTCATTAATTAGTAATTTGATTGGATGTTTTAGAACGGGAATAACTTGCTCTGTGATTTATTTAACTGACATACCTAAAAAATTGTAGTAAAAGCAAACAGAAAAAAGAACTCACAACAGAGAATGCAGAGTGAGTTTCAGAGCAGGCAGTTTAATCTAACTTGTCCTTTCCATCTCCTGTCTATGCTCTCCTGCACTTTCTCAGATCATTAAGATTGATGAGATTATTTAGATTATTGAGTATTAGATTGTCAGCTTTTCTTACATTAGCAAAATAATTTTGTTGGTTTTAGTGTATATCACGTCACAAAGTATTTTGCCTGTGTGCTTCGCGTTTCAGTGCTGCTGAGCTCATACTCACAAAGAATAAAATTGAAAAAACATACAGCATGAATGGTTTACATCTTGTTTTTAAAGCTGCCTGCATACAGCTGTAGTATCTAGGTATACTGAGCTGCAAGTGTGTTTCAAATCTGCCTCCTTTTCTCAGGTGTCCCTGATCATAGCCAGCATGATAGCAGTGATAGTGTATCGCCTTGCAGTGTACGCTGCCTTCGCCAGCCTGATGGAGAACACCCAGACACTGCAGCCCATCAGTGGCTTACTGACCCCCCAGCTGGCAACCTCAGTCACAGCCTCCTGCCTCAACTTTGTCATCATCATGATACTGAATTTCTTCTATGAGAGAATAGCCATCTGGATTACTGATATGGGTAAGCAGAGCTGCTTAGTTGAAGGCAAAACTTTGAAGGAATCACTGAAGGTTCCATTGAACACCATCAAGGTGTTCTGGGCTGTTCTCAGCTCAGGTCCAGTGGGAGCTCTGTAGCTTGCAGCAGTAGCTTGCAGCAATTACTCAGATGTATCTGTGGCCTTACTGAACATTTTCCCTGCATTTCAGTAGTTCTCATTACCTAGTTTCTTCTCCTATAATGCTTGTTTATATTAAAACTAGTTTACAGAGACAATCACAGACCTGAACATAGTTAAAAATCATCTTCAGTCGCCAAAGCAAGATCAGACTGTCTTGAACTAGCAGTATTTCAGTTAGAAATCCCATAAATATACTTGCAAAAATAAATCACAACTATCTTTGCAACAAAAAAAGACTAAATAGTCATGACTCTTAGTCTGGGGGAAAAGATAGGATGGGATAGTACATTTTCCATTTTTTTCGGAGTGTTGTTTCCCTTAGCTCTGCTTGTAGAGATTTGGAGTTACACAGATGGAATGCAGAGGTTGATGAGGATGACAGGCTGTGCCCAGGATGTGTTATTGTGGCAGTAGCCACTGATAGCAGTACCCTCGCTCCAGAACTAGAGGTTCAGAAAGAGTGACTACTTTTGTAGTATATTTTATGTTTGACTTTTGCTTGCATGCTGGAAATATCCTTCTTACAGCCCTTCTTACATATTTTTTTTTTACTTCATTTTATTTGTCCTTAACGATTTAGAGCTAGAAGTCCCTGCTGATGTTTTATAGAAATAAATAATTGCAGAATGTATTTAGTTTGGGGAGGGGAGTGGAAAATATTAGGTACTTGCAGTTTGTGCAGTTGTCATAAAAACAGTTGGTTGATCTTCTTTTTGTGAGATCTTGCAAGTCGAGTCAAGAATTGAAAGGTGTTTCTTTCATAAACTTAAAGAGATGTTGCATTTGGTTTATTTTGATTTATTATGGGCCATCTCTTGTCTCTGAGATCTGTGTTGCTTATCTCTCTTGGCCAAATCAGACCAAAATGGAACAGAACAAGTAGTAACTAAAATTTCTCCTAACAAACACAGAAACAAACAGAAAATCGTAATTCTTTTTATCTTTCTTTCTTGAGGAGCAAGAATTACAAGCGTGAAGGCTCAGCAGTGTTATTTTGCTGTTTTGCAGGCATGGGTGATTAATTTCTCAAGTGGCAGCACTGCCTGGGGTTATAGGTTACAGGTCACTGGTGTGGCTGGGACCCCTGCCCTCCTCAGGTGGCCGCCTGGCCCGGGCTGCCAGGAGTGTCTGCCCAAACTTTATTCACTCCTGAACTCCTTGAAATGGTTAGGCCAGATTTGGTGTTCACACAAGCAGACATAACCTGCCTCTGGTGCTCTGAAAGTTGTGGGCCTCACATCAATATTTTAACAGCTCACTGAAAATAAAAATATTTTAGGGAGCAGCAAGCTAGGCAGATGGCCTCACCTGAGTGCTGCCTCCTCTGTCCTACACTCCAATGTCAGGTTCCCAGTAAATACCTCATGTTCTTCTGGCATGCAAACTTAGACCAAGCTTGAAAACATTCAGTTTACTTGGTTATATGGAACAACTTTACCATAAGTTCAACACATCTGCCAGGTCCTGACAAATTCAGAGGGACTTGAATGTTTGTAGTGTATTTTCTTATGCTACTTCCCAATTTGAATTGGTCATATGTTATCATTTAACAGGACGTTTGACAATAATATCCTTACGGCTTCCTGCTGCCTTTAAAAATAAAAATGTGGTAGACAATGAGCAGCAAAAGGCAGCAAAATCCTAAGCAAAGGTTTGGTGATGTTCAGTACCTCCAAGATGCCCATACTCTCCCCTGTTCTACTGCCCATTATGAGCCTTGTCTTTTAGAGGCACATGGGCCATCCAGTTTCTGCTGATTTTAATGATATGCACATAGAGCATCTTGGGGGAAAATACTGTAACCTACTTCTTTACCACAAAGAGAAAAAGTAATTGTGTGTTGCCAACAGTGAAATCTTCACACTGCAGGAGACCCTTCTAGTTACTCTTTGAGATCCATCTTGGATCTCCTAAAATAGGAGATCCATTTGGGGATGGACAAGTGCTAATGGACAGGACAAAGAAGGGGAAATTAAATTTTATAGACGTTAAAAATATGCATTTCCTTTGCCTTCCTGCATTGTAAAGTAAGGGTAGGGTGTCTGAAAGCAGGAACTCCATCTGCTGGAATGTTTGTAGGTGTTCTTCTTTTCCTCTTTTTTTCCTTTAAGGTCACTCTGCATGATGAATATTTGTGGATCTATATCCTTTAAAGGGAATAAAGGAACATAAAATTATTTTTTTCTGGTTTCACAGAGATCCCCAGAACTCATATGGAGTATGAGAACAGGCTCACTATGAAAATGTTTTTGTTCCAGTTTGTCAACTACTATTCATCCTGCTTCTATGTGGCCTTCTTCAAAGGGAAGTTTGTTGGTTACCCAGGTGCCTACACTTACATGTTTAATCGCTGGCGAAATGAAGAGGTAAAATTCTCTTAATTGAGGTGGATTGTTCCCTTCAAACTTCAGTCGTAAAGTTCCAGCTGCAGGCTTGGTCTGAACTGAGCTGGTCCTCAGCTGGCTATCCTGAAGCTGATGCTGAGGCTTCCAATGACTCTTCCTGCTGTTGCTAGTCAGGGAAGCACCAGCAGTGAAAATCTGTCAGTCACAAGAGTGAAAAACCATAAAGGGTCCCAGTTCTCCTGAAATACCAGTGGGTCTCACCATGGGTCTTAAAAAAAAAGTCTGGTGCTGAGAGCTCACTGAGTGCAAAAGATTCACCTTGCTGGGGCTGAGGGGTGTGTGCTGCATGCAGGTCCTGCTGAAGCATCTCTGAATTATTCTGTCTTCAAATGGTTGTTATGTTTTGGTGTGTGTTTTGTCTCACACTTTAAACACTGAAAGCCCTTCTCTAACAGCCTTCCGGAGAGGGTAGCTTAGCTGGCAGTCCATGTGGAAATTAAATGTTGTCCTTAGAAGTTTTAAGTTCTCCTTTCTTGCATTTATACAGTAGTAGAATATAGTTTATCAGGGTGATACCCATTATTCATGTCTTTAACACTCAGTTTGTCTCCACCAGTGCGATCCTGCGGGCTGTTTGATAGAACTGACGACCCAGCTCACCATCGTCATGGCTGGCAAACAGATCTGGGGAAATATCCAAGAGGCCATTGTTCCGTAAGTTCCCTCTGACACTGAGCTGCCCATCTTACAGCCAGAGGGAGTTCTTGGAAGGAGTGGTTGCCATATGAGGAAGATAAGAAGAATTCTGTAAATTAAGCACAGATTCTGACATGTGTACTCATGTCAGAGAGGCTTTCAGGCTCTTTTGGGAAAGCCATGCTTGTAAAAAGCTTGTTGTATTAAGGAGCTTGCTCAGATAAGGGGAGACTTCACAGAATATTCTGAGTTGGAAGGGACCCACAAGGATTGAGTCCAGCCCATACAGGGATTGAACCCACAAGCTTTCTGTTATTAGCACCATGCTCTAACCAAGTCAGCCAGTCTGATCTGCTTCTCTCACTGGTAACTTTTTTCTGCATATACAGCTGGATTTGTAACTGGTGGGGTCGTCGGAAAGCCAGAAATAATCCCGAAAATTTATACAGCCGCTGGGAGCAAGACCATGATCTGCAGACATTTGGACCCTTAGGCCTGTTCTATGAATATTTAGAAATGGGTGAGTTTAAAATTACACATTTTGTATTGAGGACAGGACGCCTTGTGCTGGCACTTTCAAAAGAACATTTTCTCGATTAATTGTTGTGGGTTGATGCCACCACTTTCATCTGCATAACAGTGGACTGCTGGAAATCATTAAATAGGTCAGCCCAAGTGAAAAAAAAAAGCTGTCTTTGCATCTTGAACTGCTGGGAATTTTACAGAAACACTGCAAAGACTTTCTGTTTTCCTCATTTGAATGGGGAACATTATTCTCAGTGCAGCCAGCTGCCTTGGTGTTTGTTGTTTTCTTGTTCCAAAGCATATTCTTAGCTGATGCCAGTGGAAATTTTAAGTATAGGATGAGTGCCAAATATGCTGTAAGGATGGGTACTGCAGGCATGAGATCTACAATCTGGCTAGGGGAGAATCCCTTCAGCTTCAGTCTTGCACTGATCAGTGCTTCTGTTCAGTCTGTTAGACCAGCAGAGGGAGTGTGGGCAAGGGAATATGGGTTTTCAAAGGTAACGTGAACATGTCAGCATGTAACAGTAGTTTACAAAACCTGAGAAACTGAAACTGAAACTGAAGCCGAGCTAAATCTAAAGGACACTTTAAAGAAGTTAGTATTTGGCTATTACAAGGATACATTTTGTTGAAAAATGAAATTTTGTATTGTTTTATTTCTGCAGAAATAGTTTTCAGTGATCCTAGAGATGTGTAGAGTCATTGTCACTTTTAATTTGATACAGGGCTGTTGCTTGTAAAATTAATACATTCAGAACAGTCTCTGTTGCCAGCCATGTCCCTGCTTTTCCATAATCACAGCTATGCTCCAGCATTGTCCCAGGGCTGCTAAGCTAGTAGGAATTTTGTTGCTTGTCTAAGGTGAAGAACTTACCACTGAAATACAGAAGAGTGAATGACTGCTGTATGGGAATTTATTTTTATCCACTATCTAAACCAGACAAAATGTTCTATTTCCTTTATTTGAAATATAGTGGCAGTAGTGGCTGTGCACTGAGGATTATCACATTCTGTACTGAGATACTTAATTTTGGTAACAACTGAAAGCATAATTTGTTTATTTTATTCACAATTCTAGAACTAATGTCAAGACTCCCCAGTGGAACTATTGCATATAGAATTGGTATGAATGTTTTGATTAAATCAGTTAAAATAGGTGAAGGTAAGGTTGTGAGGTGTGTAGTTGATCAGTAAAAGGAGAACAAGATGGTACAAACTGCAAGAGAACAAAACTGGCCTAATAATAATTGAGAAATCTGATGGATGAATGCATCCCAACTCCCCTACAGTTGCACACCATTCATATGAGAACTGTAGCACCCTGAAAGGATTGGGATCCAGCACTGCTGCCAGCATCATTTCATGGGACCCAAATGCCCATTCCTATGGGAATGGCTCAGCTCAGGCCAGGGCTGAAGATGACTTGTGCAGCCTGGCAGAAGTTTGCCATTTTTCTGCTAGTGGTAGACCCCCGTCACTCTGAAGATACTTCTGGAAGGACAGATTTTGACACTTTCTTTTTCTCCCTTGCAGTCATTCAGTTTGGATTCATTACTCTCTTTGTGGCATCCTTTCCCCTGGCTCCCCTTCTTGCTCTGATGAATAATATCCTGGAGATTCGAGTAGACTCCTGGAAATTAACCACTCAGTACAGAAGACCTGTGGCTGCAAAAGCACACAGCATAGGAGTGTGGCAGGAAATCCTGAATGGGATGGCCATCCTGTCTGTTGTCACTAATGTAAGTATGTTAACTGTGATACATCAACACTGATTCTTCCATGTGCTCAAAAAATGTGAAGAATTAAAAACCAGCTGATGCTTTTTCTTCTTCATCAACATTGTATCATGTTAGCCTACAAAGGTACCATCAAACCTTTTAAGTGGTTTGGCTTGTCCATATGTTGACATTGTGCAGCTCCTGGTGCACATTTTATTGGCCATAATCTTTCATTCAGTTGCCTGTGTTTTCCAGCCCTTTGGAATGGCATTAGCCAGTACAAAGCTTAGTCTAATGAAGCACACTGAATGCCCAGAGGGAACTGTAGGGGACAGGAAAGGTGGATGAGTTCTGTGGGTCAGATGCATTTTTGTCCTTGTTGCTATGAGGCCTATTCTGTGGGAATCCTGTTTATTCAGCTGCTTCTGGATGCCCCTGTGGGACCAGTGGCTCCAAGTATTTTTTATAAACTGGTAACTAAATGCTATGCCAGTGTTTCATTGGAAGCATACTGTAAAGCAGACTACTGAGCAAAAGAGATGCCTCTTTTTAGTGTGTCTTAGGCAACAAACCCACTTGCAGGTACTGCCAAAGTAGCACAATACCTCAGCACCTTAAGTATCTCAGGCTTCCAGGCAGAATGTGCTGAGGCTGCAGTCAGCATCTTTTACCAAGGTGAGGTGCCCTAATCATGCCTCTCACCCTTTCTTGAAAGATTCTGGGTAATGCCAGAGTCACAGAACCACAGCCCCTTTATAAATCTGCTCACAAATTTTGTGTGCCACTTTCTTAATTTCTTTTTTCAATTTCTTTTCAGGCTTTTATTGTTGCATTCACATCAGATATGATCCCTCGTTTGGTTTACTACTATGCTTATTTTGAAAATGAAGACTCACCTATGTCTGGATACATAAACAACAGTTTGTCAGTGTTTCAAATCTCAGATTTTCCTGAGAGAAATGAACCTAAAGAGAATCCAGAAAACTTTGTCATATGCAGGTTGGTGTCATAATAAATATTTTATCACTTCGTTTAGAATACAGCATAAAAAAATCAATGCAGATCTAAGTAATCCATTAGAAAATAAATGATGTCATTCTCATTATTCTAAAGTGTGAGACATAATATTTGGGCTATTGGCAAGGTAATGCTTGAGGTGGTGAGAGATCAGGACAATAACAAAAACAATCACCTCATAACAATATCACCACTAAGTGTCTCATTGCTAACATGCATTTTGCTTTTTCTTAATTGGATTTATTGTTTACTAAAGTACACTATTGATTTTTGAGTGGGGAAGGAAATTTATGTCCCTCAAGTTGCTAACTTCAGCCTATATTTTCAAAGATTTTTAGGCTGCATAAGTGGACAAGGAAGCAGAATAAAGGGGGTGTTTAGATTCCTTGCTCAGTGGGACCAAGAATCAGACCTATCCTGCTTTCATTTAAAATGTAGTCATATCTTGCTGGCAAAAGCATTGGAGATTCTAGAGTAACTGCAAAGGAACTTTGGAAATGGTGGAAAAAAAGTATTGATTTGATGAAAAAAATCCCAAAACAACCAAAAAAAAAGGCCCCAAGCCAACCAGCCCAGCACTTTGGGAAACAGCTCCATTTGTTTGGTGCTGTAGAACATGTACTCAGGTGTGTCCTTTCATGAAACCCTGCATCTGTCCAGTCCATATCTGGTCAGGTCTGTCACATTCAGTCAGTACATGTCCATCACCCTGTGATACATCCCATCACTCTGTCCTGTATTGTTTGATCATTGCCTGGAAAACGAGTAACCTGTGTACCAAATTTCACATCACACATCCTCGTCTCTGCTCCGTTGCTCTGTGTGTGAGGGTGTTTAAGCAAACACAAAGATGGAAACAAATTGAGAGGCAACCTTTTTCTGCAAGAGGAAACAGACTGTTTAAAACAAGAAAAGGTTCCTTAAGTGACAGCTGTACTTGCTTGTAAGTGTCACTAAGCTTGTAGTCTGTCCCAGACTGACTGTGACATTTCACCTTTGCATGTCTGTCATTCCAACAGGTACAGAGACTATCGATATCCTCCAGATCATGAGAGGAAATACTTACACACTATGCAGTTCTGGCACATTCTTGCTGCAAAACTGGCCTTTATAATTATTATGGAGGTATGTTCCTACAAAATTGCCTTCTGACATTGGTACCTTGTCATTCTCTAGATATTTACTAATGTTACAGAAAATAAAATTGTTGGGAGTATAAAATAATCTTTCCCTAGGTAATACCAAGTGCTCATGTCCTAAATGATTATTGTTACTGGGCCTTGTAACTTCAGTGAGCTGACCTCAGAGTAGTAACAGTGAAAACAGCTGAGAAGACTGCAAATGTTGATCAAAATAATCAGCAAAATAAAAGAGGTCTTTATGTCAGTGTAAGGGATGAAAGCCACGAGGACCAGCACTTCCACTCCTCTTGCTTTCATTGCAGAGCTCTATGTGAGATGACTGTATTCCAAATCCAGGCAGCATTTTGCAGTGATGTATATTGGTTAAAGACAGCTAAATCAATAGTTTGGATAACTGGCATTTCAGTGTTAAGCCACTGAATTGCAAGTTCTGAAGGGAAACAGGAGTAGTTAAAGTGCTCTTCTCATCACTTTTCCTGCTGTGTTTCATCAGCTGTCAATAGCTATGTGTTAGCAGCACAGCTGTGTGAACTTCCTAAGAAACCACACAGGAGTTAAAAAGTGATGGTTGAGATTCAGGCCCTGACAGTTTCCTCTTGGGTTTGCTAAGTCATTAATGGTTTGGAATTAAAATTTCTGCATAAGAGGATATGTTTTAATCTTCATGCATGTCTTAGATACACATTCATTTGGTGTGTATTCTTCCAGGACAGCCAAATGAAATGTATTCTATTGTGAACAAAAAGTGACCTCTATTTGGTGTCAGATAAAACAAGAGATGTTTAATTTGGTAATGAGTTGTTGCTTTTTTTCTTTTTTTTAGCATGTTGTATTCATCGTCAAATTCTTTGTAGCGTGGATGATCCCTGATGTTCCTGCAGACGTGAAGGCCAAAATAAAACGTGAAAAGTATTTAACACAAAAAATCCTACATGAGTATGAACTTGAAAAATTGAAGGAGAGACTGTGCCAAGGTGATAAACGAGCCACAGAAAAAGAGTTCATTGCCACAGAAGGGAGGATGGAGCTATCCAGAGCAATGTAGCCAAAAATCCAACTGTTTGGGATTTAGCTTGTTTTAGCTTTTTTTTTTTTTCTGTGATTTGCACAGGATGCATCACATTGAAAGCTGTAGGAGCATTCCACCCTTCTCTTTCAGTCCAAAGATTTTAGAGTTTTCTTCAGAAGTTTTACTGAGCTTTCAAAGTTTAGGAAATCTACTTTAAGCGTATGATTTCGGCACTGGTTTTTATTTCCCCATGACTTTGAAGAGTAAATGGAATCTTGTAATCCTGGAATTTGCACTCCTGCTATAGGGACTGTTAACCTCAAAGGGCTCACAGGACATAATAAGGTCATTTACCACCAAGCCCTCTCCCTGTTGCTAATTGCAACGTCCCAGGCTGTATCTCAGCTGACTGAAAAGAATACCACAGAATTCCACTGCTGTGGACAATGCTGAGAATTATTTTTTTTTATGATTTTATTATGTGATCATTTAAATAGAACACTCCTGATACAAGGGTTAAGGTTTGGGGCTTTTTTTTATTTTCACTACATCTTATGAAACATTGGTTTGAACTTCTATATATTTTGTAGAAGGAATTGATTTTTAAAGATATATCAGCTTAATTCCACTTGGAATTATTTATAGGCACAAAATTCAGTTAATACATACTAGTGAAGGGGAAAAAAAGCCATAATTTATTTTCATAAGGGTACAATTTACCGAAGAGTGTACTCTTTAAATGCAGATATTGTGGAACCACCTCATTGCAGTGGGTTTTGAAAGGGTGTATATGATTTGGAGAATGAGAGTTATTCAATTTCTCACTCTCAAAAACTGCCATTGGAAGATTATGTTTGACATTGGTTCTGGCCAAAGCTGCTTGTTTATTTATTTCTTTAGATTCCCAATGAATGCCAGCAAAGGGCTAAAGTTGTGTGTCTGTTCTCAGTGCATACTGTGGAGTGTCTCTGCACTCCATGGCAGTGGACTGGGAGCTGGACCACCATACCAGTTGATTTAGCTGAATGGTTTGGTCTTGGATTTTAATCCAAAAGATTTTAAGCATGCCAAATAATCTATATTTATGTTGTTATTGTCCTTTTACATAGTATCCAGAGGCTTGGGGGTTGTTTGTTTTTTTGGTTTTTTTTTCCTTTTGGATCTTCGGGAAGGATTTTTTTTTCTTTTTTGTCAGGTGGCTTTTCTACAAAGTTACTGAGTTTATAAATATATAACTGTTTGTGCAAAGTAGCTTCCAGCTGTTTAAGACTGTGCCCTCGTTTTCTAGTCTGAAGTAGGTAGGCATTTTTGTGATTTCGCTGTAAATTTAAAACATATCAATGCTTCCATGCTTAGTGCCTTGTTTCTTTGCATTTGGCAAAAGGTGTGAAAATGATCTCTGCAGGGCAGTGCCTGTTTCCAAAATGTGCTTGCAGGCATCAGGATACTGTGAACCTGCAGACAGAGCTGTTCAGTGTTACCAAACCATGCCTGCCTTGGCATTTCTGTTCCAGTGCCATGTGGACTGTTCAGAGCAGTTTTTGCCTAGACTGCAGATTGTCCTAACACCAGATTCATTGAGTTCTCTCATGCTGAATACAAAAGGTAGAGGAGATTAGAAAATTTTGCTCTATTTGCACTTTGAAAGTTATACTTCCTCGCAAGTATACACATAAAAATTGAGATTTGTATTCCATATCAGCTGAATGATGTACTGTTTACTAGTACCACAACTTAGGGTATTTTGTTTTAGCAAACCTCACCTGTGTCTTGCAGTACTTGGTGAGTAACCTTCATGTTGTAACAGTTTTAAATCAATGTCCTGAGTGGAGCTGTTGTTGTTTGCAAAAGGATTAATATTAAGTGCCTACCTCGAGCACACACCACACATTTTGGCTGCCAGTCAAGGAGCTGATGCAGATGTATATTTCTGTTTACTGTAAATTATTCACCTTCATTCTCTAAGGTTGCTTGATCAATCAAGCATGTTGGCAATTCATGTTCATGATGAGCTGATCATGTTCTTGAATACTCAGATATATTTCAAGTAAAGGATCTGTTGGAAGAATGCATGTGTAAATAAATTAGCTCTGCTGCTTAATGTGTAAGCCAAAGAAGAGTATCAGCCATCCATTGTAATCACATATCAAACACCACAATTTGCACAATGAAAGCACTGTGCTGCATCTTGCACATACACTGTTAATTAGACTGCTTAATTTAGATATCGTGGGTTTGTCACTGTTTCCAATGAAAACAGTAGCTTCAAACAGAAAGGTGATGAGATGCAAAAGGATATTTCTGTGCAAAATGTACAACCTGGCTGAAGCTGAAAACAGATTTGGAAATTCAGCATTAGATGCACTATTTCTGCTGCTGGAAGATTAGTTTCTTCAAGTAATAAAGTGTCCTAATAGGCTACCCTTGGAAAGATATCAGCAAAACACATATGTTGTGAATGAAGAATTCTATTTAAAAGCAAGATGGAAGAAAATAAGGAAATACATCTGTTTGGTTACAGCATTGATATGCAGAAGCCCTGCATGCAGACCCTGAGTTTGAATTGATGTTTTGACTCCTGCTTTGTGCTTCTTACAAACTTATTTTTTAAGATCACTTGCTATTTAATGCAGTACAAACAGATGTTTTGTATATGTTGTATCATATAATAGAAAGTGGAAAAAACCCTGGGATCAGCTTCTTTAGAAAGAAATATGTATGTATCTTAAATATATGTCATTGCACTTCATAGCATTACTTCATTGTGTACAGAAACTGTTAAAAAGAGAATCTGTTGTCATACTAAAAGCTAATATCACATACAAAAATAAGTCTTGACACCTTTTTACATAACAGTTTGGCTTTACTTGCCATTAAGCAGTATTTTGGCTAAAGATATCAGTATGGTTTGGTTTATAATGGTTCACATATGTTTCCTGAAGTGTTCTTGAAAAGTGACAAAAAAAGGAAGGCCTGGTCAGTTAGGAGATGTGCTGATTCTTACTGCTGGAATATTTCATTTTCATGCAGTTCAGTATCTCAAAGTGTCCTTTAACCAAAGTGAATAAAGTTCTGTGTTGCAGTTACTGTAATTTAAGCAACAATAGATTGCCTCATTAGAATTAGTTACATAAAAAAAAAAAATTGACCTTTCAGGTGTAACACAATC
>VZTR01025584.1:227696-280216 GCA_013400775.1 Chaetops frenatus
GAATTTTTTTTTTTTTTTTTTTTTTCAATGAAAATCTAGGATTTTTTACCTTGGGAAGATTCTGTGTGGTATGTTCTAAGCAAAGGACTGCAAAAGAAGAGTGCTACTATGAGACACTAACCTATTTTTCCTAGAAATTTTTTTATTATGCTTTTACTTTTTTATGTAATGCTGTCAGTTTGAGGCAACAGAATGGAATGAAAATAGATGGAGTTTCTGCCTGTTCTCTATGTACCACTTGTTTGACTTGTACTGTCGTGTAACCCGAGTGGCATTTTTTGTCTGCTAAATATTGTTGCTGATGTATATGATACACTAATGTCAGAATAAATTTTTTTAAACATTCTGCTAACATTTAATATGCACATTTAATAAGATCTAAATCTAGCAAATAAAGCTGTGTTCATTTTTAATGTGCTGTCAGCTTGTGTGTGAAACTTGCAAGGATTGAGAGAGGAGCTGAAGTACTGAAAGTCAGATGCCTGGGGAGCCTCCTGGAGAAGTGTCACTGTAGGACACGAATTCAGACACATAGACTCCATTTATCAGAAGGCTGAAAATACTCTCGTTTATTGAAATTTCTAACTCCTTATATACTATTTTACACAGGTCCATATGATTGGTGGGCAAAGTTAACACCTCTTCAATCATACTGGTAGAAACAGAGGGCCATCAAGAAGTCCCTCCTCTTAGCAAGAATTCAAAACAAGATAAACTTAACAAAAACATTTCTCCATGTTTACTTAGCATTCTGTGAGAACAGAATTTTAGAAATCAAAACATCTCAGGCTGAAAATCAGGGCTACAGAGAAGAGTATTCATACAGATTTCTGCAGCTCATGTATGTTGTGTTCATACAGATCCATTTTCAGGCAGGCTGCTTTTCCCTGTGCTGTCTGGGTACAGTTTTTTATTCCTGCAGTGCCAGGACCTGAGGTGACTTCTCAAGTTCTCAGTCACACACAGTGACTGCAGTTTCCACACGCTGCACAAGTGGTTCACACACAGGCATTTTAAATAGCTTTGAGTGCATATACTGGAAAAGATGGCAGGGCTGAAGATTTCCCAAGGGTAAAGTCTTACTATACATATTTTAATCTTTCTTAAAAGTCACTTCTGGAAACAGTGGAGGGCTTTGGATTAAATCACAGGGAATCTGGGTTGAAGTTTATGACTTGCTCTCACTAGGTGTTTTTTATCTCAGCATGTTTTTATCTCTTGTTGTATCACATTGTCAGGACTTGGAACAGGGTCACCTGCCAGGCTTGGTAGGTCATTTCCTTTGTAACTTTGAAATTATAAACTAAGACATGTGCAAGGTAAGCAAATTAAAGAAAGGTATAAGATTAATAAAAGAATCTTCTCTGTATTAAAAAAGGAGAGAAGAAAAAAAGACCAAGACAAGCAAGGTGTAATTAAATATTATGGAACCACCACTGTGCTCATTACTGGGGTGAGATAGGGTACTTAATTAAGTAGCAAAATGAAAACTAAAGCATTAAAATGGAGAAGAAATCGGTAGCAAAAGAAAGAGAGGAGGGAGACAAAAACGACGAAGGAGGGTGCTGTTGATATGCAGGATATAGGGGGTATTTATGTATTAAGTTGAGAATTCTCAGCTGCATTCAAGCTTTGCTCTTGGGGGTTAAACCTTGCCTCCACCAAAGCCTGTGGTAAATGGGTAACTTAAATTTAAAATTTAATTCGGGATACAATGTCATCCAAAGCCAATTACATTTTACAGAATAGAGTAGCATGGTAGCTTGTGAGAAGACATTCACAAATTCTGGTACAAACTCGGGTCTCTGCATGATTAGAAATTGTAGCTACCCTTCAAAAATCTTAATTCCTTCATTAAACTTGTGCAGTAGATGAAGAGATGCACCAAAATTCAGTGGTTCTACTTTCTGAATCAGAAAAATAGGTAAGGCATCTCAATGATCTACCCAGATGAAAGAGTCATTCTAAAGGTAAGTCCATGTTTATTCTCTACAAAGAAAAAAAATTCTAGGGAGCACTGAAATAGAAGACATTTTTCCAGCTTTTGCATCTCAAATGGTGTAAAATATGTTGTCTTACAGGAGTAGAAAAATAAGTAACCCATTCACCAGTGGATTAGTGTGAAAGAACAGCAAGAGGTGGGAGAAACAATATGCCAGCATCTGAAGCCTGCAATTTGTTTGAGATGTGTAGGCTCTGAAACAAATAAACTTGTCTAATATTCCTCAAAATGTTCAAAATTCTTAGAAAACCAGTGTTTCTGCAAATAATGTCTCAAATGTTTAGGGCACACTGCTGGGAGACACAGGGGAGGGGTCAGGAGTCCTCACATCTGCTGTGGCAACAGATTGTACCCAGAGAGGGTAAAGGGAGTCCTCACAAAGGACTTCTTTAAAAAACCTTCCTTCCCTAAACAGATGGAAAGAAGTAAAGGGGGAAAAAAAAGGATGATCATTACCATATGAAGGATAAGAAATTTATTTCCAGACTATATGGATTACTGTGTAACCTCATTCAGCCACAGCTACTTTCTCTTTTCTGTCTGCCTTGTTGAGGGTGGTCACGACAATTCTTGCCTTGGCATCCTTAAAAAGGAGTAGCTAAATTAAAATCTCAGTCTGGTTTTAAATAATCAGTTGTCTTAAGACAACACTTACATCACTCAGATGCAACTCAGGAAGGGATTTTTTTAAGCAAGTACTGAGAAATCTGCTGGGAGATGAGTAGGATGTGAAATTCAGCAGCCATATCGGTTTTTGGAAGGTGCATACGCACATTCCCCTGCAATAATTAGTGACTTTCTCAGTCAGAAATGAGTCAGTCTGAACCATTTGATAAGGGTAGGATTTTTTTTTTAATTATTCTTTTCAACTCCTCAACAAACCAGTGCTGTTAGCTTGTCAGAAACGTTTGTGTTTAAATTACTGACTGACCTCGCTTGGCCCTTGGGTGTTCAAAGCATCCAAGACAATCCAGCATTTCAGTTTTGGTACTGAAAGATGCAGAGGCTTGTTAATAACTGTTTCTATCATCAGAAGGCATTAAATAAATGAGCATTTTTGTTATGTTGGCCCTTCCTTAACCACAGTAGGTTTGTGGGTCTGTCTGGCCCACACCATCCTCAGCAATGAAAAGCTGCAGAGGCAGAAAAGCTCTGGCACAAATGGCCCCTAGATCCTTGCATCTCCCATGCTGGTGGCTTTTACTTATTTTTCTCAGCTAGTTCTTGGTGAAATGTAATACAAATAGTGCTGGAATGTTCCAGCACTGCATGCTCAATAGCTCTTTTAATAGGTTTTTCAAAAAAGGAGTAAAAATACTCCAGACAGAAGGTTTTAGCAGGGAAAACTGATAGGAAGGCTGGATTCCCTGCCATGTTACCTCTTTACAACAGACAGTTTTGCTGTCAGATGATCCCAAATAAACATTTCTGCTGACAGTAGCCCATTACTAGTGCCAACAAACAGTAATGCCAAAGGAAGCCTGTTCTCTGGTGGTGGCATCTATGTATTATTTTTCAGATACAATTCTGGCTCTGTCTATTCTGATGTAAATTGTACTATTATCTTCAGATGTGGCCAAGATTTCAACACCTCTGCAACAAAGATCCAGGTAAGAAACCAAACAGCTGAAATTGGTAGGCCAAGAGATTTATATAGAGCTCACCACATAACAGCAATCTGTTCAATTTAAGGTATTTAGGGTTCATGTGCTCTGAGCAAGCCACTAGTGCATTGTAATCAGGAAGGGTTCTCTGCTTTCCCCTTTCACACAGGATTGCTTGCCTCTGTGTCAATGACAGCAGTTTAGCTTCCTCAGAAGCAGCACAGGAGCCAATGAATATGAGAAAAGTCTCATATTTTGAGTAAGGGAGAAAGACTGGGATTTGTTTGTATTTATTTGGAAATAGCAAATGATTCAGTGGCTGCAGCCTGCCTGTCACAAGCACTCATGGTTTCATTAAAAGATGCCACAGTATATTGAGCCACCAGATACCAACACCCAGCTTTTTCATCAACTGAAAGGACTCTGTGGGACTGCTAAAAAGATGATGATCTAGTTAATGGGGTCACTGCTGTGATTGGAACTGAGGGAGGTGACATGGGTAGAGGAAATCAAAGCAGAAAAGGGGCCTGGTTCATACTTTTCCTACAAATTCAAACTGCTGGGGTTACAGGCAGAGCATGCAGAGGAAACTGAAAATAGGAAAGAACCAGGAAGTCCTTATGAATTACTTTATCTTCAGAAGGAGGAAGGTGGATAAACAGAAGTGTAAGGCCTCATGAACTGGAGAAGACAGAAAAGCTGAGGCACCAGACAGGCTTGAAGCCAGCACTGAAATTTTTAATATTCAGGTGTGTAGAAGAAGCCTTTAAATGTAAATGCTGGTCTGTCAGCAGGTCTCCCCTGCCTGGGAGAGGGGACCAAGTTGTATTAGGAGTTAATACAGGAACTGGAAGGGGACATCCAACAGGTTGATTCTGATGAGAAGGGAAAAGCAGGAGTTTCTTTGCTTTTGCACCTGGAAGAAATTAACTGCAAAGAAATCCTTTGGAGTGTTTGCTTCATTTTCAATGCTGGACAAGCACTGCTTCAAATTTCTACCCAGAGTAACCAGACAGGTCACTGTGCACAGAGCAGCCCCTCCTTTCTCCTGTGCACACACCAGCCATCCCTGATGGTCACATATCTGTCACTGCAGGATCTGAGCTCCTTCCTGGGCACAAAGTCCCAGGAGCAAAGCTCTTCCACAGAGCCTCGGTGCCTGATGAGGATGGGGCAAACACTGAGCAAGGGAGCTTCAGCTTCTGTTGTGGTGAGAACAAATACAATTCCCTGTAAGTCCACATGGCTAAGCTTCTTCATTCTGCATTAAATGCCCATCATTTGGTGCCTACTTGACACAGAAATGCACGAAATTCACAGTGATTCTGAAACTTTACAATTGAGGCTCTTACCTGAAAAAGGGTTGGCAGCATGAGAAGAGAGTGATTGTTGTCTCTGGAGAGCCTGTTCCTTGTCACATTTTAAAGCTTGCTGGCACAGCAGCTTGGCCTGGAGGTGACCTGAAAGGGCTGGCCCAAAGAAGTAGAGAGGAATTTCCCTGTTGATTTTGTCTTTGATCAGACCACGGTGATTTGTCAGTGAAATGTCAAACACCTAAAATAATGAAGACGGTCCCACCATAAATCTTGTTGTCACAACAGGCAGTAATGGTCCAGGCAATCACAAGGTGTTCATGCTCACTGTAAGGCAGAGATGAGACATCTGTCAGAGTGGAAACATTATGCTTTATGGCTCTGCATTTGGATGAAAAACAGAGGTAGATTTTGGTGGAAATGCAGGTGGCATCACGTGTAGCAACAGGACATGAAAAGGAGGACACGGTTTTCACAATCAAGAGAACAGCAGAAGCCCCCAAAAGGAGCTCTGTTTATTATGGATACACAATTTTATAGGGTTTGCAAAGTGAGAGAGGATTGGAAGATGGAATCCCACCTCTCAACCACACTGGCTAGGTGACCAGCCCATCAGATTCCCTTCTCCAAGAAGGAATGGAAACAAAGCTGGTGTTTTTAGTACAATGTGTGAGAAAATCTGACTCGAGAATATCAACTTTTCAGAAGGCTTTCAAAAACAGGGCCACAATCATGGACACTGTTCACAGTACTCTCCTTCCAGGGACTTTTTCTTCATCCCATCTGTGGGGCTGAATGAACACCTCTGTAATTTGAATTTCTTCCTCCAGGGGAAATGCTGGGACCCCGAGCAGGATTTTCCCTGGCAGCTTGGTCTTAGCTGAAACCTCTCCTTTCTGATTGCCACTGGAGCCAGCTGCACTGTGTCTTTTCAGGTGTCTTTTGCAAGATCACCATATTTCTTTCTCCAGTAACACCTGTTTTGTCACAGGTGGCTGTTGTGGGTCACTGTCTGGCCCTGATACACCTTGAGGCTGTTGGACAGTGATGGGTGATGATTTGCCTCCTCACGTGGACAATGACTACCCTGACCACTTTCTTCCAACCCAAACTATTCCATGATGTTACAAAATCCAGAGCAAGGCAACACCATCTTCTCAAGGCAGGCTATTACCATACATGTAGGAAAGATACTGACACTCAAATTCTGGACTCCTAATTTAGGCAGCTACAGGGATCATGGAAAATGGCTTCAAGACTGCAGTAGTCAACTTCCAACCCTGAATATTCTATTCTTTCAAATGAAACAAAGTAGGCAATAAAAAAAGCTGGCAGAAAAACTGAAATCTTGACAAAAAATTATGCTTCCAGAGTTTTGTTTTCAAATGTTCTCTGTCAGGATTTATGTCTTTCTTTCTTTTATAGCTTTAATACATCCCAAGCAATATTAAAAAGCCCAGTGAAATGAGTTAGCACATTTTGACCCACCATTTCTGCAAACAAAACCATTCCCTTAGTTTTATTTCCCAGTTTTTAACAAAATTTTTCTGAAATAGAAGCCTTCATTAAAAACAAACATCTATATCAACAGATTTTTAACTAAAAAAGAAATTGTGGAAAATTTTCTAAATGGTTATTAAGCATGTTAGGGGAATATTTTAAAATATTAAGAATGGAAGTTTTCCTTATTTTCTGTTATCATCAAAGGCAAAAAGTTTACGAGTTCATGCAATTCTCAGTCTCTCATCTGGTTCTGCAAGACTGAGATAGCAGTTACCCCACTCAGGTTGCACTGCAGAAACTTGCATGTCTGAGTTGTTGTGTTACCATAATGTCAGACAGATTCTACTGTGAACATGGTCATGTTATAATAGATATGATATGCTATGGCCTATTCTTATTACCTGGAGAATCAAACTCAGGCTAATGCATAAATAAAAATCCTGAGAGGTATCAGGTATTTGAATACTATCAAGAATAAAAAGTTACTGTTCATGCTGAGTTTGCTCAGTCTTCCCTCCTGATGCACAAAGAATTTCTGAACCTGATTTTTCTACTAACAAAAGAGCAGCTACTAACAACAACAAAAAAAGGAGTTACACTTTGGTCAAGTATTAAGGGTATTAGAATTGGGCCCCAATGTTTAGCAATATTATCAACTGTTTAGAATTACTTTAATTTTGAACATTATATTGTCCTATTGATGTCCCTCTAACCTTTTGTGAGTTAGCAAGGATTAAAATAAGAAAAAGCAAGGGGAAGAAGGTGATACAGCTGACCTGTGTGTCTGCCATCCCACATGAGCTGAGAAAGGGATATTCCTTCAAAAGTTGGGATCTGTGAACTCCTTGTTATCCTATGGCAGGGAATTGCATAGATGAAGCATGGAGTGTTTAGAAAAAAACAGTAATACATATGTGAGACAGAAATTGCCTTCAGCCTCCTCCAAAATGTTTAGTGAGGGTCTACTCTCAGGCTGATAACCTGCCTGTGGTATGGGGAAGGAATTCCAGAGCGTGAATAATTGTGAGTTTTCCTGCCAAAATGCTGGCACTCAGGAGAAATCCTGTTGTATATAAACCCATTTTCCTTGAGATTGGGTTCAACAAGAGAAACTGGGAGTGCTTTGTTGTGCTGACTGACCACCTCTGCACCCCAGGTGGGTGTAAGGGAGAATCCTCCTCTCTCTTTCCCTCACTGACCATACTTTGCCATCTCCCTCAGGCTGTGTCCATCATCCTTTCCGTGAAGAAGGACTAATGAGGATCATTTTGAAACCTATCCGAGGTGCTGGAGAGCCCAGGGCAGCTTTTGAAAGACAAGCAATGGATTTAGGAAGCCTTTTGGAGAACCCTACACGAGGCACAAGCCACGAGTGAAGGAAAGATGCTCACGAGGATGGGGAAAGCATGTGCTGGGTGAAGCACTGGGGTGCAGTGCTAACCAGCTGCCAAAATACCTCCCAGTGGTTTGTGATGTGTCCTGGTGGGGGAGCACACACACTGATCAGGGAGTGATTGATATTCTTGTCATCCGTGGGAAGAAATGGGCAACCTGCCGAGGAAGTTTGTCTGTGAAAGCAGAAGAACATCTCAGTGCACCAGGAGTGACCCAGTAACACGAGACTGATTTAATGCATGGATTCAGTGGAGATCGTTATTTAAGATTAGGTTCCTCCAGGGAAAGGTGTTTTTATAAGGCAGTGAGGCCTCGTAGTAAAAAAGAATTTGGAAGTGAAGAGGACATGACTGACAAAATGGGTTTTTTAGGGAATACTTGCTTTCCAGCCATTCAGATTGGAGATTTGTATTTATTTCAGACCTTTGATTATTATATGATTATTCCTAACAGAAAGCCAAAAAAGTATGAAGCTTGTTGTTGTAAAGGTGCTAAATCTAGTCTTTGTAGTGCTTCTGCTGTGTTCATCATTTCAGAAGCCAGAAATTATCTGCAAAAAAAAGGGAATATATAACATCATGGTAGGTGTGAATTGTGGATGAATTGGCAGTCTCAGACCAATTACTAAACACATCAAAACAAAACAAAACAGAACAAAACTAGGGACAACTAATACCTAAACCTCAGTCTATCATGATAAGGAGAAAAAAAACACAAACATTCAGATCACTGTAACAAAACTCAGGTCCTTTGTTCTGAAAATAGCAACAGTGATTTTATTGGCATTATGTACAAAGTAAGACATACAGTGTGGAAATACAGGAAAATATTAAGTGAGAGAACAAGAAAACAAACAACTGAATGTAACAAGTTAGGTGTTGCAGACATTAATTGCCTGGCTGCAGCCCCCAGGGTGTGAGCTCTGGACATCTGGCAAACAGCAACAAAACTGTGCAACCTCCCTTTTCTTACATATTTATTTATGTCTGGGTCTTGATCTTTGCTTGGCTGTAGCATAATGGACGTTTTTCATGGATAAAGCAGGCTTAATATCTAAGAAATACCTGAATACAGGGCTTCAGAACAAACAAATGGTAAGACAATTTTTTGAGAAAGTGGCATTACTTCTGAAAGAAGAGCACAGAGGATGTGAAAAGGGGAATGGAATTTTTCTCAGCTGGTAGAATGCCATGGGCACATTTAAATTAGTTCCATACGGATGGGCAAATCCTGAATTCCTTTCTGAATATTATGTAGAGATTTGCCTCTTGCTCTCCTAGGTAGGAACACAGCCCAAGCAGAGACTTTGGCATTTGTCTCCTCCTTCCAGCTGTTATTTTCCTGATGGATTGAGAAGTTTCTGTGCACTAAAACAGAACAAATAGCATTGTCTCACGAGAGCTTTCTATCTGCACTTTAGTATTTGGCTTTGGCAAACAGAGTGGGATCCCTGGATCACACAGCACAGCAGACAGAGACAGCACCAATGCTAACACTGATCACTTCTCACAGCACACAGGGATGGCACCAGTGCTGCTCCTGAGCACTGCTCCAGCCCTGGAAAGGGAAAAAGAGGCACTGCAGAACTGCCCATAAAAGCACACCCTTTGGGTAGAAAAGGGCATCCACCAGCAAATCTTGGCCCTAAGAGGAGTCAGAAAGTGCCTCAACTACAGAAGGAGTTGTAATAATCAGACATAATTCAGTGAAAGTCCATGGCAAAGGCCCAGAAGGTGTCAACAGTTAAGAGGAGGGCTTTTGGAAAGAAAACCAAGAGACAGAAATGCCTGTCCATGGCTTTCAGGATGAAAACACCAGCTTAAGAGACAGACAAGGAAACCCTGAGCCTGGTAAGGGAAGAAAGTTCAGCACAGTCTTTTGAACTGTTTGAACTTCCAAGGCTTGCAAATAGGCCACTAAATATGTGATTAAAATTCACTTCCCCCGTAGAAGAAACACTGGAATAGCTAAAGACATCAGAACTGGTCACACAGAGACTGAGTCACACAAAAATCAACAGACTTCCTCCAGGGGAATCAGTTAGTTGATCTACCAGATCTGTGATGATTTATTTATAACAAACAATAAGAAAAAATAGATGTAAAATATTTACACTTAACCACCAGATTATAAAATGAAATGCATATGAAATCTGAGCTCAATGCTGACATTTAGAAAAGGTGTCTGAATCAAGAACTTGATATTTTTAGTTACAATTAGAGATCACAAGTATTTTTTAAATGGATAGGTTGAGTGCTTTGGCCTGAAGTTATCTATCTATGGGACATCCTGATTTTCCCCCCTTCCCTGTGGGATACAATGCAACCACCACTGAAGTCATTAGCAATGCCCTAAAATAAAGCGATATTTTACTGTCATCTTAATTTATGTGCTGCTCTAATATTTCGGGGGGGAAAGGAACATATTCTGTATTCCACATATCAACAAGAACAGCATTTCTGGTTTTTGATTCCCTTAAAATCTTTTACAGCCTTTGGTTTCCCTTGGCATCTTGTGGTAAGAACAAGAACACTTGGGCTTTTCTACCTTCAAACCCATGGCCATGGGTTCTCCAAAAAAGGTACCTAACACTTGTGAAGTGTTTCTAAAAGAGGCAAGACCTTGTGGTTTAGAGAAGGCACACACATTGTCCTTCAAAAGATACAGAAATATCAAAGATAGCTTCTGCTATTAATGAAACATGAGATCAACACAACCAACAGCATCTAACACTGATGGGTTCAGTCCTATTTTCTAGCAAAATGAGACTCACATTCCTTTTTTGTGTTTGTGTGTGTGTGTTAATTTCCTTTCATAGTCACTTTTGAACCCATTTTGGTCCCATTTGGCAGAAACATAAATGTGCCAGAATTATGAGTTCCCTACAGTTCTCAGAAAAAGTAATTTACCAAAAGCAGTGTTGTGAAGGAAAATAAAAGAGGCACAATAAGGAAGAAGGAAAAGGCATGCTGATGATGTGACAGAAGCTAAGCATGCTGACAGGAAAGCTTTGGAGAAGGTGCAGGGGAGCACCTGAGTTCTCACAGATCCTGGCCAGGGCCTGATGTAAGGAAAGGACAGTAGAAAACCAGGGTTAGTGAGGACAGGAACCCTCAGGGAATCAGATGCATTAATTAACAGCTGGACTCAATTACCTTCCAGGTCTTTTCCAACCTTAATGATTCTATGTTGCTGATGCTCACAGGACAAGCAATCTTTGATTTCATGTTATTAATACAATGATGGGAGTATTTTTATTAAAGTATTAGTCATTTGAAGACATGATAGCATTGTTAACTTGGGTTAGTGTCATCTGATGCAAATGTGTGACATCAGAAACCTGCACAGATTTCGTATTTTCCTCTTCTGGATCCATATTGGAGACAATGCTTTCACGCTAATTCCAAGGAAATTCAAGAGTATAAATGAATTACATTTAGTCTTGAATTCATGTGATGGTTGTCAGCTGGTCAAGAAGTTAAACCAAAGAAGAAAATCGGGGATGAATGAAAGTCTCCCTCAGATTTCTTTCTTGGGAAAGCTCAGCAATTATTTTCTACAGACTCCACTAAGCCCAAACATCAATTAAACACATTCTTCCTCCTTCTTTACATTTTGCTACAGGTGTACTCACTGTCTCAATATCCTTCTACAGAGAAAAGTGATGGCTTAGCATGTGAAAATACACAAGTGTCCACTAGTAAATTATATTTGTGTATATAGATTCTAATTACAGTTATATGTATGTCTTTCTCCTTAGAGAAGCAACTTCACATGTAAAAGAATCTACATACATTCTTCCTGCATAGCATTTAATGTGTTTTGTGTTAATTTAGTCTATTCAAAAATTAATATTTATCCTAAAGAAGAACAAAAAAAAAATATAAAAAACAAAAACAAACAAACAAACAAACACCAAAAAAACACCAAAACAAACAAACAACAACAACAAAAAACCACATTGAGGCACATTAAAACTGAGTGATAAATTCAGGTTGTAACATCAGTCTCAGACCCAACATGGTAGCCCAGAACCTGCTCCAGCATCTCAGACATCAGTTTGCTGTTGTACTAAGGACAGTTATTTTCCAAATATCTATTATGAGATTTCTTGGGTTGTTTTCCCCCACCAGGGATAGTTTCCTGATCAAATGATGTATCTGATGTTACTTTTGGTATCTCTTTAAGTGTCCTTCTAGCAAATGAAAGCATATATAGTAGACTTAAGCCCTGTTCAGGTCAGTGCAACTTGTGATCTGAACCAGTGGAAACTCCTCCCCAAACTTCTCTTAATACATTTTAAAATAATGCTAAGAGACAAGTCAACAAAAAATAAAGAACTACTGCAGCCTTATAAAACCTGCTTCTGATTTTCTAGTTCTTGCAATACAAAGTCACCATAACACAGTCTTCAATTTCTACATTTCTCACAAGGTTTCTCATGCAGTGCAAAGAGACCTGACTGTCACTAAGACCAAACTGACTCTTGCATAAAAACCTTTCCTAAGCTGTTAAACAATCCAGTGCTGGTCATCCTGGAATAATAATGTAATGACAGATTCATGATATAAAAAATACCATTAATCATCATAGTAATAAAAGATGGGATAATGTGCTGCAACCACAAATCCTTGGCTAAATTTTGTTATGGGTAATTGCATCCCACTCACCAAGTGTTGCATAGCTGCCTTGGGTACTGAGAGAATTGTTCCTGTGTCTGAGCCCCAGAGGTAGGTGCATTTCTGTCTGTGTAACATGACAGATGGCTTCCAGTCCTTTGGGATCCTCACTCATGGAACAGTACTGGAATTCAAAGGAACAGATGTTCCTGTAATATGTGGGAAGAATATAAGCCATCTCCTTTTACTTTGAAGATAAATGTATTCGATGCTGTTAAAATTCTCCACAGATACACCAGGAAAAAAAAAAAATTAATATAATTGATTTCATGATTTAGAAGGCATTTGGCATTGGGTGGATCTTTATTAGTTTGTTGGGGTTTTTTTAACAATCTATCTGCTAATACTAAAAATGAACTAGATTTTAGACAGGAAAGGAAGGATGGAGAAAATAAATGAATGTTTTTGTAACATAACTGACAAATTTCCAGCCATGGAGTAGTCCTATGTAGTAACTGCAAATCATCTAGTGATTATTCCTTTTTAACAGCGAAATCTGTAATACCAATAGAACATAAAAATTGACTGCAATTCTGGTAATTTACCAAGTCCTTCTACCACTAGAGGGCTGAAGAAACAGCTTCAACATGAGCTAGATCAACTGATAATTAGGCACTTTTAGAATGAACACAAAGAATTTTAGGTGCTTAGAGACAAGATATTCCTAAATTTAAAAAACAAACAAATGAACAGGCAAACAAGTGAAACCCTGGAGTTTGTAGCATATCTTTAGGATATTTCATCATCTATGTTAGTGCAGAGAAACCTGAGCAAATTACCTCCAGTCTGGTTTAAAACTAGAAACTGCCCTGAAAATGAGTGTGCAATTCCTGCACTCTAATGTTTCGTTTCTTGTGCCTATTAGACTACTGGCAAAGCAATGTAATAACATTCCAGCAACTGAACAAAGGCATCTGAAAGAGAAGCCCAATTTACAAACACTAAGCTGCCACATATCAAACTTAGCTGAAGCAGTGGAAGAGCTACTCCACTTTTCTTGACAAAGCCCACAGACAATTTTATATTGCCTCTGTGGCCAGCTTCCTGCCAGATATTTCTATATTTCTATTTGTCCCTGTGATCGTGGCCTGAAGTTCCAGATTTCTATTTCCAAAGTGCACAATCTGGTTGAGAGGGACCCTGTGAATGTGTAAGTTCTGCCCAGACACATGCATTCTTTAGCTATTTCAGTCCAAGCATGTTCTGTTTGGGACACAAAATAAGCAGGAGAATTGTGTTGTTGTGGAAATACAGAGCCAAGATCTGATCATAAAAGATCATAAATCACCAATCTGGCCTGCAGTTCAGGAAATTCAAGCACCCCTCCAGACGTGGGCATCACAGATTGTGAGGAAGCAGAAAGAAGTCCTGTGAACTTCTGGTGTTGCAGAATACCAGAACTATTCCTTCCAACACCACTGTGTAATTGATGCCATCATGATTTTTTGCTTTTTCATATATCCCTCTCATATTCCTCTTGCTATACACTTTTATGCAGCTTTTATGCATCCCTAATGCTTTTAACCCACATACATGTAATTCCCTAAACCTGATAAGTAGCTTAGACCCAAAGTTCTGTTAAGCCAAAAAGACTGAACAGTGGAGTTGAGGGTCAAAACACCCCAGACACCAAAGTCCTCTCCAAAATACATTTTGTAAATTAAGATAGACTCATGCAGGGGGAGACATTCCTCAATAGGGGGCTCCTCTTGAGCCTCCCATTGGGGAATCTGTGATAGATATGCTAATATGCAAATGTGCACAGTTCTATAATTGTATACACAGGGCATTTGGGGACATTTTACCAGTGCACTCTCCTGGGGTGCATCCAAGGATCCTTAATAAATACCAAGGTGAACCCCTTGTTCCTCTCTAGCTGTGTTTGGCTTTTAAGAGCACAGGGTAAGGCATCATAATACACCTCTCAACAGGACATCATAACCACATTGTGCTCCCAGAGTAGGTCTGCAGCTCTAGGCACAGCCCATTGCATAAAACACAGCTTTGGACACTGATGGATAGGCCTCCAAAAGGCAAAGCCATCTATTTAAGTGTTGTCAACCCAAGTTCACACAGTTCTAACTTGGATTCAGGAATCTTTGCAGCTTGGCATGCAAAATTCAGCATAGACACATCTTTAATATGTCAACACATGGACACTACATCTAAATGCTCAGAGTGATGTATTGTGCAGATTTTCAAGGGATTTGTCCAGCAGTGAATCACCATTCATTCTGGAGAAAAAGACAAAAGCCCACTAAAGTAGTTCAGGAAGAGATCCTTGCCAATTTTCAGGGCAAATGAGAAAATTCCTGGTTTAAAACAATCTTTTTGTCACATTTTTTGCCTAAGTCTAGGTTTGGCACAAAATTTTATTTCAATACTTTCTTTTAGTGCTTGATTTTTTAATTTTTTTTTTTTTTTTACAGTGAATGGTTTACTAAAAAATAGTTTACAAAGCTGTGACTTCTTCCAGGAAATCTTCTTTCTGGTGGCCTGGCAAGCATGATGATTATTTTGGTATTGCTGTGTGATTTTGCAGTTCCATAGCCCCAAAGAAGGTAAAAAATTGCTTTGTTCTTCAGGGGACATTGGATTTAGTGGACAGCTACAATAAATAGGAGTAATAATTAGATCATAATTCATAATTTTTGACACATATATGCTTATTTTTCAAAATGGATCATAAAATATATGTTCATTTATAAATTCTGCTTGCATGACACTTGGAAAAGAGAAAATTCATTTTACAGTGAATCAACAGCAAAGATAAGGTCAAAAATGGAATTTACACAATTACTATTTGTAAATCACTGGTATGTACCATGATGAAAATGATAGCTTACTGTGTAGTTTTCTTCAGGAAGACTAAGACTTAGAGAAAAGGGATTTATATTGGTGTATTGACTCTGAACTTCTCTAAAAGAGTTCTACGGTATTTAGGCACTATTCTGAGGATTATTGTAGAAAATGTTGAGATTAGATACATAGCAATAAGAAAAAATGAGCTAAGAACCACATCTGTAATTCTCCACCTCTGAAAGAGGTTAACTTCTTGAAATTTCTCAGTTGGAAATTTGTAAAAGTGAACTATTTATGGAAAAAAAAAAGGGGGGGGGGGCAGGTAAAGATTCAATCCCTTAGCCTTCACATGAGCAAAAGTTAAAGAAGATCCAAAGAGGTGAAGAAAATTGTATTTAATTGCAAGATTTCAGAATGAAACAATAAGTTTTCTGTTCTATGTGAAAAACACAGCCATCTGCAGCATCTTGGATTACACCATATCATCCCACAGATCTTGTTAGAGCCATTTCAGAGCCACATTTTTTACTGAGCAACTTTTGGCTGAATTTCTTTCTTCCTGGTCAATATGTGAGCACTTAGCAGTGATCATCTGGACTAGAATGTTCTGCATAAATTCCTATTTCCCTCCACCACTGACACCAGTGGAAAGAGCTCATTGTGATTCCACTGAAGTTGGAGTGCACTTTTGTGAGTGATCTGTCTGTGACGGGTGTTTGTTATAAAAATAATGATCAATAACAGTTTTGATTAATGTATGTGCTGTTTCTTCTAGAAATGGCTTATTCTGCTAAGGTTAATTACTTAATCTATTATGTTTAAACAGCTGACAAGGCTGTACAAATTTTGTGGAACTAATGAGATTAGCTGTCTACTGCTCTCATGTGAAGCCAAACCAGCTGAGCTTCATCAGGACGTGGCTCAGTAATACCTGGATGTATCATCTGATAGACACAAAAATTTCTATTTCAGGTAGCTACAGCAGCAGAGCCTAGCCACTATAGGATATTACTGTACCAGGGTTGCTTGCTATTTTGCATATTTTATGCAAGGACTATCTAATTCTCCTCTACTAAGAGAAACAACCAGGAGTGTGCCATCTGGAGTTTTCTTCTCCATTTTGGTGTGATATGATAAATTATTAATCTTTCCCAAATCAATCATCATTTATTTATTACATGCTATTATTTTGCTAATAATTATTGCTTCTACTTAGTAGCCATAGCATTAAAACCCTGTCAGAGCTGAGCTTTCTAAAAAAAGGGCCAGAGTTCCTTGTGCAGCATAAATAAACAAATCACCCTTGCTTTAGAGCCTCAAATTCCAGCTCAGAAAAGGGCTCAGTACCTTTCTGAACGGCTTGAATTACAGAATCCAATCCCATTTAATGCATCCCTGCAAAACAATATTCTGTTCCTGCTGCCTCTCAGAAAAAATCTATTAATATGGGTTTCCTCTGAGCATCTGCAATGGCACAGTGGAGCCATGATACACTGGGAAGACGTGCTTATGTAACTGTGCAGCTTTTCCTCTTCTGGGAAAAAATCCTTTCAGATTTGTGATGGCAGTGACAGTGCTGCAGACCACATCCAACAGCTACCGTGATGTAGAAACCAGGGCGTGTGTTGCAATGCTAATCAGCAGCATTTCATTTGCATGTGGTTTATCTATAATTTATTTTCTACTCTGATAATTTGTAGTTCTTTTACATTTTTTGAAAGGAAATATTGAAATTCTACGTGGGGCGGTCATTATGGGAATTTCAGTATTAAAATAATTGGTCTGGTATAAATGTGCTTTGGCGCTGTAAAAGTTCATTAACCCTCCAGCAGAGGGCAACATCTGAAAGAAATATTTCTGTAAATCCAAAGACCAGTGGCTTTTAGGATATTGCAACCACAACATATGTTTTCATCGGGGAATCCTCCTTTCAAAATACAGTTTGCATTGAGTTACCAACTAGGCAAGTGAAGTAGGTTAATAATATTAGAAGGACTTCCTTAAAACACAAGTTATATATTTTTAAATTAGTACATTGCAGAAAATTTAAGATTAAAACAAAACCTAAGAGAAATACAGTGGCTATGACTTAGAAAGAAACACCGATTTTTGCATCTCCGATTTTCTTCAAATAGATAAAAGTTTATTATTTTTAGATTCTGGAAGGAAATATAATTCTGCTCCGAATACGCTCAGCTCGTTCCAGTGCTGAAAACACCACAAACCGAGGTTGAGCGTCACAGCGGCCTGCTCAGAGGCACGAAAACAGAGGGGAAAAGAAAAAAAAAAAGAAAAANAAAAAAAAAAAAAGATATGGAAAATATTAAATGCTTTAGAGAAAGCAGTCATGGGTAAGGGATTATGAGATTATGATAACTAATGGATTCCTAACATGATCTCTAAGATAAGCTGCGTGAGCGAGCGCGGACGTGGAGGCAAATCCACCTTGGGAAGGGGTGCAGCATCATTGCCCGGCGTGCCCGGCAGCGGGGCCGGGGGCGCGGAGAGCGCGTCCCTCCCGCGGCCCGCGCTGTCCGAGGAGCAGCAGCGCTGCCGCTGCCGCTGCCGGGCGCGGNCACGCAGAGCCCGCACCGCCGCCCAACGCCGCCGCTCCGAGACCTCCTTCCCCTCCCTGCCGGGCATGGCTCTGCCTCCGCCCGCCGCCGCTTAACCCTGCGGGGCCGGGGAGACTTTCTGACCGTGCCTGGCAGCTCGGCGCTGCCGGGAACCCCGGGGGCTGCCCGCAGCGCGCTCCGACGCCCCTCTGGCTGCCGCACACAGGCGCGCTCCCTCGCCCTCGCCCCCCCTCACCCCTCCCCGGCTCCGCACGCCGTCTCCACCTCGCTCTCACACACACACACACGCACACACACGCGCGCACCCTTCCTCTCATTCTCCCTTTACCCGTAGGTGCACCGATAGCCACTGAATGAGGACGAAAAGTTAAGAGATTAAAAGCAATATGAACCACCGTTGCTCGTAGCGGTGCCGTATCCAGAGCAGAGCATTATCCGGCGAGCATCCCCGCAGGAATGGAGTCGGTAAAACAAAGGATTTTGACACCCGGCAAGGAGGGATTGAAGAATTTTGCTGGAAAATCGCTTGGTCAACTCTACAGGTAAGACTGACACCTTTCATAGGATTCTACTCCCGAGAAAAAAAAACTGGAAGCTTTTCTTAAGCGCCCGTTGCTTCAGGAGGTCGAATGCTTTGGGGAGGTTGGCGGTGGCAGGGCTGGGAGCTGTCGCGATTCTGCTGGATATAATCTAGATCCTGGAAACTAGTGCTGAAGCTGCTCAATATGGCACCCTCGTAACTTCTCTATCTGACTCGTAGATGGTGTCAGTAAAGATGTAGTAAAAGATTACCCCACCTTTCGTCCACAAAAACAGGATCCCATCTTGAAATCATAATCAGGCGAGAGCAGCAACCTGTATTTTTGTTCCATCCTAATTTTGCAATGCACTCACAGAATCTTGCCTCCTGCCCTTAACAAACATTTAAAAAAAATATTCTGGTTTTGATTAGTCTTGTCCTTTGTATAATTCGTCGTCAGATGAAGATAAACATGGAGATGTATAAATAATTGATATCCGAACGATTTTTTTTTCTCCTGAAGCTGAAACATATAGAGGAATGTGTTTAATTATTTATCCATCTGCCTTTAGAAGCATCTGCTTGTCCTATAAGTGATATACAGCTGCAATTGCTAAACTCAAAAGCATCACTTCTGTATATTTCTGTGCGTAAAGAACATTTCTATCATCGTCGAGCCCTGTGCACACAGATAAATAAGCCCAGATTCTTGCATACCTACGAAGTGCGTGAACCAAAGTTCACACATCGTTCTCCATCCAATCTAGTGACTTTAGTGACCTCCACAACGTTTGAGAATAGTCTGTGAAATTCCAATAAATTTTGCATTGTACCATCTGCTAGAAATTACCTCGAAATATTTGGTTTGGTTTGGGATTTTTTGTTTGCTTGATTTGGGTTTGGGGTTTTTTTGTGTGTGATTTTTTTGGTTTTTGGGTGTTTTGGGGGGTTTTTTGGTTTTGGTTTTTTTTTGGGGTTTTTTGGGGTTTTTTTGTTTGGTTTGGTGTTTTTTGTTGTTGTTGTTGGGGGGGGGGTTGTGGGTTGTTCTTTTTTTTCACCCCCCGAATTGCAGCTATAAGGTAACTGCGGATTTGTCTGCCCAGGATAGGTCACGTAAAAATCTTTTTTCCATACCTATGCGGCAGTGCTGGGCACAGACACCAAGCTGCTTCACAGCATGAGTCACAACTTCTGCTGCCATTTTAAGGGACGGGGACATATCAGTGAAGTGATAAAGACAAAATTAAGACTTCCATTTTCATAGGAATTGTACCATTAAAGAAAAGCCAAAAGCAAAATTAAAGTCATCAACAATGCAATTAATTTCCTAGAGTTTTTGGTTATATTTAAGTCATTTTCAATTGCTGAAAATTAATAATAATAAGAAAGGATAATCGAGAATAATTGCTTAAAATACAATTAGGAAAATAACCCTTTTTTTTTTCGTTCTTAAAGATTCTACAACATTTAAATAAAACTATTATCTCTACTGCTTGTAGTCACACAGTGAAAAATGGAGAAACGGTGTTTGCATTTTCCAGCAAAACTCCGTTTGAATTCACACCTCGACTATCAAACGCGCGATTTGCTAATCTTTTTCAGCTTAACGGCAATTAAGTACTTTGTTTACTCTTCTTAGAATCTAAACAATTTTCTTGCCTCTTACACATTGATTTCCAGTGTATTCCCAAAGACAAGACGCCCATTCAGGGAGAAAACACTCCTACACTGCCCTTCATCCACACGAACGAATTTTGAACACAAACCCACGGTGGTTTATTTTATTCACAACTCTAAGACATTCCTTAATGCCGCGATTTTTCAGCATGGAAATAAAACGCTCAGAAAAGAAAAATCAGGACAATTTCAGCTGAGTAACTTTTAGAGAAAATCCCTGTATTTTCTCCCAAACACGGCTGACCTCTTAAGCCTTATTCCGCTAATTGTTACTGCCCTATCAGCCGGATGAGTTAACCTGAAAGAGATGCTCCTCCGAGAGAGAAAACATTTCTAGAGCAGAGGTGAGGGCAGCGATTGTTGAGTCCGGAGTGTCGGCAAATGTCACGTATTTTCTCCTCAAGACGACAGAATTGGTTAGCTCTTCTGGTTTTTAAATATCTCTGTGACTTCAGAAGAAGATTTAGGGATTCAGTATGGGACATTTGCTCTATAAACCTGGTTTTCCTTGCTACCGACACAGCATTTCAAAAGATTTTCCACAGGGGAGGGGAAAATTTTTTTTTAAATTTTCTAAATTACCTTTCGTGGTATTTTCCAGCTGCTTGGAAGTAGCTGCAAATAACCATTTCCCTTCAGATTGCTTTGTAGGAGACACGACTTTCAAGTAAAACCGAGGGAGTGACGGCAAGGAGATAGAGCTTGAAGCTGCTCTGGGAAGGTTAAACCTGCTAAGTGATCACACGCTCACAGCGTGTGGCCGAGCACTGAGATCTTTGGGAAAGCCTTCTCCGGAGATGTTCTCCGCAGACGGTCATGTTTCCTTTCCCTGCATGTGACAGCCATTTTGCAAATCTAAAATAAACAACAACATCGCCCTCTCCTCCTCGCTCCTCCCTCCCGTCTTAACATTTCTTTTGTTCCCAGACGTAGAGCAAGGTGCGCACCAAGATCACCCCCTCGGTGTTTCTAGCACAGCAAGGAGGTAACAAAACCTCCTCGAAAAGCCCCGTTTCTGTTCCTACGCCCCTTGGGCTGCCCAACATGGCGCCTCTGCAGTGCTTACAGCCGATGTCTTCTTGATGCGTCCTACATATTTAAGCAGAAGTCTTTAATGATAGATGAGCAATTCTCAGCTAGAGCTCCTCCCTGGGCTGCTGCGGAGGGCTGGCGGGGGGAGCTGGGGATGACTAATCGTGACTCCCACAGGTCACTGCTAAGGAACAGTTGAAGGTGAACGGGAAGCAAAGAATAAATCCTCAAATCGGTCTCCAAGCCAAAGGAGAGAGGGGGACGGTGAATTTAAGCCTTCAGCTCCCCGAAATTGTTGCGCCTTCAGGCGGCCAGGGCTTGACTTTCCCTTCTTGTGTCGGGCAGAGTCCTAGAGAAGAGGCAGAAACCCGGGGACACCATCGAGCTGACTGAAGATGGAAAGCCCATGGAAGTGCCCGAAAAGAAAGCCCCGCTGTGCGACTGCACCTGCTTCGGGCTGCCCCGGAGGTACATCATTGCCATCATGAGTGGACTGGGATTCTGCATTTCCTTCGGGATTCGATGTAACTTGGGAGTGGCCATCGTGGATATGGTCAATAACAGCACCATACACCGAGGAGGAAAAATTATTAAAGAGGTGGGAACCTTTCCCTCGTAAATCCCACATCCTCCCACTACAACTCCCAGTCAAACACCTCAGCACAGGTGGGACGGGCTCTGGGTGGTTTCGTGGCATTTCCCCCACCTGAGCCCCGATGCTCCCCGGTCCCGAGGGGGGCGGTCCCCTCCCCCTGCCCGGCCCCGCCGCTGCCCTTCGAAGGACGGAAATCCCGTTCTGGAAGCGGAAACAATTTCTAGCGATTATTTCTACTTTTTCATTTCCGTTCCTAGCCCAAGTTCGCGGTATTATTGTGCGGACAATTCGCCCCCACGCCCTGTCTTTTCCACACCGCCTTCAAAAAAAAGCAGATATCTCGTAAAATAAATATAGGGGATGGGAGAAGGAGGGCGTCGAATAAGAGACTTTCAGCGGGTGCCCCTCGCCCTAAAGGAGGCGGGGAGGTTTCGCAGGAGTGTTCGAAAACACCAGGGCGAATTTGCCTTGAGGAAAGGCGTTAAATGATAAGAGCAGTTTAAAAGCGAGTTAACCTGTGGTGAGAAATACGCGATAAATGCAGATGAGTCTGAAACACCCAAATCCACCGACAAACCCCTTGGGGCTTGCTGCCCGCACCGGCAAGAGGTAAGTGCGGGCTGTGTGTGTGAGCGGGGCTGCGCCGGCCCGGCCCTGCCCGGCCCCGCTGTCCGTGCCTCGGTCGAGCGCCTCAGGGCACACGGGCCCCTCCCCGCCCCTCTGGTGTCCCAGGGAGGCGCGGGCGGTGCTGTTTCTATCGCTGTTACTGGGTTTGTTTTGCTGGTCTGGCGGGCAGTCCCAGCGCTGGCCGTGGGGGGCTGGGGCAGAGCCTGGTGCAGGCCCCGGAACCCCTTCGATCGCACTGCGGGCGAAGCTGCAGCGGGCCACGGCTCTGAAGCGCCAGAATCACAGCCTTCCTCTTGTCTTTCTCTCTTTCTGCCCCGCTCCCTCGCATCGGAAGAAAGCGAAGTTTAACTGGGATCCCGAAACAGTCGGCATGATCCACGGCTCTTTTTTCTGGGGGTACATCATCACCCAGATCCCCGGAGGGTACATCTCATCCCGGCTGGCAGCGAACAGGTAACCGCGGCCCGAACCAGCGCCGGGGTGCCGGCAGAGCCCGCAGCGCAGCGGGGCGCGGGGCTGAGCTCCGGACAGCCCTGCAGCCCCGCAGCTCGGAGCAGGGCTTTGGGAAGGGAAAGCACGGCTGGGTGAGCGATCCCGGAGCTCCAGCGCCACGGTGCATCGCTCACCCTCCTGCAAACAACCCCCTCGGTTCGCGGGGGATGTCTCGCCCTGGTTTCCTTCTCCTTTGAGCAGTCACTTCAGGAGGTTGTGGCAATGATATTCAAGCAACACCTATTCAGAGGCAAAGATTCATTATTTCATCAAAGCTTGAGAGTTTTTTTTTTTCCCTCTTGTGATTGAATTAAAGAATTTTGTGATTTCTGCTTTAATGGAAAGGAAAACCGTCAGCAGGAATTTTTCATTAACGCATAAATGAATTTAGAATGGTCGAAAAACGTGTTTAAATGAGAGTTCCACAATGAAAAGGAAGTGCAGATGGTCCGCGGACTTAAGGACTCGTTTCTATGGTGTCTGGCGATTTTTTCAAGCACCCAGGGTGCGATTCTACCTGTTAATTAGATCCACTGGGTATTCGAGACACATGAGGCTTTCACAGCCACGCTTAATGCTACAGGCTCATCGTTTGCAGAAGCAGCAAAGGTCCTAGTGCCACTCTCCAAAGCAGGACCACACTAATTGCAGAGGGATTCTAAATCCAGCCACACATACCGTTCATAAATACTTCTCAGGAGTGTGCAACATGAAATTGTTAGGATGAAATAGGCCTGGATGGGCAGAGAGGCTTAGTCTGACGAGCAAGATGGCTTATGTGTGCTTGAGACTGAATGGAAGGAAAGAGGGTGGCTAAAGCAAAAAATGGTCTCAAGATAAATAGCTTTTAGACAGATCCAGTGAAAACGAGTATTTACAAATGGAGAGGTGCTCTGTAACTGAGGAAGCACTAGTATCCTACCCTTAAAAACAAATAAATCAAAACACATCATTTTTAAACTGGAATGTCCATTGTCTTTCTGTTTACAAGTGCCATCTTTCTAATAATGGTTCAGAAATGTAAAAGGCTTTTTCTAACAGCCATTAACAGCCATTTAAAGGACTATTTACCTTTTCTTCCTCCTTTAATCATTTTTGCATCTTTACACAGTCTGTAACTCCTCAGGATTAGTTGGAGTTTTGGTTGAGTTGAGGCTGCAGAATCCGACCCAGAGAATCAAAAGCTGTCTTCATTCTCCAAACAGCATCAGAAAAGCCATTTAAACCAATTCAGATGTAAAGTGATGCAGCTACAAAGATTTGCAAGACAATGGCAGGGACATTGGCAGGGAAAGTCAGTAGCAGAAACACACAAATTGGCTTGTTCGAATCAGATTTTTCTCTTCTTAACAAATATTGACGTTTACGACAGCAACTGAGGATTACTCCACTTAAGCTAGGTGTATTTTGTTTTATTCCTGTGGAAGTACCAAATGCCTCAGGTGTATTGTGTCACTCCCAGGCATCTCTCTGTCTCTACATTCCTCTGTAGGGAACCCAGGTTACTTGAGGTATCTGCCCCAAGTGGTGTGATGGAACTCCTGCTTTTTGTGCTTTTCACAACCAACTCAGTGACTGTAACTGGACTGGTGACATTTATCACGTCAGGAGACTAATGATTGTCTGGCTGGAGTTTATGAACCTTTCAAAGGTTCAGGTACCATTATGATACCACTGAGACTTGGTGTGGTCTTCCCATTTCATCAGTCCTTTGGGGAATGTGTATAAATGCTGATAAACCTGTGGGTACAAAAAGATCCAGTCGATCAGGTGACATATTAATCTTTTGGTTGACTGAATTCTGCTGAAAATCAGTCTCACTGAGTGGGATCTTGCACCATGTGGGACTTGAAACACATCACAAGCTTCCAGTATGATGCTCTACTGAAGTAATCAGTGTAATCCTGGAATTTTTATTTTTCTTTATTTAGTGCAATGAGTGTATTTGAGTCAATGACATTGACCTTGGGTTTTTGTGGCTAATTTAAACACATTCATACTGGTATGGGTGTGGAAAAATTAGGGATTGCTTTAGACACTTTTAATTGCTTCAAAAATGACAGTATAAAATGGTGCCTAGTGGAAGAAATGGCAAGAACTATGTATTCAGGATACATGTATATATAAAGATTACTAGGAGATAATCTGATTGTAAGCATGCATATAATTCCACTGGAAAAAATTGCTTGGTATAAGTGCATGCTTTAATCCTCTGGAAAGAGATGACAAGAATCAGCAATCGACAGCCATACAAATGAAAAAAAGCTTAAATAGTAACAACAAAGGCTGCCCACCACTGGTCCAACCAGAGAAATCATGTGATAGCTTTTTTTCATTGGCTTTTAAATTCCTATAATGGAAGTCATGTTTTAGCTATTGTGAAATGTTTGCAGTAGAGAGATAATTAAGCAAAATATAAGGGATAAACAGGTGTTAAGGGCCGTTGCCATAGTGAATTTCCAGCTAGATGGCCCTATAAGTAAGCATATGTTTTGTTTTTAATCTGGAAATTTAATAATTTATTTCAAATTAGTATCCCCTATTTCTCATTCATGCTACTGCAGCTGTCTTTGCATAAACTACCTGCTGTGCTGTCACACACATATGGAAAAGTGTGAAACTGTGCTGGGTTTTGTCACCTCATCTCAAGACAATTTAAATATTATATTTTAAACTTCTGATACACCCTTTAAATAGTCTTTATGTTGGAAATCTATAACAAACCCCTTGCCCTACCAAAAGCAGTACTAAAATGCTGTGGCAGTATTTCCTCACTGATTTCCTAAGTGAACTGTTTAAACATTTACTGTAAATCAGGAAAGCCTCTTTGAAATGAATAGGGCATTGTTAGATTACACAATAGAGAATCAAGTCCCAATGCAGTTATATATTTAAAATAGAAATGCCAGTTTTGACTGTATGTGCCAAGCATTTTTTCGAAAGTACATCTGCAATAACCACAGATTATTTTTTATAAAACAAAGCTGAGTGACCATTTTAGCTCATTTGTGTATACTCAAACATTAGAACTTTCTGACACAAAGGGCAGAATAGAATGCAAATTTTTTAAAAATTAAAATCACCTATGGCAATGACATATATTTCCTGTTACCTGTCAAAACTCAAATCCTGGCACATTATTCACATTAAAAAATGCAACTACGTGACTATACTACATTTCTCTACAATGCAATTATCTCTCATGTATGCTGAACTCTTCATCATTGTCATTCTAATCTGAATGAAATTATACAAATTAACATTTCACTTCAAATTAATCTTTGTTTCTCAAGTGCCATTCTTCTTGTTATAAAAGGCTAAATCCTTTTTTTTTCCCAGCAAGTAATCTGATAGGATTATTTGTATGAATAAAATGAATGATGTTTCAGACAACTGTCTCAGAGTCCCACAGATTTTCACTGAAACTGTCATTAGCATGTCAGTGAAATTAGAATCTCTCCAACTCAGCCTTAATGACAACAAGAATAAAAATTTAAGGTAAAGTATTGATTTAGAAACACAAGCTGAAAGATTTCCCAGAAGTTCACATCTTCACATTTCTCTATTTTAAAAAGAAAAATTGTTCCATTCTTTTAGCAGGTAGGCATATTGTGTGTTTTCTGATTTGCAAACAATGATGAATTCACAGCATGAGTAGGGGATTAGTGGATGATTAAACAAGTGCCAACTTCTGAACTTCTCAGGCTTTGAGCTGACCTTGCACTGTGAGGGAAACCCCCCCAGAGCTGCACTTGCCAACCCCACCTTTCATCCTCGGTCCCAAATCCTGCAGATGGAACTGGTCTCTGATCCCTCTGGCACTGATGTGGGGGCTCATCTGTTTCCAGGCAAAGCAGCCAATATTGCACAAAAAACCCCAAGGAGATTTTGTCACCCTGCTGCATTGCAGATTCTTTTAAGTACCAGTCTTTACAAGAAGGGGACTGGGGAAAGTGGTGGCTGGTGCTGCTGCTCCCTCTGCCATATGGCTCAGGCTCCTTCCATTTTTCTGTCATGAATGATGAAGTTGTTTTCACAATTTAATGATGCAACAAGGGATTTAGATGGGGGTTTTTCTTGATAAAAGGGGGCCTCAGATGTGTGACAAAAATTAATAATGTATCCAAGGCCTTATTATACTAGATTAGATGGCGGGAGGTCGACTTTTACATATTAATGCTTCATGAAGGGCTTGTAATAGGATTTAGTATGAAGGCCACAGAGACACATCCCCCTCCTCCCATATACACATATGAATGAAAATAATCTGGTTTTTCTCGATTTAAGACAGTCAGATAAAGCTGTTATACTATGGCTTCTGCCCACAGACTGTTTTTAAAGAGGTTCAGTTTTAAGAGATTCTCCTATGAAGCATGCTCAACCTAGGACTGGGACTTGGGAATAAGTGTTCATCTCTAATGGCAAAGGTAGATTATTCTCCCTGGTTTTTTGGGCAGCTGAGTTCATCTACCCTTCCAATATTCATGGCATAATCCCAGCTTTGTTAGCCTTGTGTCATTTTATGCAAATTGAGGGCCCAATTCAGAAAAAAACACTACATCTTGTCTATCATTTAGGAAAATATAGATTGTCAGTGTGAGCATTTCACAGGAATATGTTTACAGTAGAGGGGTAAACAGAGATATTGGGAAAGTAGCCTGTACTAGACAAAAGTCAGAATGACTATATTTGCCACAGAATAGCTTAACAGTGTCTTCCCATAGTGGGTTCAGTTCTACTTAGTTAATTTGTAATACATGAACAGAAGTTAAAGTTGTCCCAAGCAGGGTTAGCAGCATTATTACAGACTGAAAAGGACAACTAGACTAAGTCAAATATTACTGTGAGTATTTAGGTTACAAAGGAGATGAACAGGTGGCATACATGATAGGTATATAATTTTATAAAAATCAATACAGGTGGTATAAATCTTCCAAATGGGTGGCTACTAGGAGACATCAGTCAAGGAGGTGAACATGGAGAACAGCTGAATGGGAAACAGCTGAAAAAGATGAAAAAAAGTCACACTAAATTACCAAGCAAAAATAATCTTTTCAGGGCCAGAAAGAGCACTGTTTATATTTATGTACTTTGGAAGGAGGCAAACCTTCCATTAATGGTGTTTAACCTTTAGCTTTCAAGGCACCTCAGGCAAGAGTGTTAGAGGCTAAAGTGTTATTTTCTGTGGTACTGAGAAGCAGCTCAGTATAACTCTACATTGGCAAATGTGGAATTTTGGAACTAATTGAATACAGAAGGGAAGTAATCCTCGAGACAAAAAGTGCAGAGAACCAAATTTATTCGTGATTAGATTTTTCAGGACTAAATACAAGTTTTCATATTTTAACCCTCTTTGTTGAGCTATAACTACAAGAGTAGGGTTATGTTTGAAATTTGGGCTTATTTTTGCGTTCGGTCCTCAATTGATGAAAATCTTTTGAAATCATTATCTGTGTAAAATTCACTACACAGTTTACATAAAAGTACATAAAATTCTAGGACTCAGAGAATCCTAGAATGGTTTGATTTCGAGGAGACCTTAAAGATCACCCAGTTTGAACCGACGTGTTTTTACATTTCAGAACAAGATGATAAAGAAACTTCTTATTTATTAGGATTATATCATCCAGATATGTCAATATTGTCAAACAACTCTGCTCCCAGTTCTCTCCTAGTCCTGAGTCTCCATGAATCCTTACTGCATTAGCAGTGGGAACTAATAAATAAAACAGTCTCTGAAACAAAACCCGTGGATGCCTCTGACTGTTAATTGCAGGCACTCTATGCAACAGGCATCCTTAATCACCTCTGCTTGATTTGTTACTTCACCCCAACACAATTTGTACACCGGGTTTGGTGCAACAAAATGTTGTCTGGGTTGTTTGCATAAAAGCACTAATGTCAGTGTCACTTTGCTCTGGAGGAATCTGCCTTTCCTCTGAGCAGTCCTGATACAATCAGCTCTAACATGTGGCCCATTTATCAAGAAAACACTCCAGAAAGCAGTACAGATGTCCAGCTTTTGAGTCGAACACATAGTAATTATCCTCCCAAACAACTCCACAAAACATTTTAAAATTGAACCTCCAGATGATTCCTTTGATAAGTGTGTTATGTATCTCTAAATCACCAGACAGTTGAACCACAGCCTAAGCCCTGCATGTTGGTGAGGTGATTGGAGTGAGATAGTCCTGGTTTGAAACATTATCCAGCAGATCCCAGGTTTAAAGAGCAAGCTGTCCCCAGGCTAATGAGCTAGAAGGAATGAGTCAGAGCTTTCTCTAGACGTGTATAGATATAATGAGTTGTAAAATGAAACCGCAGGTTGAGAGATTCCCCAGCTGAATTCAGACAGGAAAGAGAGAGGAGTGGTAGAGTGAGCAAATGAATTAAGAAAAAAAAAAGGAGACAAGGTGTAGAGGATCTGATTTGCTTAGTGATGCAGAAGAAAGAAGATAGGATTGGAGTGGCAGAAAAGGAAGAGATTACAACCATTAAAACAAAACAGCATGGGTAGAAAATAGATACTAGATATATGAAGTAAAAAGTTGGAAAGAAAAACCCACTACTAAGTAGGGCAAATGCTCATAACTTCTCAGATGGAACCTGATCTGCTTATGAAAGGATGATGTAATGCATTTGCTGCTAAGAGCAGCAATTTGAATTTAATGACCCAGGATTCTTTTACATTCAGCATCAATTCCAATGATGCTGTCATCCAACTGTGCCCGAGTTTTTATAAAATACAAGTTGACATATCAAAAAAAAAAAAAAAAGGGGTCTGCAAACAAGCAATGGGGTCTTGGTATGAATCAGTGGAATTGGTGGGATTTGAAGAAGGCAGAAAGCTGAAGGACTTTGGGTTGCTGGTACACATCAACTTAGTCACTGCATGGCATTTCACACCAGTGCTTGATCCAGTCCTGTGTCTCATCTGTTTTGCTAAAAGTCTCATGAATATTTTGGCATTTTCGTGTCTTCAAACCTGGCAGATCAAACCATAGCAAATTCAGGTCATCACAATGTACATGTTCTGTATCACAGTCTTAGATCACACCTGGTATGGGTAGAGATAAGCTTTGTAAGGAGAGAACTATTAAGTGTCAGTTAACCCCTGAAATTTATATATATTCAAAGAACCAGCTGATCACAAAGTGTCATTGCCAGCAACATTTGCAGAAGAAAGGATTCTGAAAAGCTGCTATAAGCTCACAGACATTCCAGTTAGCTCCTGTCTTGCTTCTTTCTAGATATTGTGTTTTACTGGGAAAAAAAATGAAGCACTTAATACAGCATTGAGCCTTGCAGTTCCTCTCAGACAAAATATTCTTTGGGTTGTATAAAAATACAACTTAAGCATGTCTATGCTGTGTTGCCTGCCCTTTGCAGGAGAAGGTGTGTCAGAGATGAAAGATAGTAGGTAGAATCAAAGCAAAAGAATAATTTTTAGGAATCTTGAGCTGACAGAACAATCTAAAAATCCCATTATGTGATACATATTCTGCTGCTCAGAGCTGCTGCTGCACTAGGACTCTCCAAAACAAACACAGTTCAAGAAAGAACAGCAAAGGAGAGTAAAAACCCAGCTTCAGTTTTTATATGTTTTATAAAATAAGTCTTTGCTCAACATATTTCATATGATTTCTTTAAGGAAAATGGCAAACCGGCTCACCAACCCGAATCCAAAGAAATTTCATTTATTTTCTAATGACAGATTTTTTTTCATCTAATCTTTAAGCTAGGTTGGGAAAGCTTCACAAGAAAGCTCATGTTTTCAGTGCTTTTTATTTTCCACCCTTACCTAACAGATTTGTAACTGTGACTGGGGAAAATGTTTTATCACTCTTTACAAATCAAGTATTTGCTCAATACATATACTTCATTCAATGAAAATAATGTTCTCTAGAATATGATCAATATTCATGCAAAATTGCCAAATGCAGAGGTTTCTCAGAAAAGAACATGGGTTACATTTTCCATAGGTTCTTGTTTACAGTCAGAATAAACTAATTTATAATATTTTGAATTTAATTTATTTTAGTGGTGCATAATGCTTTCACACCCCCCCCAACACACTCACACACACCCTATGATTCCCTAGAAAACTAACAAAATAATCAAACTTTCCTATTCAGTAGATAGATCTTCCATGAAGTAATGATCAGTGGCACTTTGGAAGTAAAAATATTCAGTTACAGCCCTGAATTAATTTTCTATGGAAGCCATGGAATACTTTCTATGCTTTCATATTTTTCAATACAAATCTGTTAAAATACATGCAATGATGTTTTGTAGTTGTAAGTGACCAGGACTTACTGTTCTTTAATTATTTTGATTTTTAATGAAATTACTTTAATAATTCACTGATATGGCATATATTTGCATATCTTAAAACTGCAGCATTTGCTTGTTTAAATAAATATTTCAAAAATCTGATTTAAATGTACAGAGTTACTTTTAGATTTTTCCCAAAGGACAAATTTAACTTCTTTTAAACTTTCACCTTTTTTTTTAATATGCTTTAGAAAAGACACATTTGGTATCTGTAAGTTCCATTTCCTCAAGGTGACTTTACCTATTCAGAGAATAGAGAGAATTGAGAAATTGTCAAAAATATTAAAAAATTGATGCAAATAAAATTACAGGGGAATTGATGCTTCCACGTGCACATCTAAAAGGGTCTTCAGCTTTGTGAATTCTTTGCAGCAATTTTCATTTCCAGTCACTGGGGTAAAAGGATGCCTCTAAGCAGGACCCCCTGACTTTCAGCCACCCTGGAGGTAACTGGATCTGTCTCCCATCTGGTGCTCAGCATTTGGAGTGCACTGTGCTCAGCTCCCTCTGTTGAGCTGACACTGCTTCCAGCTGAGCAGCAATATCTGTAACCCACTGCAGAATGCTCCTGTCATGTGAATTGCCAGGCAAGGGTAGATGGCAATAGTGCTGCTGCACAGATGCAGAGATTAGAAATCCAGAGATGAAAATGAATGTGTTTCTTTCTCTTTAGTTTGTCCCCAAAGAGAAAAATGAGCCAATTGACTTGAAACCCAAACAGATTCATTCCCCCTGCAACCTCATTCCATTCTAGGCACTTCTCCTGGGCTGTCAGAGTAATTTTCTTTCTCTCTTCCCATCCCAAATATCTGACATTCAAATACGATTTTGCTGTTACTACTTATATTACAGGAGGATTAAGTCACAGTTCATGACCTTTGAGGCCAATGTCAGCAAAACACTGAAGAGCAGCGTTAGATTCTGTTTTTTGAGACTGAATCTACTCAGTCTAGAAATAGAACTAGATAAGTAAAGCACAATTTTTTGTTTCAGGACTGCTTCTGGTCACTAATGAGGACCTGAATTTATTGAGGTTTTTCCCCTCTCCTTGACACACTACTACTGTATTTATTGTCTTCTTCTGTATATGGTTATTTTCTTCTACGTGTAGTTGCACAGTTGCTGATTTTGAGGCAGAAAGGAATTTTTTTTTGCAAGACTAGAGGCTGCTGAAGACAGGTCATGGCATTTGAATTCCATCCTAATGCAAGGGGCCAAGAGTTGTGGCAGTGTCATTGGTCTTGCCTGCTTTACCTGTGTGGGATACTGCAGCTCCCCCATGGTCTACCTTCAGTCTGCTAAAACTCTTCATTTGTGCCACATCATTAACGTTGTAGCAAAATTGAGCAAGAGGCAGAAATTAAGCATAAAGGATTATAAGTCATTTCATAGGCAGAAAAAAAAATTTAGGCAGAGAAAAAAGGATTATGCAATTTGAGGGTTTGATGTGTGAGTCAGCAAAATAGTTTAGAAATGCCCTAGGAACAATCAGAATGTTCCATTTCCCAATTAAATGTATTCAAATATATTTTGATGGTCTGTAGCTCAAAATCATTCTTACTTGATCTAAATAATTATAAATATTGTTAAGTGAGGTATTTAAAGCAATAAAGCAGTAAGGTTAATAAATAGCACTGTATCACAGTGTTTAGTTAGGTAGAATTTAGTATTTATGGAAATAAATGTAAGAAGGTTAAAGAGCACAAAGGAGAAATACTTAGGATGTTTATGATTGTGTGCTGAGAGATGCAAAGCAAATACAGGAAGATTTATTTGCTCTTGATTAAGAGTTATAGATGAAATGGGCTCAGTAAAATAGCCATGCATGACATCACTTTTAATAGGTATTCACAAAAAGAATAAAAAAGCCATTTCTTGCAAGAATCATAATTTAACTTATTCTAAATTTAAATCATTAGATTTTGTGGGGAGAGAGAGGAAGTAATTCTTATAAAGCACAGTTCAGAGAGAGAATTGACTCACAAGAGATACTGCAGAATAATTTCATCATCTGCACCTGGATGTAACTAAATATTCACCAGTATTTGTGTGCATAAATACGGGCAAGATTTTAATCTGGAGGAAGCATGTCTCTGATCATTCCTTCAGTTACATTTCCCTTTGTCTTCTAGAAGGAACAGACTCAAGGAAACAGCTTCTCTTTAGTGAACAGGAGAACAGAGGCAATCCTGGGAAACACAGCTTTCAGTTGTGGCAAAGCTGATTTCAGATACAGGATTAAAAAACCTAGAGTAAATTTCCTTGAAGAAACAGTTGCCTACTGTAAAAATTTTGTAAATCCCATCCTTATAAAGAGACAGCATTTTTTAATATTCTATCTTCACATGATTTTAACAGGACAAGACACCATTGGAGTTGATGTGAATGAATGTTGAGTTATATGGAGGCACTAAATTGTAAGAAAATGAGCTGCATGTAGTTTTGGAGTAGAAACTTACACATAAAGAAACCAAGAGTAGAAGAAAATTTGGGTGAAAATAGTCCTCACAGTGCAACACAAACACTCAGTCCCAGAAAATGTATTGGTCATGCTGAAAAGCAAAGCCAGAAATGTGCTGTACAGACACCTAAATATTGTTTCACTTGAGATGGAGATCACAGGGAACCCAAGAGCTCTTTAGCAAAGCTTCCTCACCATGCCCTTCAATATGTGGCAAATAAAAGGGGTGTACACTCAGTTTGCTATTTGAGGATTTGTTTCAGACCTCGATTCTGAACTCAGAATGTGGAACATTGTGTCTTTGAGGGGAATTTTCCCCCTGGTTCTTGAGCCCAAGGTCTGTTTCTGACTGACTTATGGCACTGTACCAGTTTCTGAAGAACACAAGCTGAGGTCAAAGGTTTCTGTCAAATCAGTTCCACACCAGATACCGTGATGTCACATGTCATCAGATTTCTATTTGCATTACATAACTTTATACAAGAAAAAGACACAACGTTGCTGGAGAAAATGTTTCCTACTGCAAGGGATGGATATTAATTGAATCAAATAAAAATTCTGTCAAATCAGTGGAATTTTGAAAATGAATCACCACTTCATGCATTTATTTAGACTTTGTAATGTGCTTTATACTGTGGAGTCAAAATGAGCAATTTTCAGTGAGTAGCCTCTGAAAATACAGCAGTAAGCATGATCTGTTTTCTGTGGATATATGTTTCCAGATTGATTAACCCTTGTGTCTAAGAAGATCCCAGCTCTGAAATTCTTCCTGCTGCTTTTGGCTTGTATGAAAGTGAATTCTCTTCTGCTTTATAAGGGGTGAATGCATGCTGTCACTTTCTTACAATTAAAGCACATGAGAGAAACTCTTACACTTGACCACCTGTTTTAGCAAACCATTTGGAGACAATTTCTAATTTTGTTTCCAGAGGGTGGAGAATTCAATCAGATTTAGTGTGAAAATTAAAGTGGGTGTTTATAGGGAAAGTAATGTCTATACCTGTGTCTGTGTAAGATGCATTTCCCTAGGAAATGATGCTAAATAGATATAAATACATCCATGTTTGGTCTGGGTCTTACCAGATGGATTATTACACCAGCTGGAAGTAGACACTTATCCAGTCCAGCCAGTATATTCCCCATATAAAGAACACATGTAGGGAACATCTATATCATTGATATATGAGCATATGTAGAATAAGTCAATAGGAACAAAGCTGCTATTGCTTAATTTCCCTTTTTTTCTCACCTCTGCAGAGTATTTGGTGCTGCTATACTGCTGACATCCTCCCTCAACATGCTAATACCATCTGCAGCCAGGGTGCACTATGGATGTGTCATCTTCGTTAGGATCTTGCAGGGCCTTGTAGAGGTATGGAAAAGTTATAAAATCCCTTGTAAATGTGATGGATGTTTGTTAGCCTTTAACTAGCAACTGTAGCTTTTGAAGGAAAATAGAGATGGTTTTCAATTTATTACTGATTTTGAGTAGAAAGGATTTCAATGTATGAATTGTTGCTATTTGCTTTTCCTCCAGCTATAAAATTTCATGGCAAAGTATTCTCAGGCTGAGAAGCCAGTGGGATATGCATTTATCACTGAAGTTTCACTAAACTTCCATGCTGCATAAGGCTTAAACTGGTGTAATACTCAACAGTTATTTGCTGGCAAGCATCACAGGATAAATATGTAATAAAAACCTAGGGTTATATCTTAAGTCCTGACCATGCCATGTTTTTATTGGAATGAATAAGAGATTTACCATAATTTAAAAGAGGAAAGAATTTGAGTCTGCCTTTCCTTTCCTTTCCTTCCCTTCCCTTCCCTTCCCTCCCCTTCCCTTCCCTTTTTTCCCCCTTTCCCTTCCCTTCCCTTCCCTCCCCTTCCCTTCCCTTTTTTCCCCCTTTCCCTTCCCTTCCCTTCCCTCCCCTTCCCTTCCCTTTTTTCCCCCTTTCCCCCCCCTTTTTCCCTTCCCCTGTGGTAACTGGTCCTTTGCTCCTCAGAGCCACAAAACTTCTGTTGCATGGACTGCTTTTAACCAGTGTGCTTTACTGTATTAAAATATTCCAAAAACGGGTGCAGAAAGTGCCTGAAATTCAGGTGACTCTCAAGTAATTTCTGAAAGTGTGTGTGTATAAATCTGGATCCATTCCTGGCGAGTGATCTGCATGCACAGAGGTGTGTTTAACTGCCAAGATGAGTGGAAAAGAAGCAAGTGGGTGATTAATTACACAATAAATTAGCTACTGTAGACTCACACGTTTCTCCTATACTGTTCAAAGGAATGATGAATGTGAAACATCCCAAACAAGATTTTTGAAGAAGGTTTATGATAAATAAGGACAATCTTATGATTGTGTCTTTATTTTTAAAAAAATGATAATATACTGAAACGAGCAGGAAACTGGTTACAGGATCTTTTATCAAAACAGAAAAGGTATTTTACAATTTTCTGCATATTGAGGCTCATCCTCTCAATATTTGTGAAACCCTCAATAAGTCCAAAAAGTTATTAATTTTTCTACTTTTTGCAGAGGAAACAAAATAACAGATTAGGAAGAAAGTGAATCTATATAACCTATATAATATATATATTGGGCATATGCATATGCCATAATTCTTAATCAGGAATTTGTGGACAATTGCTGCACATTCCATATAACATCTTTTAAACTTTCAACAGTGCATGTTTAGTTTTTCTATTGCTGAGTTAAAGGCTTGGTTTTGAAGAGAGACTTAAAACACAGCTGGTTTAAAATCAAGTCAAATAAATATCATTCAGCTACTTGCTTTGCATGCTCAAGAAGGTTCATTAAAGACAGAGTGAAAAACTTCTCTTAAAAGTATATTTCTAAGCAGTTATAGATCTTATTTTCTAGTTTTAGAGCCATGGCACTTTAATCTGTATTTCCTAAATTATACTTTAGATGTTAGATAAAAAAAAGGGGGTTGGATAAATCGGTCCTGCTTCAGAAAGACTTCAGAGGGTCTGTGTTGTCATCCTTCCTTTGACTCTGGTTCTTGTGCACTCATACTCTTCCTGTTTAATTACTTGCAATTCTTTCCTGGAAGTGGGAGGGGGGAGCAAAAGGAAACATGTTTTATATTTGTTTCATACGCTCTCTTTAATGATTTAGAGGGATACACAACTCCCATCTCACCCTGAGTAGATACTGAAGTTTTTCTGTGGCTAGGCTCAGCTTTTGCTGCCAGAGGGCAAAGCATTCTCAGCTTTTATTAAAAATAAAAACTGATGCAAAGAGAATTAACTGAGTGACTGACCAGCATTAGCTAACTTGTGGCACACCCATTCCCCAGGGGGTCACCTACCCTGCCTGCCACGGTATTTGGAGCAAGTGGGCCCCCCCATTAGAGAGAAGTAGGTTAGCAACCACTTCCTTTTGTGGTAAGTAACTTTGCATTTTCGCCTTCCTTCCATTTGTAATGTACAAGTGTTTTGAAACTTATTTTTCCCTCCCTTTTCATCCACGTGTCTTGTTTTGTAGGTTCCTATGCAGGAGCTGTCATTGCAATGCCTTTAGCTGGGATTCTAGTGCAATATACTGGGTGGTCTTCTGTGTTCTATGTGTATGGTATGCATTTCTGCTCATTTAAACTCCAGTGTTGTATGACCTTACTCTACCCTTTCTAAAAATGTGAAAGCTATTGTTAAGAGGACAAAAACGCCCAGAGAAAGTGGGACTTCTAAGCTAAAAATACAATCTAGAGAAAAGAACAATGAAAGAACAGAATTTAAAGAGAAGAGTATGTAAGAAAGCAACATGGTTGAATAAGAAAAGCTGTAGAAACCTTCATCACTTTTAGCACAAGCAGTGCAAACTTCTGGGCAGATCTATAGAATCTCTGCTCATGTTAACATCTCTCACACTGAAAAAACTGCAAATTTAGAGTACCTGCTCTGAATAAGTTGTCCTGATTTTTATCTGAAGACCTACATAACTTTATTCACACCAGTTGTGTTAACCTACACTGACAGAAAAGAATGTCCCATGTCCCAAGGGAATTCATTCTGCATTTATGTGAATTAGGTGGAAGCATTATAGAAATGTAATAAACTACTCAGGAAGTGCATTGCTATGTTAAAAAAAATGCCAGAGTCTATTTGGCAGATAAAAAATTTAGTGCAGGAATCAAACAGCAGCATCTTAAAGCAGAATGGGCCCTCATTTACAGTTTGGTGAAATGAAATGGAAGCTGTTTCCTTGCATGGCATTGTACAAACTGATGTTAAGATCAGTGAATATTCACTTCCAGTGAAATCACTCTGTAAATGAAGCTATAGTTTTGCATGTATTTTGCACAAGTATTGTTCACAGGATCAAACTCTCTGTTGGAGAGTCATCTCTACTGAGATAACTCAGTATAAGAAGCTCTAACAACTATTGCCATTTAAATTTTTTGTAATCCTTCACAGATGTTTCTTCCTTGTTTGCTGCTTTACTGTGCATTTCTTTTGAAAGTCTTTCTTTCCATTCCAAAGGGAGCTTTGGTATAGTCTGGTACATGTTTTGGCTTTTGGTTTCATATGAGAGTCCTGCAAAGCATCCTACAATCACAGATGAAGAAAGGAGATACATAGAAGAAAGCATTGGAGAGAGTGCCAACCTCCTAGGTGCAATGGAAGTAAGAATATTACCCACACACTGGTTTCCAATGAGATAGGAAGAAAACAAACATCCCAGCACCCAAATAAAGACACCAACAAAAAAAAACAAACACTCTCCTTTAAGACTGAAGATTGTATTTTGAACAATTTGAACAAATACATTTTGGGGGGGTAGGGGGTGGGAAGATCTCAAATCTGCTGCTGGATTTCTGAGTGGATGCTGTTTTTGCACTAAGAGAAAACAGGTTCCAGCTCTTCTAGCAGATGACTCATGGAATTTATGCCTCTTTTTCCACTCCAAATTATAAAGAAGAGGTACAGCTACACTTTAAACTGCAACTTTATTTAGATTTTCTTATATCTTGAGCTGAAAAAGTCAGTTTCCTTCCTGTATAGTAATTCCTGGAAGGTTTTCCTCTTCCTAAAAGCAAACTGCAGGAAAAGCACTACTCAGTGTCTCTTGAGGTCCTCAGAACATGAGCAAGGGCCAATCCTTATTATTTTATGTTTTGTCTGCCAGAAAGACTGCAAGTTCCAATAGAGCATGCTTTGAGATCCATAAGAACATTTCCTATAATTGCATCATTTTGCTGGAGACATGTTATCAAGCTTCTCATAATCTTAGTTCTGTACTGGTTTAGTTCCAAGAACTGCCAAAAACCATGTGTGAACTCTGAATTTTCCAGCCACTTAACATTCTGATCATGCTAACTAATAATCATCTTATTTCTATAACTGCTGAAAAGCTTTAAAGAAACTATTGCTCTGTTTGCTCACTCAGGAAAATAAAAAAAAAGTTTTAAGCCTCACTTCACCTGCTTAAATTTTTACACCATCCATTCCCAGCAGACCCTCATTATGTTTTCTTTTTGGTCAGAACACTGGTTCTTGATTGAACTCAAGAATTAACAATTTTCGTCTGAGTAAAAAACTTGTTTTATATTAAGTAAGGAACTGAAAATATTACAGTAATTTCTCTGATGGCTGACATTTTTAGGTGTTATTGAGGGACTGTCTCCGTTGATATTCACTAGCATTCAGTAGGGTTCATGGTTTTGAAAATCTGATGTGAAATGAGCTACTTTGAAGGATGTCCATACAATTCTAATTTGGACTGTACAATTTCTGCCTGGCTTTTTGGTGGCTTTTTGATTAATTTTTTTTTTTTTAATTATTTTCTTGTATCAATAGTTCAGTTTCGTCTAAAATATTTAAGCTGAAATTCTTCCCCTACCATGAAGTTAGATTTTCTGGCTGGCTTCTCATTAATCAAGTCACTTAATGAATCCTTACCTCTTGCTTAAGTGTAATTTAATAGGTAGACAGAACATTGCACATATCCATCTATGGGCTGTTTTTCTTTGAAGAAAAGCCAGTATTCAAATCAATAGTAGACTAAATGCAACCTGAATTTTTGCTGAAGTGATTTTCAAGCACTTATCTGGGTATGGATCCTGTATTTGGATCAACACAGATGGGCTTGTGGACAGGTGCTGGGACTCAGCAGGATTGCCCATCTGTCTTTCTTTTTTTCTTTCTGCAATTGGTTTTAAAAGTACAATAAAACAAACAAAAAATAAATTGGCCAAGCAGTTTAAGCTGAAACTTGATTTAAAAAAAAAAAAAAAGAAAAAAAAAAGTAGAATACTGCAATTAAGATTTAAATGCTAAAATACATCTTTGCAGTAAATCTGAATAAAACTGTGCAGTTACAGTGTCAAATCTGACTCTTGCCTTACATGCAGCAACATTGTCTTTTAAAGACATTATTATTTTGGACTTAGGTCCATGCATGTTCATGTTTATATGACTGAGATAAAAGCACTTCCACCTGAGAGCTGTGATACAATTAAGTATCACTGAGTTCCTCCACTTGTGCATTTTGTGCATATATGTGCTTGTTGGACCATAGCTAAAAAAAAAAGGGGTAAGGAAAGGGAAGATGGATAGTTGATAATGATCAACATGGTAACTGGATCCCCTTTCTGTGTTTCAGAAATACAAAACACCATGGAGAAAATTTTTTACTTCTATGCCAGTCTATGCAATAATAGTTGCAAACTTCTGTAGAAGCTGGACTTTTTACTTGCTGCTAATTAGTCAGCCTGCTTACTTTGAGGAAGTGTTTGGATTTGAAATAAGCAAGGTATGTAAAAAGAATGTAAAGCTTTTATCTTAACTAGGTAAATATCAGAGCTACCTTTGGAGTATTTATGAAGAATAGGAAAGAGGAGTGTTATGCATCTTTATCATGGATTTACATCTTAAATCTTACCCATCCCAGTTCCTGTTTCCTTGACCAGCATGAATAAGTGAAGTAACAATTATGACAAAGGATGTGATGATCTACTTGGGGCTGCATTGCAAGTTAAGTGCTCAAAACCAGATTGTGCCTGCTATTAGAAAGGTGTCAGCAGACACATCACACTCTTTCCCTGGTGCCTCAGGGGTTGCAGAATCCCACAAAAGCTGTATAGAAAGCATGGACAAATGGATTTTTTCCAGATTTTTAAAAAGCAGCACCATCTTGTTGGAAGGATAGTATAATTTTTCACCTTTCTATATGCCCCTTTAATGTGGTGAGAACTGCTCCCTTTTTCTCATTTAGAAAGGAGAAAAGATGGAGGCAAAATGTGAGATATAAGGGTGCTCTAAGGTTCCATGTGATTCATACAAAGTTTGGATCAGACCTGTAAGGTAAATATGAATACACACATAATCTATGGGAACAGTCATCCCCAAAGTACTGTGTCTTCCTTTGCTATGTATGTATAGCACTTTGAACATCACCAATGGATATTTAGTATTTTATTTTTCACTATATGCAGAGTTTTTCAGACATATCTTTTGTCCAGGTGCACTTTACAGCTTGGTCAGAAATCAAAGACAAATGGCCATTGTGCACATGATGATGATCCTCAGGGAATCTGTCTGGGCATGTGAAGCTTTCTGCAAAGCTGCACTAAACACCAAAAGAAGTGTAGCAATTTGGTTTTCCACCTTTGATCATGAGTTTTCTGAAAAGAAAGGACAGGGGGGCTGTAAATGAGGGGGGAAAAGTCTTTAGCTTAAATATAAACTGTGAAAACATTCTATAAACAAAAAGTGTCATGGCATCAGGAGTTCTTAAAAATTCTCACCATAATTCATAAAAAAACAAAAACAAAAACCAACCAACCAAACAAACAAACAAAACCCTTCAGGTCACTGTTTTTGTTTGCTTAGTTTTAACACAGCGCCTGACATTGAAAAGAAATAATGAATTAGCTGCTGAATGCTTCAGAAAATGAAAAATCAAGGTTTTCTTATGGTTTATACTTGCTAATCCTAATTTTAATTTTAGGTGGGTATCTTATCTGCTGTACCACATTTAGTGATGACAATTATTGTTCCTATTGGGGGACAAATTGCAGACTTTTTAAGAAGCAGGCAGATTGTTTCAACGACTAATGTGAGAAAGATAATGAACTGTGGAGGTAAGTGTTTGTGTTTTATTTAAAAGTTTCTTGGAGGGATTTGATGTTCATATTGTGGTCTCTATAGAATGAAGGAACAAACTGCACAGTTGTATGTACACAGGAGGCAATACTTTTAGCATTTTTTATGTAATGCAGACGTTGTTGTTAAATAAAAGAAAACACAGGTTCTCCTATTTGCCATCTCCATATAGTTATTTGTTCTTTGGAAAAGCATTTAGACTGTTAAAGAAATAGATGAGCTTTTGGAGGGTAATTTGCCTATTCTTAGCTACTTATTCTATCTTAGCTCCTCATCTAAACATCTGCACTAAGAGAGCCCAGACAACTACCTGAGAGTCCATCCTTGACTTCTGAGATGTTAAAGCCACATTAGCTGTGGTAAGAGCTGGAAAATTCACAAGCAGGTTAAATGTAAATTCCCATGAGAGTTGGCTGGAATGACCTAACCACATCACAAGTATTTATTTTCATCTTAAAACTGACAGAAAGTAGCAATAAATTAGCATAAAAAGTGTAACAGAAGGATTATTTGAGAGAGGAAGAACACATGTTTTTTAGAGATGAAAGAAATACCTGATTGTATCCCACTCTGAGGTAATGTTTTATTTGTGTTCCTATGAAATGTCATGGCATCCTAAGGCCTGCGGTATTTGAGAGGGAATTAAATTCTGTGCCTGGTTTTATTCATTATTTCACCAGGTTTTGGTATGGAAGCAACTCTTCTTCTCGTGGTGGGATATTCACACAGCAAAGGAGTGGCTATTTCATTCTTAGTGCTTGCTGTAGGCTTTAGTGGATTTGCCATATCTGGTAAGATTATATTACTATTAATACTAAACTATTTTATCTTAAGAGGCAAAACATCTAGCTTTGCTTTTATTCATGGATAATAATTAAAAAGACCACTCACTTTGGAATTCCCAAAGGACATTATTTATGGTTATTACAAAGGAATGTACCTTTGGTATTACAGCTTTTATATTAGATTATTTTTGTTCAAATAATTCAATCTTTTCCATATTCATTGCAGCAAATTAGACTCTCTTATTAAGACGCTAATGTACACCACAGATTTTTCTTGAAATCAAACATAGAAGACAAATGGGCTGGTATTACACACTGATCCCTAAATTGACACATCTTTGTTTAAATAGAAGTCTTTCATTATTTTTCCACTGTGTATTGGTTATTGCTTTGTTAATATTGTATTATTTTATTAGTTTGGTTCCTTTTAGTATTATATTATTTTATTTTGGGGCCTAATTACTAGAATTTCTTTTCTGAATTAAAGTTCAGCTATTCCCCTTTCCTACTGATTCATCAGCCCTTTGCCTTTCCCTTTCCCCTTCCCAAACTCAAGTCCCCTGGCCTTCCCTTGTTTTCCCACTGTGATTTTAGTATCCTCTCCCATGCTGGTTCCTTATGTCTCACACAGGCTCTCTTTCATTTTGTGCCAAACATCTAAAATCTCCTCTAATCAAATCTGTCCTTAATCTCATGCATTCTGCAAGGTATCATTCCTGTTTTGTAAAATTTGGGAATTGCATTGCACTTTCTCCAAGCTGACCATATCATACTGTCTGCCTTTTCCCTTTTACTATCTGTATCCAAAGGTTTGGTTTCTGTTTTCACTTATTTAAATACTTATTTTTGGGAACAATTTGTTCTAACTCTTTAGATTATTTAAACAGTTACTGCCTACATTTTCAACAGAATTTTGCTGCCGAAAATGCAAGAGGACAAGTCAATATCTATCCAAATTAATTAGTAATTCAGTTATAGATACTGTCTTTTTTCTCCAGTTTACCACTGAAGAATAGAAAAGAGCTCCCTTCTGTTGGTCTATGTGACAAAAAGAAAAATGGGTGCAATAGGAAAGGAATGTTACAAACTGGAAGAAGAAAAGACATGTTATTTACAGCATGAAATGGTCATGCAAGGGACTATGAAATACAAATTCTGTCCCTGCTTGAGTATCTTTTGGGTTTTCTACTCCACACAGACACTGCTAGGAGGCTTTGGGGTTTTCTTAAACTCCAATTTTGGGAGAAAATTAACTTGGTATCCCTTTAAGATATTTCCTTGAAAGAAAATGAAAACCCAGAGTCTCTCTAGCAATATTTAAGCATTATAAGTCTTAGAGGGATAAAGAAATGCAAATAAGTAGCCCAAATATGTTATAGTAAAAATGTCATGTCAATTTTCTCAACTGAAGTACTGCTGTGCTCTTGGTGTGAATGCTCACTGACCTTTCTATTGCAGGATTCAATGTCAACCATTTAGACATTGCCCCGAGGTATGCTAGCATCTTAATGGGGATTTCTAATGGAGTCGGGACCTTGTCTGGAATGGTTTGCCCTATAATTGTTGGAGCAATGACAAAGAACAAGGTAAAGGAAATACAGTTTCCAAGTCTTCCAGTTTGATACAACTGGTTTCAAGAGAAAGACCTTTCTGTGACACAGCTAGCCAGGATATCCATGTTGGAGTCTGGGACTTGCATCCAGGGATGCAAATTTGAGGCATGCTTCACTGTATGCCCGCTGGGTTGATGCTTTTGAGGACTGATAAATTTTTCAAAGAAAGATGGATATAAATATTTCTAAAATGGACAGTTAAATGTTTTATCTGTGCTGACTATCACAACCTCAGTCCCTAATTTAAACCTTCCAGCTCAGAAGAGTTAGGTAAATCTATGTGCTACTCTGATTTAGTGAATTTCTTCTTTACAGACACGTGAAGAATGGCAGTATGTCTTCCTCATTGCTGCTTTAGTTCACTATGGAGGTGTGATCTTCTATGGCATATTTGCTTCAGGAGAGAAACAACCCTGGGCAGACCCTGAACAGACAAGTGAAGAGAAATGTGGCTTTATTCATGAAGATGAACTTGCTGAAGAGACAGGGGACATTACTCAGAATTATGTAAATTATGGTACCACCAAGTCTTATGGTGCTACAACCCAGGTCAATGGTGGCTGGCCTAATGGCTGGGAGAAAAAAGAGGAATTTGTACAAGAGGAAGTACAAGACTCATACAACTACAAGGAAAGAGATTATTCATAACAAACCTAAATATTTGGTATATTTTGTAGTGTTTGTGATTAAATTCATTGTGATTGTTTGCACACAGAAATAAAATGTGGTATAAACATGTAAACACATATCAAACAGGAAGGTCTTACTGTAAAAAAAAAATACATCAAAGTGCAATCTGTATGAGTTGTGATGTTATCACTTTCATTAGGTTATATTTGTTCTATAAACATTAGAGTTTTAAGGGTTTACTGGTCAAAACTATAGAGGCAATTACATACTTTACAGCATACAAGAGCTAAAACTCATAATTAAAGATTAAAGCACAACTAAGCAACCAAGTTGGCACATCTAATGCTCTTTTTAGAAAGCCAAGATTACTTGATCATTAAAAATGCACTTATATATTTGTTACACTGTATTGAAAGAGATTGTGTTAAGAACACACATTGACTCAGTGCAATGTAGGAGCTGTGTGTTTAGTCTAGGACTAGAACTTTCTTAAAGGAGAAAGGTTAAGTCCTGGGCATTTATGAGGATTGATCCAGTTCCCTTAATGGTAATTGCATCAAGCCTAAAGAACAAATAGGGCATATTGTATGTTTGTCGTGATTACATGCTGCAGGCTACTCTGTGATAAATAAAGGAATTATTTAGGAGTTTTATACTGAATGTTTGGGCACAAATTCTTATTTCTATTCCTTACAGACTCTCATGAAATTATAGACATTGTCACGTTCTTCCCTACATTTATCAACTAATATAAATACAATATATAATATTAAGTCTGACTTTTCAGGCAGCCTGGCAGATCCCTTTATCAAAAAACAAGCTTTATTATTCTGTTCTTTACAGTATATTCTGAATTTGTACTGGTGTCTTTAGAAAGAGAAAAAAAAAACCCATATAAGATAGAAAAAATATAGTCTTTTACAAAATTCCAAAGAGAAGTTTACTATGAGCAAGTAGCCCTATGAAAAAGGATGCATTTGTTTTGCAGAATATTTTGAAACCAATAGAAGAAACAGAGAATAATTTAACCCTTATTCTTCCCTTAATAGCTTTCATATTTTTACACATCCTTCCACTGTTGTATACATAGATACGTTTATTGAAGATACTGTAATTATAGAAAATGTTGTTATTTTAGAAATCCCTGAAATAAAATATGTATTTGTCTTTCGATCAAACCTAATAATAATGCACACTGAATATGAGTAACATAAAAACTCACAATAAACCAAAGTGGTAAATAACTAGTGTTGGGTTGAAAGAAGCCAACAAGCACCGTGCTTGTCTTTTTAGGATAACTCAACAGTGACTGCAACATTAGTGTACCAAGCAATAAGTGCAATGCATTATGAAGTGCATAATCTTCCAGATGATACATGAACCTCCATTTAGCTTGTTGTATATACTTGGGGTTGTTGGGATTGAACCAAACCGAACCAACTGAAGTTAGCAACACCAGACCACTTCTTAATACTCTAAAATGACAACAATGATCCATTTCTTAATTCAATCAAATGATTATTATTGTATGTAATAATCCATTCTGGATTCTTGGTCTGTTCATTGTATTGTGCTAGTGATTGGAAACCCTGCTGCCGCAATATACAACTTGAGGATTGTTTTTCTCCTTTTTTTTTTTTTTTTTAATGCAAATCATACCTTGACCTTAAGAAAAGAAGTATTTTGCTTTGTGCCTCAAAGTGCTGTAAAACGTGACCATAGCTTTTGCTGTGTTTAATGAAAAAGATGTGGACTGTGTCACTTTCGTTGCTGCAAAAAGTGTTAATAAAATGCTCTATTTATCCTTTTATATAAAAAGGACCACTACGGTTTCTTGTGATTTTTAGATGTGTTTTGATGTAGAGGACTCACGTTACAGTCACTGCAGAACAAATTCTGCTGTTGACATGGAGAGGGTCTCACAGCTGGGAGCTCTGCTCCAGACCCAGCCTTTTACATTGTCTGTTCTGGCCTCCCACCACGTGCACACCTGTGGTGGGAGAGGCAGCTGCTTGTCCTCTCAGAAGGATGGCTGGCACAGGTGTGGAAGGGAGAGGAGCAGGAGGAGCAGTGTGACAGATGCAGTGAAACTGGGAAAGGCAGCCTGATCTGTGTTAGTGAAAAAGCTGGCATAGATCAGCATTCTCTAAAGGGGATGAAAAGCTACACGTTGCTGTTAGTGGAATTCTTCCTTTCTTGATTATGCAACAAGGCTCCTCAGCTGAAACATACTACTTTCCATCCATTTTTTTGATGAACCCCAGAGCAATCAGTCACTTTAAGAAACCCTATATTAAAAAGTATTTTTCTAAAAAAATTTTTACTTTTTAATAATTTTCTTTCACCAATGCAGAAACATCAAACTGAACAAAAAGTTTCAGAACAAGAACCAGAGCAGTAACAGGCCCAGTGCTTTTCACCAATTCAACAATGCTTGTTGTCATGAGATGCTGAGTCAGTTAACAAAGTTAATGCTTAGAGTTTTGATGGACTGGTGTGATGTTTCCGCAGAAACTTCCTGGAAGATTCCTAAGTAGGATAAGTAGGGGCTTCAAAATTACTGTTGTATTTATTGTGGTAAGTGGATAGCTCAGAAAATACAAACCAAATGAAAATCAATTCTTCTTAGCTTTCAGTCTAATCTTACAGGTTCTCTAGCTTGGAATTATTTCAGTAATTTCCTATCATTAAATGTAGGGAGGTTTTTCTTCTGATTAGCTTGACACCTTTGTATTATGTAGAACAAAGGAGAGACTTCAATCCAGGCATTAGACACTGCACTGTTCAGTCAACTACACTTCAGAGAGGACCTAACAATTGCCTGTGAGTGCTACACTACCCAAGGAACCTCCACATTCTCTTTTTAGCTCTCTGCTTCTGCTTTGACTCCTTCACTTCCTCTTTCAATGGCACAGCAGAAGAATCCATTCTTCTGGGAAGGAGAAGCAGCATTATAGGTTTTAAGATTTTTGCTTCTTCACAGACTCCTGTTCATGTGAAAATACAGGAGGCAACGACAAGGAACACGACAGAGCAGGAGGAAGGGGGAAATGGAGAAAATAACTGGGTTCTTCAAAGACAAGCAGCAACAGCTGTGTCAACTTTAGGAAAAAGGAGAGTTGAGGGCTCATGACCCTTCATCAGAACCCCTGTATTTCTTCTCAGTAAATAGGTTTATGTTTTTCTCTTGTGACTTCATTTTTATGAAGTACCATTGCTAAAATGTACCTCTTCAGGCTCTTCTGAAGTGTGCCCTTCCTGCTCAGAGGTTTCTGTTCTGCACAGGTTGAAAGACCTGCTCTGCAAGCCTGTTGCACATGTATGGTGCAGCGCTCCTGTTTTAGAACTCTCAGAAGCTCAAATCATCTCCATTTGTCAGTCAGACCATGTTCACAGTCACTTGATGGTTTTGTTCTGTCACCAATTTCAGTTCTGTTCCCCATCTGGTACCCCCTGCTCACTTATTATGTTGAAAAAAAAAAAGAAAGGAGTTGTTACATTTTTATTTACTGCTTGGTTATCTTTTCAGTGAGGTATGTGAAAAGAAGGGGCAGAATCCAGGCTCTGTTAAAACTATTAGAAAAGCTTGCATTTAGATAGCCTAGAATAACACTTCGGATGTTCACCTTCATGTCCTTAAATGGTTCCATACAGACAGTGTCAGCCAAACTGAAAATACTTAAAATATTTGAATCTCCCTCAGTGGGATCCCTTCTGCTAACACATACTCTTTGTTGCAGAGATAAAGCTATCATAAAATGCTCTTTGCTTTCAAAAGTGATCATGAAATTCAATTGATCAAATTTCAAAAAAAAAAAAAAACCAAAAAAAAAACTTTCCTAAGGGGAAAAAGAAAGTCTCAAGGTAAAGGTTGAATAACAGTTACAAAAGAATATCTGCAAATACGAATGAAATTCTCTTTCAGCACGAAGCTAGGAATAGGAATGAGAGTGGAAGTCAGAATAAATGTCACAGTTCAAAGCCTTACCATAAGAAAGATAACATCACAGTCTCAGTTGCTGCCTCTGAAAGATGAAATGCTTTGTTCCTTTTATGATAAGCTGTGAAGGAGTTTAAAGGCTAGTATATATCTGGATTAACTACTTAACAGCAGCTTCTTTTGTATTTATTTGGAATTTGTGTATTTTGTGTGAATAATTTTCATTGCACTGGGAGATTTAAGAGTAAATAATCAAAGGAGCTAGAACTAAATTCAGATGCTTTAATTAGTTACCTATGGATATCCTCTCTATCCAGCTAGTGTATCCCATGTTGTTATTCTGACTTTGCTTACTGTCTCTTCACTCAGCTGTAAGCCCAAGCACAGCAAAGAATGAAATGGATTCTCTGTTTGCTTATGAGCCACTGCAGAAATCTGTGTACTGAGGTACACTGAGGCCAAGTGCTTAGACAGCATCTTCCATGTTTGGGAATTCATGTCCCAAAATGATTGTTGGCAAATTTCTCCTTGGTAAAATTTTAACACTAGAAACATATAATCCTTGCAGTTTTTGTTTCAGGTGAAGACACATTCTCTCAAACACCACAGGTGAGACAAGAGAAAACAAAACAAAATTACATTTTGAGCAACAGTCTAACCTCTGGCAGGCTCAGATCTATGAGAAAGTTGGTAGAGAATAAGTATGAAATAGATGTAATTTCAGACATAAAATATGTAGATGGTAGAAATTAAGCACTGCAGGAAATTTGAGGAAAAGCTTGCAGAAGAGCTGACAAAATTCCTCACTTTTTCACACAGAATCATAGAATGCTTTGAAATGGAAAGGACAGCAAGGAGAAAAAAACTTGAGTATGAAGTCCTAAATATCTGGTTTCCCTCTCCTGAGGGTGAGGTGGGGTCAGAATTTGGCTCAGAAGCAGATTGCCACATCCTGGGGCACCCAGCCTTGTGTTTAACACACTTTTCTCTGCCAGGACCACAGGGACACTTAGAGGCCTTAACTGCCCTCAGCATTTGGCTCTGGGACCCCCCCACCTGCACCCCCAACAAAAATTATGCTTGGAAGCAGAAAATGAATTATGAGAAAGCATGTAAAAGAGAAAGTATTGCATTGTCAAGATTGGAAGATTGCCATTTAATTAAAGTTTGTATTATTGTATAATCAATTGAATCTGCCAACACTGGCTAGATGCCACCAATGGCCCTGCACTAAAAGAGTTTGTGAGGAGAACATGATAATTTTCTTCAAGGTAAACATCAGAACAATCAAAAAAACTGTTTTCAGTTTTAATCTAGAAAGCTCCAATATTATTTCCTTTTTTTTTTTTTTTTTTTTTTTTTTCAATGGTTTGTTTTCTGTATTTGAATNGTTTTGTGGAATTAAAATTGCATCAAATAAAGAGAAGGTCAACTTTCTTTCTTCAAGTTGTGTTTTTCTGTGTCTGATCATAAGGTCAACAGAGCACTAACAGTTTACCCTGCACAGATGAAACAGCAAATTGGATGTGCTGTATGTGATGTATAATACATCCAATGTGTGTATATTTACACAGATATGATGTGGGCATGGTGTATAAAAGGTGCTGGTTGGCACAAACAGGCCTCACACAGAAAACCACAAGGCAGCCCTGGAAGGTGAAGTCTGACCATCCAACTCTGCTCCAGGAATGCTGAAGGTGATGGTTGACAATGGTTTTCTCTTGGCTGCAAGTGGGATGGGACTATGAAGAAGTGGATTGGCTGTGCTTTGTGAGACAGTGTTCTCCATTGCATGAAAATTAAAATACTGTTGGCGTATGCCCTTTAATAACAAAAATATATTCATAATCTCAGCCAAAACTCTAAAAAATACTTAATTCATGCAGCATGTCTGCATACATCCTCCAAAAGTTTTTGGCTCATTTTAAACAACCTGAAAATGAAATACATTTAAAAATTATATACATTCAATATTCTTTCAAAATATGTGTTTCAGAAAACTTACATTTGATTTTTTTCCCATATATCTCAATCATATTTACCCAATTAAAACCATTTGTCTCTCATTTTTATATAGTGAACACATTCAGTTTCAAAGGAGACAGAAACTAAAATCTAAGAAATAAAAATTTCATTTTTATTCAAGTTATTTTAAAGGACATTATTGTGTGTGTATATCTGTGCTTCATATGAGTAAAAAGAAAAGGTATTTTTCTAAAAAGCATTTTCATTTCTTTTCTAGCCTTAAAATATTTTTGTTAGCCTAGAAACTTGCTCGTAAAATGCCAGCCTTATTGCAACAGTCATTTACTGTTTGTATTACTAAATGTAAATATTCCAGGTTTTATCCAGAAAAATGGATGTGGCACTTATTTCCATGGTCCAGTTGGCATGGTGGTGTTTGGTGGTGTCTGATGATTTCAGAAGTCTTTTCCAACCTAATTGAGCATAAAAGCAACGCATTTCAGGTGATCCTCTCCTCTGATACGACACCAAAACTGTGACATGATCTCTTCCATGTTTTATTTAGAATAGAATCCTTCGAGCCATCAGTGGTTTATTTGTTCTTGTGCATTAATTTAGTTGGAGAGGACACAAAAACTACTTAACAGAAAACACCAAGTAATTGTTGTTGCATTGAAATGGCAGCACTGTTTGGCATTTAACTACTGGCACTCATTTAAGATCATTCCCTAACTGATACTTCAATGCACAGACTGTGACACTTCCAAGATTCGAGTGCTGTTCCTGCATCAAAATACCCAGTTCTGCTCCCTGTGAAGGCAACGTGTTCTGAAGACACTGATTTCACTACAATGAAGGCAAACCAAATTCCTCAAAATTGTCCCTGTTACACCTGTGAGTGAGCCCTGCACTGTACTACTACTAACAGGCACTGTGCAGGCACTGAAATCCTGTTCTGGAACAGTCACCACCACCTCAGAGATCCTCCAGAGTGCTTCTGCTCACTAGATTTCACTCTATGTTACCTTTTAACAGAACAGAAGAAATTTATCATATTTTCCTCAGGTTTAAAGCTCCTGGCATTTGTTAATTCTCTGTTAGAATGAAAGCTTTATTTTCACAGGACTTCACAGTGGAGTGGGTCAGCTTGGGAGTATTCCCTGGCTATGGCTGGGGCTGCAGTGAACCAGAGCCTCGGATATCAGTCTCTCATGTTCCAAGAAATGTTCAAATCCTTTGGTCACTGAATTGATTTTCTGTAATCTCCTATTCCCTACTACTTACTTAGCATGAGCTGGTAAGAGTATTTGATGCAAAGCAAAAAGAAGTTTGTATGACACAGAGCAAAAGAGGGGAAGGCTCCTGGTCCCCAGGGGATGTGTCCATCTCCCCCTCTCATTTACCCAAATGACAGATGTTACAGATGTTTTGGTTCCAGCATCAGTTAGGTAATACACCTTAATGCTCACTTAAATTTCTGTCAGTAGTGAAAAAGGTAAGTCAAACAAGAAAGACAATCCCATAAAACATTAAATAGCCTAGAGAAACATCAGAATAAAAGCCTCCTGGTTTGACTAACAAGTGAATCTGGAGGCACTGCTTGGAAAAGCACATTTTATTTTTTGTTATCAATTAATTTAATCTTGTAAATATAACAATTTCAATTATGTTATGAAAATAAAACAGTGAATCATATAGAAGTTTTATAACAGCAGCATGTTGGTAGAATGGCTTAACCACTCCCTGTGGAATTGCTTCTTTCATTTCAAGTAGCTTTGGCTCTCTTTCCTCTACAATGAAATCACATACCATGTGATTCTTCCTGGAATAATCTCACAACAAATCTCACA
>VZTR01025585.1:0-49793 GCA_013400775.1 Chaetops frenatus
CTCAATCCCCAGGGGAGTAACCAGGAAACCTGAGCCCAGGCTCCGGGGGGAAGATTCAAACACTTTCAGGGTGTAAGAGGCTTCTGCCTCTGTGATGGCTTGTGTGTCTTCTATAGTCTGTAAAACAGTGTCTCTTAGTCAAGAATACTTCTTTTAGCCCTTCCCACATGGGCTCTCCAGACTCAGATGTTGATTTTTAGCTGAGGCCTGAGCCCTTTTGGCACCAGAGCTGATCCCTGCTGGGCCTTTCAGCCCCTGGGTTCTCTCTTCTATAGGCACCAGCCACCTGTGATGGAGAGGGGGAGGTAGATGTCCTGCCACACCACCTTGGGTACAGGAAGGTTACACGACCAGGTACAGTGTAATTCTGTAACTGGTGATAGGGGAAGAAAGCTTTACCGAGGTTTCTGTGCACTAGTGTTTCAGGGACTTGTGGATTTGTTAATTAGCTGACCAGACCACCAAGACACCTCCTCAAACAAGCTGTTTCTACAAGGTTCTGAATTATCTCTATTTTAGGAGCTACAGCTACTTTTTGTATTTATATAACTGGTGAGAGCCTGGTAGCTGGACTCACAAATAAGAGATTTGGGGCATTTAGCAAGGAAGAGCAGGTACTATTGTATCAGATGTCTGGAAAATTTCAGAGTAATGGATTGAATTTTTCAAAGTTGCAAGTACTGTTATTTGGTGTATGAGTACAGTGACAGAAAAACATTTAACAACAGTTTATGTAATCTCATCCTTTCTCTGACCTAGACATAACTTAGAAAAAAATCAAAATGTTGTGCTTGCTTTTGTCTCAATCATTTGTGGAACTAAATGGATTTATGTACTTGAAAGGCAGCAGCAATGTGACCCTTTTATTACTGCATATAAAAATAGCTGGAAAAAAACCTATCTGACTAGATACCAGCAGTGTCTGAATGTTATAAAAATCCTTGGAAAGCTCTGGCTTGCCTCTTCCCTTCCAGTGAATTAGCACCTCTGTCAGTGTGCTGTTGGGTAACACGAGCTGCCTGTGGAAACTGGAAGTGGGTAAAACAAAACCCCACAGAGAGGAGCTGCAGCCTTTGATGCTCCCTTAGCTGTTCTGTGCAGGACCCTGGAGCTTCCTGGAAGGGAGGAAGCCCTCCTGGCACTAGCAGGAGCTATGTTTGCATTAGATGAAAATGAATGTTTTTCTCTGTACAAATGGGAACTTCCATTTACAGCCCTGAGCTGTGTTTCTGCTCTGTGCTCTCAGGAGAGCCCCTGGAAATGCAGGTATGTGAGTTAATCAGGCAGGAATTGGCTCATGGGAGAATAACAGATTTTCTTATGTATGGCTGGTCTTAACTGACTTAAAAGGACTAAAGTACAAGACTGTTGGCTGCTGCTGGCTTTTTACCACTGTATTTGTAGGTTTTCTAACATCTGTAGGCATTGGATGGACCTAAAAGTGTTGATCATGAGAGGAACAGATCTGGTCTAGTCTTCCTGCCACAGTGCTTTTGATGACAGTGTCTAAGCCTAAGGAAATAAGGGTATTTGCTTTAAAATGAGAAAAGGAAGGGGAGGGGGTGGGTATTAATATTCTGTTAAAACATTAATAATTTGTGCAGATTTTCTTCATCTGACATGAATTTCAAAAACATGGTTTGCTGTAATATGGAAAAAATGCTCTTCTCATTGTCGTCTTTATTGTTATCCTTGTGCTACAAGTTGCAGAAAAAGCGTTTTGGCTGTTCTTTCTTCTGAAATCATTGTTTGTCTATTCTCATACCTTACTACTATTCCTTTGACATTATTGGGTTTTCAACTATCTCATGTTGTCTTTTTGAGAAACTGTCCAGTTTTCTAATTGGTCCTCAGATCTCAGTTTGATGCCCAAAATGGTTTTTAATGGTTTAGTGTAAGGTCACCCTTCAGAGGCTTTGCAAAGGCCATTTTGAAAAGTGTTATCAAACAGCTTCTACTAGCCTTGGAAAGAGATGGGGGGAAAAGTAGACTATCATCTCTTGGATCTGTGTGGCTGCTGACCTCTGAGGATGTATTCTGTGGGTTATAGGTTTTGGCTTTTCCCAGCTCAGGATAGTGGAACAGCGGCTCTTAAATTCAATCACTGATTTACTGTCCTAGGTATGCTTTGTATTGAAGAACCCACTGGTTTTAATGAAGTTTCTTTCATACATGAGTGTTTGTCCAACACTTTCTTAAAACAGAGGTGTGATGTGTTTGCCAGAAATGAAAAGCCCTTGTAGAAGTATGAGTTAAAGCAGTAAAAATCAAAATGAAGCAAAACTACCCCAAAATAGTTGTAATAATAGTACACAAAACCCAGAAAATCAAAACCCTAAATCCCTTTCATCTCATGAGACTGCCATTGTCATTCCTGTAGTGCTGGTGCTGAAGTTCCTCTCAGAGTGTTTTCAAACCCTGCCCAGTGCTCTGGGCTCCAGGGTTCAGAGACCTGGCATTTCATTTGTAACTGTTCTGAAAGTGTCCCTTCGCTAGGGCTGCCCTGAGCTGTTTTTCTCTGCCTGTGTTGAAAGCTGATCCCCATAGAGATGAGCAAATGTATCTGTGCAGTAATAATGAGATAGTCCTGTGCTCTTGCACAGAGCTGTTCATGGGTGGAGCTCAAAGCACACCTTCAGGGAGCCCAGGTGCACTGGCTTAGCTTTGTACACATGATGCTGAAGTTTCTGGACTAGCTCAAGGTCACCTAATGGGCCAGCAGCAGATGTAGGAGCAGAACCTGCACCTCCTATGTTCCTCTGGGGTCCATCTGTCATGTAGTGCTGCTGCTGCTTCTGTTAAACACAAATTACAAGCAGCTCCATAACATTTGATGTCTGGCTGGATTTTCAACCTCCTTTTGTGCTGCAAAGTCAAGGATAGGCACTGCTAAAAGACAGTCCCAGGCATATTTGTATAACTTTTTTTTTTGAAGGTGCTGTTTGAAAGGTGATGCTGCTGTCTGTAAAGGAGAAATATGTTTACTTGGAGGAGTAGGATGAGATCCCCAAAAGCATGAATCATATTAGTATTGGTGGCTAATACTGTGCTAGCTATGAGGCCCCAGAATAACTAATTGCAGTTTACAACTGAACCTGTGGCTCATGTCATGATGGTGATGGCTCAGTTTGCTGCAGGTCACAATCAAGGCACAAAGCCCCACGTGAGGGGTGAGGCATAGTGCAGTCCAGGGATGCTGCCCTGTACTGGTGTGCTGAATGCACTTGTGGTGCAGGGAGCCTTTGGGCTCCTGCAGATGTGTCTTCATTCCCATTTTCAGCCCCAATGTGTCACTATTCCAGCAGGGATAGAGTGGGGCCCTGGGAATCTGATGGTGGCTGCTGCAGCTCCTGCAGTGTTTGACTCTGCCCACACTTGCTGTGTGTCAGGGGAGATGGAGAGACAAAAGGGGAGGCCAGAGGCAGCAACTGCTGCTGTCACCAGGTCTGCCCTGCTGCAGTGAAGGGAGATTGAAGAGATAGGTTAATCAGATGGCACTGGGAAGTCTCACATCCTGCAAGGCATTCAGGAAGGTTCTAATGGTGATAGATAATTGTGTGAAATCACCTTGTTACAGCTTAACTTCATGCACTAAGGTACCTCTGAGGTGCTTTCCTGCATTGCAAATCTTTACAAAGCTTCTGTTCTTGACTGAGTGCTTTGTGTCTCTGTGCTTTGCAGTCCTGCCTGTCCCACAAGCTTGACTGCTGCTGTCCCTGAGCTGTGCACATTAAGTTCTGCACTGTTCCTTGGTACTGACGAAGTTATTTTTTCTGGGGAAAAAAATCAAATGCATATTCACTGTGGAAAGAATAAGTAGAGATACTAGTACTTAGCAACATGCATTTGTAACCCATCTCTGAATTAGCCATTCAGAAGTTATTGTATCAGGTCACTTGTAAGAATGGTTGCTCTGTTGTATGACTTTTCAGTGGCAGAGTATGTAAAATTTTGCAACCTGTTCTAATTTAGTTCTAAGTTACATTTACTTCAAAGTTTCCTGGATATTGACTGAATTGCTTTTTACTAATACAACGACATTCCCTTACAAATCAAAATTGATGGCCCCGACTCATGCTCTGTGTATTTTTTTGTCCATCTAAACAGCCCACAGGTTCTGCTGGATAAGTATTTGAATATTCTTTCTGTCAAATGTGCCCCATCACAAAATGTTGTCTAACAAAACAGGTTTTCTAGTGACTTTCAATTTTTAGTATAAATACATAAGTCTAGGAAGTACTTACAGGTATTCTTCCTCTCCCAACCTATAAATTCCATCCAATTCAATTTTGAGCATGAACAGTAAGTTAGTGTAATACAGAAAACCTGTGTGAATGGGGACATGTTTGTGGCACTTGGAACCCACTACTTGCCTTTGAATCTGGTCCAAGGTGGTGATGCTATGATTGTACCCAGTGGCTGAGAGGGGAATATTGGGTACTTCTGTGAAAATCTTGAAGTTTATTCTGCCTGTGGTAAATGCCACAGTTCACCCAGCCTGTCCTCAATACCAGCTCTATGTAAAACACTGGCAGCACTACTTTTAGTGATGTTCTTGGTAGACTAGGGGTCCAGGACCTGCATGTTGAGAGAAGTACTTGTTCACTGATTTCATTAAAATGAAAGGAATAATCTCCTGGAAGCTTTTTGATTGTCATAGCTTTTGCTACATCTTGTTATAAGCCCTGAATTTTGAGTTTAATTTAACTTGGCAGTATGTGTCTAATTTCCCCTTTTTCATAGCTGACAAAAAGCCCTTTATTTATTAGTGCCTACAAAATAGCTGTTTCTACACTTTAGATTTAAAACATGATCTTTAAAAGTGGCAACCAATATAACACTGGGTGTCAGCAGCACATCCATCATGTCAGAGTGTTGTTTAGGAAGATAAAAATGATGAGATCTTGTTTTAGCAATATTTACTTGTCTCCTTTCTCATACCTCGCTTCTGTGAAATCCATTGCTGTTTAGGGTGTCTGTAGAGCTCTGCTTCCTGCAGGTGGAAATGAGTGCTGTGTTCAAATGGCTTCTCAGTGCTGAGCAAGGGCATTGCTCTTCTATAAAAGGAAACTTTGAAGGTTTTATCTTGACAAGAGTCATGGGGTTTTTGAGTATTAAAAAGTGGGAAAGCATTTACAAGTCAAAAGTCCTTAAACAACAAGAATTCCTTTCTCTATCTGTTTTTACTCAAATCTATGACTAAGGTTTCATATTTCTCTGATGTATCTCATCAGTTTATTAAGGATATCTGTAAATCTCTTTTTTTCACCGTGTAACACTAAGCCCAGAGTATGATTTTTTGCCTTTTACTGTAAACATTAACTTTTTATTCAGAGCAGCTGTCTGATGTATCATTCTTCCAGTGGAAATAAATTGTCTTTTTCTGGCATATTTTCTTCTCCCAAGATCTGGAATAAAAAAGATAATAATGTTCTTTTTCTGTCATAGACCTGTAGTTCTTAAAAGGAAGTTCCCTTGGAGATGGATGAATTACCTGTAATGATTTTGTTTACTTGTCCTGTAATGTAGCAATGGCTGTATTTACTGGAGCTCTTTTAAAAACCTGAAGGTTGTGTTTGTTTTTCTTCCCATCAAAGACCCAACCCAAATACCATCAAAGTCAGTGGGAAACTACTGACTTTTTCAGGCTTGCATTAGAGCTATGGGCACTGCAGAACACTTCAAAGCAGAGCCTGAATAGAAAAAAATCTCAAAGCCCCCTCTTGTCTCTTTTTAAGTGCAAGGGAGAAAACTCTAAACTTCTAAAAGCTCTATCTACTTAACAGAATATAAATGCTGAAATGTCTCTGTGTTAAGCTTGCTTAACCAGCCTGTGTCCTGTATAAATCTGGATTAATATATCCATGGAAACAATTCCACACAACAGCAGTTTAAATGGCTTAGAAGTTTTGCATGAGTTTTTGGATTTGTGAGAAAATTAAAGTTCATGCCATTGGTGTTTTTTCAGCACTGCTAAGCACCCTTTATCTAAAACTGCTCTGAAACAGGTTTTCTTTTCTATAAATTTTTGCTCCTAGACTATGTGCTTTTAAAGGATACATTTTGAGTATTTGTATCTTGAAAGAGTGTGTAAGAACATCTAACAACTTTGTAAGCTATGCTGTTTATTCAGTTTCTCATCCAGATAAGTATGCCTGGAATACTTCTGATCGTTCCCAGGTTCCAGGTGGTTCCCTGCCTTGCACCTTTCTGCAAAAAGGGAAGAGATGGAGCTTCAGCTTTAATTACCTTTCTAATAGCACATGATGATTTTTAGTTGGTTGATAGCAGTCACTTAATCTGTCTGATAACTGCATTTTGTCATTAACATTTTGTTCTTTAAAGAAAAATTGTCTGATGTGTCTGTACATAACAGGGAAAACTTTTTCCTTTGTTTTTGTTGGGTAACTGGGATTTGTCCAGTTAACTTTTGTGAGTACCTTGTAATTTGCCCTATATTTTGGTGGATCTGGCCCTTGAGACTGTAGGAGTTGGCAGCAGAAACCATAAGATACATGGGCAGGTGGATGAATTAAGGGAGGACTTTGAGAATGAGCTCTTAAAGGTAACCTGCTTTCAAGGGGAATTTCATTAAAGCATTTATTTTTAACACCATGCATGGAAACCCATTTTTTTTTAATCTGTGGTACCTTATTTAGATTAACAGTTACCCTAAACTGGTAATAACCATTATAAAAATATGTAATCATTCCCATCCTAAGAGTTTGGGAGTAATAGGATGTTTTTGGGCTACTGTTAGTAAAGTGCTCACCTACAAACAGCTGAGACCAGGGCTCTAAACTGGGGCTCAGCTGGTGTGGTGGAGCCCTGCTTCCCTGTGGCTGCGGGAGTGAGCTGGGGTTTGCACATGGGGTGGCTGTTGCTGCTGCAGTCAATGATTTTCTCTTTCCAGCTCTTCCCTGCATTTGTAGTGCTGTAAAAGAACTGCACTGGAGAAAAGGAAGTGCAATCATGTTATAGTAAGGGGAGCCTGGGATTTTGAATGTTCAGTCTTTCTTCTCACAAACAGGAAGACTGGTAATATGCACCTCAAATACCAAGTATTGGTTCTAGAAAGCCTTTTTTGAGGCAGATCATAAAACCTCTAAAGGGGAGATCATGATCTAATTGCGGATGTAACCTGATTATATCAGTGTGAATGGAACTGCCAAGATACAATTAAAAAATGCCTTGTATTCTTTGTCTTCCAGCCAAGATAGAATTGTTCATGTCACTATCACACTTTTTATTTTTTTGCTGATAATTGACCTAATATACTATTTAGAAAATATATGCTTATTCTCTCAGGGCTGATTCATGGTGTGTTAACATTTAATTTGTTACTTTGCTTCAGAAGTCGGGTAACTTTAGATGCTGAATGTTTTCATAATATATTATGAAGAAAAAAGTGTATTTTAGACCAAAATATTTTAAATAAAATAAACTCCTCTTAATCATTGTGGAGGTGTGGGAGAATCCCCTTGAATTGGTAAAGGCTGGTCATTAGTTCACCAGTTTCCAGTCAGGATTTGCTCATGTCCAGAGCATCAAATTGCCCTGCTCATAAACAGGGCCACTCATGCATGCATACATGATAGGCAGATGCCAGGTCCCCTGCTGTGCAGCAGAGCTGATGTTTACTGAGATCACTACTTCTTGTGGGAGTGCTCCAGGAACAGCCATCATTGGACACATGGTAGAGCATCTGCTGAGGGGTGTTGGCAGCAAAGGGGCTGGGGAGAAGAATCTAAAGTCAGCCACCCAAAGGGATGGCCCAGGGCAGTTTGAGACAGGACCTTCTTGGAGGGTGCTCCTTGAGGGGCAAGAGGCATCAGGTGTTTGGGGTAGAGCCCTCCAAAGGACCATCCCAATCTGAGTTATTACTTTACCCTGGTTGTCCTTTCAGTAATTATTAGGCCCTGCTGCTCCTGTCTGTGAGTTTGCATCCAGCTGATAATGTCTGGCCCCTCCTATTCAGTCACCCTGAACTTCTGTGGATGCAAATTCCCTATTTTTCAACCTTCCTATTATAACATGTATTCTGTCTGTGTGCTGCCAAGGACTACTGGAAGTATTGGTAATCTGTAAGGATTTATTAAAACCTGTTCTCTCTGAGGCCTGGAAGAAATTTTCTCATAATTTACCAAGCTGAATGCATAATAAGCCCTTGTATCACTTACTGAATTCCTAGTGATATGTATTTCCCAATGGGCTGGTGGATATTGTTGCAAATCATCTCCCTTTATGAATGTCTATGTATTGACTGTCACTTCTAGTTTTGCTGATTTTGTTTAAGAGTATTGCTCAAATAATGGCATTTGGCCCAAAGGAAAGATGCCTCAAAGAGTAATGGGGATTTCTTTAATGAGGTTTGTTATTTTTTGTAATGCACTGACCTGGTCATGAATCAAGTTTTATTATGTCCTATGAAGTCCATGGGGCAAAAGAAGTCTTAGTTTTAAACTAATTCCAACCAAAGCTTAGGTTAAATGTTAACAGAGCTGACTATCAAAAGAACAAAGCATGATAATAAAAAAAAAACTTTTGGGGATAGGAAGGAAAAGTATTATTCCTTATTTAATTAAAGCAGCAAAGAAATCAGCTGTTCTGGAGGTGTGGCTATTTGTGAGCTGTTTCTCTCTTGCACAGAATCCATGTTTGACCTTTTGATAGAATACAGTATCTCATGGAAGAGAAAATGCCTCATTAAAAGTGAAAGTGATAGGATAGCATCTATTAATCAATGGTATGGAAATTCTTTGGGTCTCAGACTTCGTGTTTAGATGTATCTCTTGGGAATCAATATTGTTTCCAAGTAAGTGAAACAAAATCAGTAGGAGACATGTATTTCATTTTGGTTGCAAATGATCAGTTTTCAGTGTTTCTTAACCTTAAGCTGCAAATAAAATCTTTATAAAATTGTGTTTAAAAAAATAAACAATCCTCAGGAGACCTTGACATATTAGGTCATTTGAGCTACAGTACTTTGCAAACTTCTAAGAGCTACTCCTGTGGTCACTCTTATTGGAAACAAACTGTGTGCTGAATCTGGATAGAGTTAACTTTCCTCTCAGTAGCTGGTGTGGGGCTGAGGTTTGGATTTATGCTGGAAACAGTGTTGATAACTCAGGTTTTTTTTTTTTTTTTTTAGTACTGAGCAACACTTACCCTGAGCTAAGGCCTTCTCTGCTCCTTATCCCACCCCAGCTGTGAGGAGGCTGGGGGTGCACAAGGAGCTGGGAGGGGGCACAGCCAGGACAGCTGACCCCAACTGACCTGAGGGATATCCCAGACCATAGGGCCTCATGCTCAGCAATAAAGCTGGGGGAGAAGGAAGGAAGGGGGGCAATGGTGATTGAAAGACGGACCAAGCAGTGAGATACTGCAAGGACAGCATTTATTGACAAAAGGACAGTTTATTGACAAAAGGCACAGATATTTACACTCTTTTAGCTTCTGCATAACAAGTTCCAGTTTTGTCTCTGTGCAGTTCAATACATGGCAGGTCATAATGTCTACGTTTCCTTTTTCACAATTACTTATCACAGCAGGCTGTTCTGTTCTTTGGTAGGGGGACACAGTTTCTGCAGTTGCTTCTTTCTGTATCTTTATGTATCTTTCTCAGTTTCTGCAGCTCTTTCTTACAGCTCTTGCTGTACAATCTTCAGCAATTCAAGTGTACCCTTCATATTGTTTAACTCATTCTGCACTGTGACAAGGGGGGACATTCAGAGTGATCTTTGTCTTCCCAAGTCACTGTTAGACACCATTATCTGTGCTCTCCTGGAAACAGCTGACTATCTGCCTGCCCATGGGAAGCAGTAAATGAATTCCTTTTTCTGCTTTGCTTGTCTGTTCGTCTTTTACTTCATAAACAGTCTTTATCTCAACAGGCTTTCTTATGTTTACTCTTCTTTTTCTCTCCCTGATCCTGCTGGGAGGGGAAGGACTGTGGAGCTGAGTTTCCAGGTGAAGTTAAACCACAGGCTGCAAGGAGGATTCTGGTTGAAACTACTCCATTAATGACTGAGGGGTTTGTGTTAGGAATAACATTCTGACTTTTCCCCCCTCACTCTTTCCTGTGTCTTCCCAGTCTTCTACTCTTCTTTAGAGTCAGCTATTGTAGAAAATGCTGATAAAAACCACCAGGCTGCCAGCCTTGTTTTAGCTATTGTTTCCTTTTCTCTGACACTCCCTTCTTGTATAAGTCCCTCCCCAAAATATTGTGCCATATCTGGTATCCTAAAAGCCAATAGAACCGCACAAGTGTTGTTATGGTTTTGGTTTTCCTTCTGCTGTGGCTTGGAGGAGATAGTGGGCTGTGGTGGTTTTCTTAGAAACAAAAAAGCTCTCCTAGACTTGGGATGTAAAAAGCCCAAGGATAACAAAAAACCTGCCGTCTTATGCTATTCCTGAAGGTTTAGATTGGACAACAGCTAAAGCCTAAAGAAAACAAAGAAAGTAGCAACAGAAGGTGTGGAGCAGAGCAGAACACAAACTTCTCTGCAGAAAGCTAGGAAGCCAGTGAGTCATTTTTCCTCAGGGACAGAAGCAAGAGCCATTTATCACACAAAACAGTGGATTTGGGGACACTGCCTATACTGCAGTGCAGCATTACATAGTCACTATCCTATGTTGTTTCATTGAGTTATTATGTTGAGAGTTCATGCAATCCCCTCAGCTGAGCACCTGGCTGACATTACCCAGGTGCTCAGGAAAGAATGAGCCTAATGTGAAATTGTATCCTCATTAGATGTAACCTGCAGAACATTCACCCTGCTTCCCATCACAAAAAGCCTAATCAGTGTCCTTGTTTTCTTCTGTTGGATGATTCATACAGAGATGAAAGTATTGTGGTTCCATCTTGGCTAATGTTTTTCACTATGTTGTAACCCTCATTTCTGAAGTAAGTTTTGTTTGAAAATGTATACTAGGGGAAAAGAGTATGAAAACTGGGTGACACTGTTTCTAGTATTTGGCTACAGAAGGTAAAGGGTGCTGAAGACACACAGTAAGATTAAAGTGTAAATGAATTTTCTTTGAAAATGTTGAATGTGCATTGAACCAGATTTAATACTAAGAGAAAGGGACACTTGCAGCAGGAATGAAACTTCAACAAATCTGTTAAAAGCTATCAAGAGAAGAAGTAGAACCAAAGAAGCTCAAATTGGAGTTGAGTGAATATAGCAATAAAGTATTTGCAAACATTCCTGTGAGTAAAACCTGCTGATTTGATTTGCTGGTGTCGCCTACCATTTTAATCACTTACAAACATCTGGTTCAGCTAATTCTTATTCACAAGAGCAAAATGCAGAAGACAAAAGCACCATGGATACTTGCATAGATTTCTGAGGTATTCCCACTAGAAGTGATTTAGTCCTTTTTAAAAATTTTTTTTCTTTTAATTTTGCACAGAAGGCTATCAAAGATTTGCATGTGTGATGAGGGGGCTCTTGAAAGCCATGACCTGTATGTAGAGCATTTGTGAGTTAAAGAAAGGGAAGAGTTCTGATATATGGTGTGGATCATGCAAAGATGGGAAAAAAGTATCTCTTCTGTAACTGTCATGAAGGGACAGGTATGAATAACATGTGGCTACCAGTATATGAGCACAAGGTGGCCTGGGAATATTACTCCTTTCAGTTTAGTTAAAGGTTCATCCAAAGCCTGCAAGAGTTGATTTGTTAATTGCAAACCTTGGATATCAATGCATTATATAAGCTTTTAATACTGTATGGTTTACAGTACAATAAATCCAGCTTCTCTGAAGTTGCAGCCCTTTAAGAGGTGTCACAGGTTTGTGGGTGCAGAATCAACTCATGGCAGCTTTGTTGCTTCAAAATGTTTTGCTGGTTGAACTAAGAGTGATGGGTTTTGTGCAAATTCAAGTTTTATATCCTCTACTGTCCCAGCTTTATGCCAAATTAAATATTCTTTGCCCTTTCATAGCAGGCAGTGCATAATAATGTATATCATAGTAGTCTAATGGTATGTTTCCTAAAAACATTAAGAGCTCTTTCTGTGCTTGGAACAGTGTACTTTTCTGATCTGCTACAGAAGTGCCAGGCTATATTATTTCACACTTGTGAAATACGCTGTGTGGTCTCTAACATCTACCTTGGTCCCTGTGAGACCCAGCTCAGAGGGTGAAGCTTTATTATGCCATCTTTTTGGCTTTTTGTTGCCAGTTTAAAAGCTTCCCATGTGAGATGTCACCTGCCTGCTCCCCCCTGAGGCGTTGGAAGGCCTGTGTGGGTGCCCAGGGGGGCCGGGCAGGCGGGGTTCGCTGCAGGCCGCCCCGAGATGGCGGGGGCTGCAGCAGTGCCTTGACACCCCTGGAAAAACCTGCCCGTGTGCTGTATTGATTTTCTTCTTAATTGTGTCATCATGGAGGCATTACCAGTCTCTCTAATTGGGCCAGCAGAATGTCCATCTTCAGAGCCATCAGAGACTGGCTTTGCTGGACACGGTGGAAGCTTCCAGCAGCTCCTCACAGAAGCTGCCCTTGTGGCCCCTCTGCCGTCAAAAACCAGGCCGTGCCAAATCAACAGAGTTGATTAAATAATTAATTATATCTCATGGAGGTCTTCCCTGGCTGTAGGGAGCACTGTTGGACATCTACGTGTGCAGAAGATTCTAGCAGTCTCTGTAACACATCATTCAGGATCTCCACTTATGAAATTGGCATTTGTGAGTAAAAAGACTTTCAAAAATCTAGTAGAGAAAATTATTACTCTCTCCCCTCAGAATGACAATATAGTGAGTTGCAACAGTGGTTTTGTATTTGTTTGCTCTTATGGCTTCCTTTGCTAAGGCAATGTTCTTACTGTCAAATTGTTTATTCCTGCTCTAGCTTCATGTTACTGTATGTAGATGTAGAGAAGAAGCCACCTTCAACCCCCAGTGAGTACCTGCTGAAATTTGATTTTGAAATATCTCTGGCAGCCTGGAGATGGTACTTTGTAAGTGCATCTTTTCTAAAGGTCCATTCTAATCTACCCAGTGGGGATAGAAGGTACCTGTTATAGAAAGCTGATGATTAAGTCCAGATGAGGTCACTGTCAACTTCACTGTAGATTTCAAACCAAGGGAAATTACTGAAAAGCATTTATTTAATGTATCTTCTTTGAGACCAAAGGTACCAATTAACAAGGAAGTATTGCAAGTTAAGAGTTCTTTTTGCTGTCAATAGCTGTCATACAAGACACAGTAGTTCTCTTACAGGCACTCTGCCACAGGAATTTTATGTCTCCCATAAATTTAAGCGTGAATTATTGTGAGAGAATCACACAAGGGCTCCTACTAAATAATATGTGTTACAGTTAAGATAATAATTTCTTTCATGACCTGGTGAAAATAATGAGAAGTAAATGGTAGTCTTGTTGGTAGCAATGCAAATATATCTGACTGGGTCTGGAGGCAGAGAGCCTTTGATCTAGTGTCCAGCTCTGTGTTGCCACTTTAGTTGCTATCTTGATCATGAATTCATCCCAACCTGAAGTTGGTTTACTTGTAAAATATTTTAGGATATACTAGTTTTACTCTGCTTAATTGTGTTTTCCTGATCAGGTGAATTTAATAATTGCTCTCATTAATTTCTGAAGCTGGCAATTAAATATGTCTATGTGTGTGTGCAAATGTAAGTTGATGGGACTGTCTTATCCTTCGCCTTTGTTTTTGCTTTTGTGAAAACTGATAAAAGCTTTGGTCAGAAGCTGCTAGAAGCAAGTTAGTCAAATAAGAGGTGGAACCCCCACAAACCCTTTTATATTTTTTTGGGTCACTTTTGTATCATTTTAGATTTAAAAACCTCTTATTTTACTTCCTACTCTAGTAAGAAATGGAAAATATATGGATTTTCATATCCCATAGACTTTTATTGTGAGGTGACAGTGTCATGAAAATCAGCAGAACCTTTTCCATTTTTTGCATTCTTCTGAATGCAAACACTAAATGTGTTGAACAAATAGGTCATTTTAAAAGCATTTATTTGTCAAAGAAAGGTACAATGAGACAGACAAGTCTTAGCAAGAATAGTTTTGCATCTTGACTGAGCAGAAGTAATCCAACTGGAGATGTATCCCCTGACTGAAGCAGTACAGATCTTTTGACAAGGAAGCCTCAAGGTTCACCTTGTATCATCCAGGACTGGATTTGAGATTCTCAAATGCCTCTTTTGGTCAAAAGTGGTGGGGAAGATAGCAAATTTCAAAGAGAGAAAGAAAGCAGAAGAAGGGCTCTGTAGGCATGGTTAGGGGTACATGAGCTTTTCTTGGAGTGAACTTGACCTGAAGTAGGACAGCCAATCTCACCAGCACTGGTGACTGCTTGGTGTAAGTGGTTATGGTACTTTTTCTGTTTGTAAGCATCTGCTAAAGCTGGAGTTGTCTCAGGGTTCTGCTGTTATTGGCTATGCTGGATAGATTTAGACAGCATTCTCCCAAATGTGATTTTGTTGCTGTGAGAGAGGAGGAAGGAACTTAGGCTGCAGATCATGCAGGATTATTGATTTCAAATACAATATACACAGCCTTTGACAAACTCCTGAGTTTAGGATGATTTCCTCTACCTGAAGTCTCTTGTCAACTTCAATCAGTCTTGAAACAATTTAAAAGAATATTTCTTAGGCTATTCTTGAACCTAGGATGTAGAAGAAAAGAATTTCAAAAAATTCCTTAAACAAGCCCTAAATCCCTATTTGCTTTCACAGTCCATTTTTTGCTTTTATTAACAACAGAAGTATACAAGCTAGTCTTAAACTAAAGCTATACAATCTCCCATGGTGCCTGGATGTGTACCTACAAGCAGAGGTGTCTTAGATGTTACCACAGCAGTGACAGTAGTATAGATGTGGCTCTCACGTTTGCCTTGGCAGCCGCTCTGCCTGCACAGCATCTTCCTGCCAGGAATGCTTCCCCAAGTGTTGTGGAGATGACACCTCACATGGGATCTGAGTAATTGATTTTGTCAAGGAAGACGAGAGGTGCATGACTTTTAGCAGGCAGCCCTTCTCTTGAGTTCTTCATGGAGACAGTGGGAGATGAGGAATACTGGAATTCCTGTTATAACTTGACACTGTGTTGAACTGACCTGTGGCTTCTAGGACCTAGTGTGGCTTTTGAAAGGTCTCTTGGGTATCTCTGCACGGTGCTGTTTGCAGTCTGGTAATGAAGAATGACTCACTGTCAGGAAAACAGGCAGTATCTACACCTACAGGAATTTCCATACCTAGTTGGCAGCATGGAGATTGTTTCAGTTTTATCTCCATTCAGACCAAAGGAAGGTAGAATTTCACCACAGAACAATGTGTCTGTGGGTGCATAACATGCTCTGCCTTGAATGCTTGGTAGGACTACTGAGAAAGGAACTGGTTTTGGAAGATGTAATGTGGGATAGACAATGGAGCAGGGAAGGGTGTGGAGAGAATGTGGGTCTTGTAGCTCTGCACGTGAATTTTAGCTTTGGTGGTTTTAAAGGATGTCTTTTGAATAAAGCTCAGTTTGTACACTAAAGTGTGATTTATGACTAAGTTTAGATCACACTAATTAGGGTAGAGTCCATGCCAAGACAGTATTTCCCATTATTTATGAGCAAATATGCATTGTTCTATAGGATCCTAGTTGTTAAAAGACAAAATATTGTTGGAGGACTATTTGATATTTCCACAGTATTTAAATCTGCATTCTCAGATACCACTGCATTCAATCATCACCTGAAAAGCAGTAATGTTTGTGAGTTTGAAAATCACACAAAGAAGTATCTGGAACTGGACATAAATTCCATAGCATTAATTCTGTCGTAAATCAAATACATTGAAACAAAGATCTTGTCACTGATTGTTTCTTGCTATGTAGAGAATGTGATTCCTTGTGGTCATGCAGTTTCTTTAGAGGAGCTTTTTAAAATCAGAATCATTAGCTAGAGTACTGTGTGCTAATGGCAACTACTACCTCTAAGGGTTTGTAATCTACCATTGACATTAATTATTCTGTTTTGGCTCATTAACTTGGAAAATCACTAAACAATTACTTTGTTACAAAATGCCATATTTGAAGAACGTGTTTGATGGAAATGCATGTCTACTCTTCATCTTCATATCATTACTGAGAATTTGTCTTCTACCTCAGAATGATTCACTGTAAAAATTGCAGGGAACAGGAGTTTTGCAAATGGCTTTCAAAGGAAAATAGAATTGTAACATGTCTTCTTGTCACTTGGTTATCTCACAGTAGAGGGCAGAAGTGAATTCTTTCTAATTTGCAATTTTCAAGCTTGTAAATTGAAAAATCCCAACCTGCCCTTTCTAGCTTAGGCAGGATTGATGACAAAAGGTCACATTTTCAAATTGAATATGTTATGTATTACCCCTTATGGTATCACTATTTTCAGGATTTATATTGACCCACTGCCACAGTTTTTGAGCATGCTGTAATTGTCAGGTAGTTATACTCTCTAAACCATCGTGAAAGAGAAAATTCCTATTATCTTTTGTTTATAACTAGGAAACTAATTTGCAACAAGTCTCTTGGTCTTGTCTGATTGCATAATGTGTTGGTGAAAAATCTGTCAGGTTACTGAGCAAGTGGTTGGACTCCAGGTTGTGTCATTGTAGTGTCTTCTGCAAGGTGGGATTCCACAGCTGTTCCTAAGGGTGAGGGGTGGGTTTTGACTTCCCATTCTGTGTGTACTATCTAATTTATTGCTGTAAAATTTTTTGACACCCTAACATCCATTTGAATGTTTTATAAGCTTGCTGACTGAGGAGGCACTGACCAACAAGGAAACAGCAAAGAGCAGCAGTTAATCGGTGCTTGGCAACAAACGTGACCAGAAATTCTAGAGCAGCAGATGGAGAGTATGGAAATATCTCTCTCTGTGGGTCATGAATTTGGGCTGCATGGTGTTAACTAGACACCTGCTTTTCTCTGAAGACCAAAAATAAACCTTTTGACTTGTATAATTTTTTACTGGTGGGGTAGCAATAGATGTTTTTTAGTGATTGCACTATCTTAAAGTACAATTAAAATCTTTCTGTTGGATTCATTCCTAGACAGTGACCATCTCAGAAATAAACTCACTTGGAATACAGCTCACACCACGAAGGAGGAAGAATCTGACATATGAGTTAGATAAGTGACAATGATGTATTTTTGATATAATCAGACAAGTATCTTAAATGTATGAGCATCAAGCAGGAAATAATTATTTGAGATGAGAGGAGGAGCAAAATTAGGAAACGTAAGGTTATAAAAATAGTCTCCTAAAATAGAGGAGGGAGGCATGTTAGAAACAAGAGCAACAAAATTTTTGTGAAAGTATTTTAAAACCACATCTAAGAAAGTGAATGATGATTTTGGCTCCAGCAGTTGCAGCTTGTCAGAGTCAGGGAGCTTGGGGTGCTATCTGGGTGATATTCTGGTAGAATGACTGAACAGCTTCAGATCAGGCACTCCCTGTGTGCTGTAAGATGTACCACAGACAGCTTTACAAGATGGAGAAAATAACCTGGAAGAAAAGGTGGTAGAACAGAGGAATGAATAAGAAACGGGTAGGAGAAGATGTGGCTGTATGGGACTTTGAGAGATGGTCTAGGTTGAGAAGTGTGTGTGCTAAAAAGGAAGGAGTGGGGAGATGTTGCAGCAGGGAAAAGGCAGCACCTAGAGACATGCAGGGAAGTCACAACAGAGACAATATTTCAGTGGAACAAATTTCAGTGTGGATGCTTCCTTTCAGTAGAAAAAAAAAATGTGGTTCTCTGGAGAGGCTTGAGCCCATTAGCTGGGGACACCTGTGGCAGAGATCAGGAGAAAACAACAAAGACTTTCTTCCTTAGGCAAAGGCGGGCATGATACTTGTGCCAGTATCTAGTACCAGGCTGTGCCTAAACTGAAGGTCAAGAAATTCTATGCTTCACTTCTTTTTCATATCAGCAACTTATTTAATTCATCTGTTTCGGGAATTTGAAACTTTCCTTTTAACTGCAGTCTGCAATTTTCTTTGGCTAGTCAACATACATTTATTTTTAGAAAAAAGTTAGTGACACTTCCCATTGGCATGAGGTGATATTGGGGGCTATGTGGATTTGCATGAGATGCTCTTTATTTTTGAAATGTTTAAAGACTGCCTCTGTGCTTTGAACCCTCCTACACTCCTCACCCATTGGTGAGCTACCATGTATAGTGCTCCCACTGGAGGAAAGTATGTGACTGGTGTAATTTGAAAGCCTGTTTCTCTTCATCTTCACCTCAGTTTTATACCAGGTCTGAGTGTGAGCAGACTTAGACCCAATAGCTCTTCGGTTTGGGATGGGAGCGATATAACAGGATTAATAAATCCTCTTCCTAGCTTAAAAAAGCTCCAAACAACCCCACAACCTGCTTGGATAATAAAACTTTCAATAATGAAATAATCATAGATCTGTTGCATTGTCTCAGGCTAAAAATGTGTCTGCCTCCCTGCTTAATATGTTTTGCTGTTTTTCTTAGCCATCCATTTATGGTATTTCTCTGCTGCAGAAACACCATCCAACACTTCTGCTGACTGGACAGAGGGTCAGATCAATGCAGGACAAATTCTGTTGATGAGATTTTGATTCTTTGATATTTCCAATCAGAAATCAGTGAGAGCTTACTTTTGTTTGTGTTATTACCTTTTCAGAAAGAACTACTAGGCAACATTAATGTCTCTTAATTAGTAACTTTTCCTGATTTGCTTCCTTGACCATAACTATTTGGAAAATGAACTATTCTTACATGTATTTAATGTACGTAATGTAAGCAGAATTCTTATTAAATGTTGCAGGTGCACAATGTGAAGATGGGCACCAATTTGTGTTTATCATGATTTGCCAACATCTTGTTTGTGGGGGATTGCCCTTTCCTGTTACCTCTGAGTTGCTGCTTCGGTGAAATTAGGTAAAGCCTCTCATTTCTTGGAGAAATGAGGTAGCTGTTTTGATCTTAAAATACTTCTTGTCCTATCTGGGCTGTCAGGAACAGGAACTTTGGTAATAATGTCTGCCCAGTTAAAAGATGTCCCATCTCAGAAGGCAGGGGAATACCCTGAGGTGTGGAGCTAGAATACGAACGTTCAGATCATTGGCAGGTTAGAAATATTTGCCATTATCTCCTTTTGATAATATATATTCTATACTGGTAGACACATTTTGAGACACCTCACTTCTTACAAAAACAGTAGGTGCCTGTTCTCAGGAAAGCTTATTTGGATCCAGAGTATGTGAAGTCATCCAGACTTACAAGACTGTGTAGGGTTAGCAGCTGCATAGAGGTTTAAGTGCCAGCCCTGGGAGCTAAGTGTGTAAATAGTTAACACTGCAATACCTGCCTTGGACTGCCTGTGTTCTGCTTTAGATCTCATCCTGACAATCTCCAGCTGTGGGATCCAGCATTGCTGCTGCACCTTCCCTGTTAAACAGGTTGTTTTATTTGTTATAGCTACTATGGTCCTTTTCTCAAGGCTTTGTCACATGTGCCTGGCACTGAAAGGCCTTGGCTTGAAAGTTTTATTTTAGAATAAAGTGTAGCTCTAGGCCTGATATTTCAGTTTGTTTGAAAGAAATTTAGTGGAGGCCAGTGCTTTCAGAAAAGACAAACCAGGGTTTGAAAATTTGGTCAGCTAGAGCTCTTCCAACAAAAAGTCATTCAGATGTAAGGGGAGAGGTGTTTCAAATGCTTCCACTATGGTCTGACACTGAATTTTCTTGACACTGGGGACCCTCTGCATAAAAGAGAAAAAGAGCCAAATTCTGTAACTCAGCTGACCCTCTAGCTGGACCCAGCTGTGTCAGGCAGCCATAAAGCAACAGTCAGAATAGTCCCATAAATTGTGATGAATCAGACCTTCCCTTTCTGGAGAGGAAAAATAAAATCTAAATCTACTGAAATTGAAACATAATAAAATAAAATGCCTATAATACAGGGTAATCATGTGCATTTGCCTTATAAATCATGCTTTATAGGATCTTAAATGTAGTTTCAATTTCTGTCCCTTTATTTTTTACAGTCTTGGAAAACTGATGTGTTGAATTTGACTTTGAGAATAATGTAATGCAGCCAGCATAGCTCTGCTCCCAGACAGAACTGTGTTTTTTATTCAAATGAAAATATTCAATAAACTCCTTTTGTGCTGGATTGACTATTCTTTAGCATAAATAAGTTCCCAGTACAATTAATATCTAACCAGAAGAGAAGAATACTTTTTCAGTCTTGGTGGAGGAAATGGGTCTCAGAGAATGCTGTGAATTTCTCTGGTAGTATCTTATTAGAAATGTAATACTGAGCCACAATTGTAGTCAATTATCAGCTTTTGTCTACTATGCTTTAATCCTTACAGCAATTTTTTCCCTTGCTAGTATGCATACCCCCAAAAAGGAAATGGAACAAGATGCCTAAATTGCTGTCTGTCTTGTGTGCACTATTGATTGGGCCCATTGATGCTGTGTTATCTAAGACTAAATTGGCATCAATTTTTCCCCTGAAGCCTGAAGATTTTGTGTTCTATTTAATTGTTAGAGGAAGGTCAGCACAGACTGTACCCTCTGGCTTTTAATTTTAGATGGAAATGTTCTAAATGAATAGAAAAGTGCATGTCAGCAAAATGTACTCCTGCTGAAAGCAATGTGTAGGCTTCTCATGTTTTGCGTTTGTGATGACATAAGCTTTGACCTTGGCCTGTATCTTTTTGAAAGGAGAGTAATATTTGTTCCCTTCAGCCTAATAGCAGCACTATTGGTAGGAGCTGTGCTCCTGTGTGAACAATAGCTCCTGCCCTGCTGCAGTTTGTAACACTGGATGGAGAAGGACTTTTTTATGTATTGAAATGCTGTTCTTTATTATTTCTCAGTGTAGAGATCCTGACTTCTGTCTTTATATAGTCAAAATGGAGGTGGAAGAGACAGGCATGATTAAGGCTTAACATGGTAAATAAATATTTTTGCCCATTTGGGTGGTCCTGCGGCCGATCTGACAGATGGAGAGATTAATTTTTGGGTAGGACCATTCCTGTAGCCTAAGGACTTTGAGTTTGTCCTTTCTCTTGTTTTCCAACTATGGCAGCCAGGAAACAGAGTTCCTCTGTGATAGCTGTCTTTTCCTAAAAAGGAGAGTCCTGATTATTTTTCCCTGAATGCTCATTGAGGACTTAGAAGTGGGAGGAAACATGGATAAAAACTCTAACTTGTGAGTAACGGGCAGGATGGAGCTGTCAGCATAGCCTGTGGTGGGCTTTCATGAAAGAAGGGTGCCCATTCCAGAGAGACCCATGTCTCTGTGACAGGCAGAGTGCAATCCTATGCTGGTGCAGGGTAAGAAAATATTATTTTTAGCATCTACTTTTGACATTATTTCAGGGCATTTGTATTCAATGCTGTGGTTGAATGCATGTGAACAGAAGTTTATTCTCCCTCTAAGTTCACAAAAAAATATATGGAAAAATCCTTCTCAACACCTCAAGCCCATTTCCCTCAGGGCTTTGGCTCATATTTTCATTTTGAGACAGAGATTTGTGAGTAGAAGAATAGCTGCCCATCTGTTAGGGAGGTAAGAGGTGAAATACATCTGGTCCTCTGATTAACTCACCACCCCCACACCCCCCTCTGCTCACAAATTCTGTACATCCTGAGAAGAAATTAATTCAGTTTCCTCTTGCAGCCCAATGAGGGCAAGAAGAAAATGGAACAACTGAAAAACTTCTCAGGATGTTAAAGAATGGTTGGAGGATGAAAGAGGCCTGAGGATATCACTGTGACTTTGAATGATGTTGGGTAGTTTTACTGGTCTCTTTTAGCAGAAGTCTGCATAAGCAGTTTACAGTGGGTTGAATTTGGAGATTTCCCTGGCTGGATCAGAGATTTCACTTCAGCTTTTCCTGGTGGCTCTTAGACACTCTTAGGTAATTTTGTTTGGGAGATTTTTCATGTCTCCAGTTTGACCATCTGCCTTTGCCAATAAAACGTGCAGCAGTTCAGATGCTGCAAGGAAACACACAGAACACACTGGGCAAAATGCTGGGAGCTCTTTCTTATTTTTCCCTAAGCCTGCAGCCAAGGAGAGCCATGGAACAGATGTAAGCCCAAAAGTGTGTGTGCTTTTGTATGTAGAATAATTGAAAGCTGAATTCCTGTCATAGAGTATCAACCAGCTTTGAGAAATACGAGGCACCTATGCACTGTCTGTGGGAATTGGTATCAAATCCAGGTGTAAAACCTCTAAACAGGAAGATTAATGAAGACTTTACACAGACTGTTTTACCAGCAAGATGATGTGGCAGAGTTTATGGTTTCTACAATTAGTTAGCATAGAATATCCAGGTAGAGTTTGGGACATCTCACCTATAGGTTCCTTGAGATGGCTGTCATTGGGGAGGGCAAGCAAGCCTGGAAAGTCTGTGATTGTCAGGCCTGGCCTTGAGTGAAGGTGGAGGAAAATCCACCGCTCCAGCTCTGCATCCTGCCAAAAGGAGCAGGGTCCTTTTTCATCTTCCTTTGTGTCCTTTCCTTGTTCTGGGCTTTCTGTCACATCATGTGCTTTTGGTCTCCCAGCAGGAGGAGGTAGAGAAAGGTCTAGAAGAAGAACTGAGTTCTAGTTTTCATTCAAAGCTCCCTGATACAGTCCCAGTTTTTCTGCTAGTGAGATGTAAGAACTGCTGCAAGGCCATTATTAGGTATTAAGTGCCTTGATGGCTACTAGGTGGAAAAAACTGACTTATGTTTGGAAAAATATTTTCTGAGAGTGCAACCATGAAAGATCAGCTGAGTTTGTTTTTTTTTTTTTTTTAAATGGATCCTGATTTGAGACAACACTTGAGACCAAGTTGAATTCAACACTTAGCGAATTGAATTTCTGGCTTAAGTAATTTCACTTTACTTTCTTCATGGTACCTTCCTCATTCCCTCTCTACCTCAATGTCCTTTTTCACCTTCAAGCTCACCCACCTCCCTGCCCTTGCCAAGGCAGGAACTTGATGCTGGGGCATGAGGGGCCAGAGGCAAGTTGAGGGCTACAGGTCATGGGCACTGGTGGGGTCAGAACACCCCTTACTCAGGCCTGGCAATTGGGGTCATTCAGGTGGTACATCACAGAGCCAGGAACACTAGAATTCTGTCTAGAAACCACATTTGGGTAGTGTTGCTCCATCTGGTCTCCCTTTGTTTGCGGGAGAGGCTGGTCCTGCAATGTTTGGGCTTTGGATGCTGCAGAGGCTAGAAAATAGCACATACTGAAGGGGAGGTCAATGAAGGAAGCAGGATAAATGTGTTTGTGTAATAAATCCTGGCCCTTTTTCCTTTCGTTTTCTTGGCATGGCCATTTCCAGAGGGACCCATAACCATGAGAGGTACGTGCATGTGCTGCAGTGTTGCTGCAGAGCTTGAAAGTTATGAAAATCTGAAAGGTGGCAGTGAGGTTTTACTGCAGAGCTGTGCTTAAGCAGTTACCATGGGCATTCCCTTGCAGGGATGGGGGTTTTCAGGAAAAACCTAGAGAAAAAAAGTTTCAGTTCTTTCAGAAAGAGGGAGTATAACCTTAATTGCTTATGGAGCAGAGATTTGTTTTTTCCAGATCTAGGCTTCCTTCATGCATAATAACAGTTACTTTTGGTTTGTACAGAGCTAGTTTTGGAGGACGTTTTCCTCTATTGATTACTAATATTTTGTTAATGTTTTGTTGGGACGTGTTAGAGCAAATGAAGTTATTTTCTATTGGGAAAAGAAATAAAGAGCAGCATTTTTCAAACAACCCAGTTATTTGATTGAATCACTTGGATAAGGGAGAACTGTTACCATGAGCAGGAACCTCTCACTGAAGCTGCACACTGGGAGATTTGTGGCTTTGTTCTTTCTTCTTGCAGTTTCTTCTATGCCAGATTTAGTTGCTTCTCAGAGCAATGTGTTCCCTCTCTTTCTGCACAACTCAAGTGAGGATAGCCATGCCCATTTTCCTGCAAGGCAGGGCAAAGCTTGAACTCTCTGGGCCAGCTCCAGCTCACTCTCTGTCCCATCCAACTCACCTGCCAGGTCAGAGCTCCCTGTGCTGGATTTTTGTCTCACCCATTTGGCACATCCTTCACCAGATGCTTGAATTTATCGCTCTGTTGTGTTGAGGTTTGACATAAGGAATGGCCCTCCTCTTCCCACTTTTTCTCTTTGAAAGCCATGTTTAGGAGAGCTGTATTTATTTCCCTGCTTTCTGTAGCTCCTTAAATGCTAAGGGGCTCCATGTAGAATTGTGTTCTCCATCTTGTAGGTTTTGGGAAGTGAGTTTTTTTAGCACACGGGAAGATCAGACCTTCAGAGGGACTGCTGTGATGTGTTATGTGAAACACTTTGATTTCTTTTCTTGCAGAGTACATTATGGGTCATATTGCCCTGAATTGTTCTCCTTCTACCCACCTGCTGTCTTGAGCTCACTTCCTTACACTGAGAAAATATCTGGGAAAGAATTGACTCAGAAAATAGTTCACAGTGATGCAATTCTCTAAGACTTTTAAAGGTAGGAATAGGTATTTAAGTAATATATCAGTTGTTTTTGGACACCTCAACCTGCACCTGTAGCTGTTTCCTCACTGGTACAGGTAGATCTGTCCTTGTCATGTTTTTCTGAGCTCTCTGAGGGACCCTGGTCACAGATGTTAGGATGTACTGGAGTGATTTATTGTGTAGAATGAAGTGGGGGAGAACAATAAAGGTTGTTTATAAATTGGTACTCTAAGCACTGTTGGACTGTTGTATTTCTGCAGTGTAGTTCTTAGTACCTCATCTGCATGTTCAGCATTCAATACTCAGGCTTACTTTGCAGTTTTTGAGTTTTTTGTTGGCCTGCTAAAGGAAGTGTTGGACCAGTGTTGTAGTAGAATATCTGCTTATAAAGCCACTGGGGAGAACTTTAAATCATCTCTCTGCTCTGTATTGTAAATTCATGTTACCCAAGGTAAGCATCTTGTTTTAGTACAGTATGTCTCTCAATTTTTCAGAACAAAACCCATATGTGACTGTTCCTTTTAGTACATCACTATAATAAAGAACTGCTGGTGTTTCCCTCTATGCATTAATTTTTGCCTCAAAAGCCAGTAAATGTGTTTGCACACTTAATAATCTAAAGAAAAAATGATTTTCTGCTCTGTTGTGTTCCCTTTCATTAGATATTTCAAAAAGGATGTAATATTGGTACTGTTCCTAGATGTTTCATGAAAATAAACACTAATACCTAATTATTGCCTTAAAAGCAATTTATGAGGCACTAATATAAAATTGCGTATTTCGGGTGTTTGTTGTTGTTGTTGTTGTTGTTTTTGTTTTTTTTTTTTAGCATTTATTGTCATCATAATTTTGTGATATAGAGAAAAGTGGAATCCATTTAAAAAACACATTCTTACCTGTGCCTTGGTTAGAACTTTAAGATTTCATTGACTGACTTCCCTTTTCTACAAACTCAACTGAAGTCATTGGTTGTCTTTATGTTGTCATGTGTCATCACAGCAATTTGAGGACTGGCAATGTGTTAATTTCCTGATTAACAGAGATTATTCCAAAGAGTGGGATTGTAATAAAACTGCAAACCCTCCATGGGAATGAAACAGAGGATAAACCATAGGGTCCAGACACAGAAAACACTGTATAACAATGCAAATCTAAGGAAATTAAACCCCCTGTGGCATTCTCCCAGTGACACAGAGATGTGGCACAGCCAGCAATGAGCTGCCTTTTCTGGGGACCCATGGTGACCAGGCAGCCCCCAGGCCCTGGGGCATGGTACTGACTGAGATGTGCTGCTGGTGATCCTTTGTCCTCTTTGCTGCTGCTGACTTAAAGCCAGAATGTTGTACTGCTTGATTTAAGAATAATTTACAATGATGTTTCTGGTTGATACATTCATATTCGGTAGTGCATTTTCCCATTAAATTCAGAACATGCATTTTATAGAGTATAGAACCCATTAAAACCAGGGAATTGTCAGTAATGAAACAGTGCTTCTCACACAAAATGCTAAAATAGGCTTTTGATGCATATAAATTCATATAAAGTCTTTGTTGCTCTGACTGAGCCTTATGAATGCAAATTATGAGCCATTTCTTACTTGTGTCAGGTAAAGTACCATCTAAATATGGTCATCAGAAGTGTTCATTTTTTGCATTTTGTTGTAAATCTGTTCCTTGACAACCTGGTAAAATACAAAATAACAGAAACATGTAGTTAATGTTCATTGGCAACATTTTTACATATTTTTGTCACAACTGAATTAGTTTATATGTGAGAAACAAAAATGCTTTCAAGTGAATTTAAATTATTACTTGACATAGAGTATATGTATTAAATATCCTAATGATACTTTCAGTAAAATCTGTACTACCCCCCCCCCCCCCCCCCCCNCCCCCCCCCCCCACCCAGTGGGGTGGTTGCAATTATAATTAACCAAGAGAAGAAAAAAGGCATAATATTGTCTGTTTGACACCTGGACAAAGAAAAAAAAGATAAAAGACTGAATTCACCCAGTTGCAACTTTTTAGTTGATGCTTCACACTATGTTTTCAATGTAGAGATTCTCTGAAAATGTTGAATAATCCATTCCTGTTTATCCTTTTTAAAACACACAAGTAATGAAAATTATTTCTTTTCATAAAAAAAAAAAGATGGTATAATACACCATTAAGAGGCCAATAACTGCTGTAGCCCAGTTATAAACCACTACTTTTCGGATCAATGATAATTGTTCTTTTTGTTCTTGAGACATCATGACTTTGACAGAAATGTGTGTTAAGATTATACTGCAGAAAGCTTTCTGGTACTGAAACACAATTTGCCATGAAGGAAATTGCTGGGTGAATTGAGGTGGCCAGTTTTGTCCCCAGTGATCTCTGTTCTGTAGCCTCTGTGGCTGATTTCTGTCCCATGTACTTGGGGGACAGGTCAGGGCCAGATGCAGGTCAGGCAGGAGAGTCTGGGCACCCACTGGGCCTCAGAACCAGTTGTTCCTGTGCTGTGTATTTGATTACTTTGTGCTGTGGTAGTAGTTGGGACAGAGTTTTGTTGCTAAGGACTTGGTTTTCCTAAGTGTGTGTTTAGCACAAAAGGCAGGTGCAGGCCATCCCTAGCCCAGCCAGCACTGAGTTACCCTGTCCTGCAGCCTTGGGTGTGTACTGCTCGTGCATTTTGCTCATACACTGGGCAAGCTCAGTATGTAGCCCAGAAGTTGCAATTGAAGGTGCAGAAACTCCATAGGGTTTCTCAGACTGGTTCAAGGCTTCTCAGCAGAGCAGGGAAAACCATGTTTTCCTGCCTTAGCCTGAGGGTTGGAAGCAGAAGTGGGGCAGAGAAGAGTGAGAGGAGAGGTCTGAAAAACTGGGTCGCTGACTTAGGCTCCCTGGGGTGCTGCAGGGAGCCAGGAGGCTGGGACTGCTCTCGAGCCCTTGGAGCAACCTGCACTTGTCCACTTCATTTAGACAAGGAGCTGTCCTTAATAAGTAGGTGGGAACAATGTGTCCTCCATTAAAGTTTCATCTTGGTTGCTACTCACTGTGGAGTGACTTTAACCCAGGCAGCTTCTGCAGAGATGCTCTTCTTCCTCCCAATGCTATTTTTAGCACCAGTCGTAGAACTGTGATTATCTGGATGTTTCCTAAGTGTGTGAACCCAGATATGTAGGGTTTTTGCCAGAGCAATGGCTTGCATTCAAATCTTAAGTCATTTAACATTATAAGTGAAAATTATTCTTTAAGTTTGTAGCATTTCTGAGCATGTGAATACTTCAGCCCAGTTAAGGATGCTTCAGATATTTTTCTCTTTCCAAATGGTGTTAGTAGTGCTCTTCAACAAGCAAAGTTTCCCAGTGTTGCTGCATAGGAATTTATGAAGATTACTTTTAGGATCCTCTTGCTGCTCTCATGGCTTTATACGAAATAGCTCACAAAGGAGACCAGTTGTAAAGTGTCCATAGGCAGCCTGTGGGGTTGAGACTCACAAGTCTGCAGGGAAATGTTCTGTTATTCCTGGTTAGCATAAGCAGTCTCACAGCTGATGTAGAGTAACACAAGGATTCAGAGAACAATCACATTCACAGATGCCATTTCTTGAAAAACAAGTTGCAAAGGACTCTTGAAGATGCTAACCTTACACTGTGCTTGCCTGTAATGTGGCTTTGAAACTGGAGCAGAGAGAATAGCAGGCTGAGCTATTAAAATTCAGCTGTACAACTGGCAGGAAAGGTAGCGTGAGCTGACTTGCTCAGACACTTGCTACAGCCTTTTGTTCTTGTCCTTCTTTGTGTTTTGCTTAATTAAAGAGCACAATTCTAACCTGGAAATGTCTGTATGAGTGCTGCATACTTCTCTGTCCCAGGTTTATGGGCAGTACTGCTAAGATCTATCTTTTTGCAGATGGCTGTTGTAGCTAATAAATCTAAGTAAGGCAGGTGGGTATTTGTGTGTTTGAGTTTTCAGATGGGGCTGGGCATGATTAGCATAGACTGCTAGGGAAACAGGCAAGAAGGATTAAACAATGTGCTCAGATCACTTTCAGGCTTTTTGTCAGGGCCCTGTTTATTAATTCAAACAACAAAACTACCCTCACAAAGCAGGACAAAATGAATTGTCTTTCTTCAGCCAGTACTGCAGGCAGCTGCCTCACTTACCTGCCTGGGGCTGATTTCAGGATCACCTTATAAAGTAAGGTGCTTACTTTTTAAGGCACCTTACTTTATAAGGTGCTTTATAAAGTAAGGAAGACCTGGCTCCACACCTGAATGTCAGAAGAGTTGCTGGGTTTTAAGATGCATACCATGAACATGTACAATTAAATGTAAATAATCCCTAATTATCAAGCTCTGTGGTTGAGAAATATTCAGAAGGAATTACAGAGTTACAGTGTGTTCTTCCTTGGCCAAGGAAAGGCATTTCTAGCCATTTCATGAATGGCAACCCTGCTCCTAGCTTAGGAAGCAAATTGTGTCCCTGATGCAATGCCATATTGGTGTCTCTTTGAATTTTCTTTTTTGGGCTAAAGTTGGTTTTGTTGTAAATCTCCCACTTTCTGTAGACGAATAATGGGAATTTGGTTAGTGAATGTTATCATGACCATGTCCCTTTAACAAATATAACAGTGTATAACTAGGCCTGCAACAATTAATTAGTTGGACTCTCTCAATAATGAATTACCTGAGGATATTAATAGCCTGTTCAGGATGAGGGAAACTGGCACTGTTATTTAAAAAAAAAAAAAAAGTTTGTAGAAATGTTCCCAGTGTAAAGTGTGTTATCATAACGCTGCATTTCAAGAAAAAATGTTAATACAATTTTTCTGTTGAAATAATTAACTTCTAGCTCTGCTGGTTCACAGAAAAAACACATTTACACCAAGTAAATATTGAAAACTTTTCCATAATGAAATTGTAGAAGTTAGAGGTGAAAACTATGTACTTATTCCTGCAGCCTCATTCCTTTCTCTTGCAGGATTGGTTCTTCTAAAAAATATATGCTGGTTTTTCTTACTGCAAAGGAGTTTTCCTATGTATTTTGCACACAGTGCATTGGAATCTGACACTGCTTAAATCAGAGGTTTTCAATTTATTGAGTGATGATTTCTTTAGTAGACAATCAGCAATACTGTTCAGCATAACAAACAAAGAATTGGGAGTTCTCCTTACTCTGGCTTGGATGTGCAGTGGAATGGGAGGGTGTGTCTTCCCTGTGGAAACTCCAAAGGGCCTGGAAATGCAGAAGGACAATGTCCTGTCTGTGCATGTCCTGCTGCCTGAACATCCATGGCAATAAACTGAGCATCTGTCCAGTAAAATCTGCTGTTGATACCAGTATTTAGGAAAAATAATAATTACTTAACATCCAATAGTCATATTTTCTAGGGGAAAAAGGGAATCTAGTATTTTTTCTATTGTTACTACTACAGAGGTCTATTGTAGCTGTGATGATGAGGCAGATCTGAGTCTAATCCAAGGGGTCCTGTAATGAGTTACAATGGCACAGGCTAGCAGGAAAGTGGAAGGGGAAGGGTACAGGAGATTAGAAGGTAAGAGATAAACTGTGGGGATGAAACAGTAATTAACTGTGTCCTTTAATAAAGGCTAAGCTGTCAGAGAGGCTGGGCAGGTGGTGGTGGGGGAGCCCTTCCTGGGAAGCTGCCCTGTGTGAGGGCTCAGAGAGGACAGGAGCCAGGCAGCAGGATTGCAGCTTAGCATCACTGGTCTGTGGGTGCTTTGTGCCTTGGCCAAGGAAAACCTGGGCCACTGTTCCTGTGTGTTTCTTCCTCATTTGCTGTACAATCCCCAAAGTGGTTTTGTTTTGTTCTGTAAGTGCAAACCCTGATAGTAATGTGTGAAATGCTGCCTGCTCTCGCTCTGCTGGCTCCCAAATACAGACAGCACCTCTGACTGTGGCTTGCTGGGTCTCCACATGAGGTCACCCACTTACTCTGAAGGTTAAAGGGAAGTTTTTCTGGGTCATTCAAGTATTTACTTGTTGGTTTGAATGTATTTGCCTGGACTTGATAAATATAACAGCAATTAGTATGATCTTTCAGTGAAACAGGAGTGATCTTATCAAATTCTGGGAGGAGGTCAATGCTAATGCAAGTTATTTGTATGGCTTCGCATTGGAGAGTTTCAATTTGCAGCATGAATAGTTCGATTTCTATTTAGGGTGCAATTCCAGAGGAAGTGTAATTACAGTTAAGGGGTGTTACAGAACTGGTGAAGCTTTAGGTTAGGAAAACATAGGAGATACTTTGTGAAAACATTTTAGGGTTATGCCTTGCTAAATACAGAGGAGGTATAACTAAGTGAAAAACAGCTCACTGTTCAGTTTGGCATATCATGTTTAAAAGTATGAATGAATAAATAATGCTATTCCTGACATGGTTAACTTTATTTTTTTTAAATATCCTCCTCTGTTAGAGCCAGTATGTATGTGTTTATATAATTTTCTAAACATGCAAAATATAGTTAGTGTTGCCTAAAATAGAATTTAAGTCTGTCATATTTGAGCTATTTTTGTTAATGAGAAGATTATTTAGTACCATCTCAAAGCATTCATAAATCTACTTACTGGCAGAACTTATTCATTGAAGTGGGTAAAATTGATATTCATTTAATATGGACAAAATCTGAAGGTGCTCATTTTGCTTCACTTTCTTTCCCATTTGTTTTCTCTTGCACAGTATGAATACCTCATAGAGATTGTGGTCATCCCCTGTACACACCTGTTCAATCATGCTGCTCTTTGAGTCCACCCCTTTACAACAACCCCTGCTTTTACCAAAATATTGAGATGCAATCAAAGCTGTCAGATTGCTCAGTGTCTGAAGCAAGCTGCTGATTACTGTTGCCACTGTAAGCTGAATTACACTATTAAAGGCTTTTACGAAATCTTTGCATTGCTTGCTGATACAAATATCAAATCATGGCTATGCCACAGTGAGAAAGGAAATAATGCTCATTTTGTGAGACATTCTTCCAAGACAAGACAGCAACAACAATCTGTGGAAAACATCTATATACAGAGCACATTTCAGAGTGTCTTTTAGTTTCTTAATTACTAAATTGTTCAAACATCAGCCCTCTCTGTTGCTTCCAGCTCATCACACCACTCTCAACACGCAGGCAAGTTGGTGAGGCTAAACCATCAACCACAGTTTCATGAGCTTGTATGTGACTTCAAGCCCTGTCTGTCCTGACAAGCTTTAGCCTCTTGTTGAGTTGGGGCCAATAAGAAAAATGAAGCTACTAGGTTGCATAACTGCAGAGAAAACAGATCAGCCAAGTATCTGGGATGTAATTCGTGAGAAGCAACATCTCATGGCATTGTACATGTGCATCTGTTTAGTGTTTGCTCAGTGTCAGAAACTGCTGTTTCTCAGAGGCCAGGTATTCCTCTCTGGAGTCTGAGCCCAAAGGGTCTGAGGTGGTCCAGGGTTATTGCAGAAAGATGACTGTGATGAGCCTACTGTTCTGAAATGCTTTATGGCACTGCATAAAGTTGAGTGGAAGGCAATGCACAGAGAGATGTCAGCCTCTGCAGATAATCCTTGTGTCATAACTGTTAGTGCAAATGGTGTTTGTGACACGAAGGACCAAGAAGTGGTTCAAGCCTGTATTAATGCTCAAGTAAAATCCTCATACTACTTGCTCAGCAAAGGCAGTCTTTAGAGATGTGATGAGGGAGTGATTCCAGAGAAAACTCATAAAGGAAAAACGGTCTTGGTTTAGTTTACAAAGCAACGACACACTCAAGCTCTCCAAGTTTTCAGCTGTAGCTGAAAACGCAATGCAAATGAGAACAATTAATGGCCAGGCAGCTTGTGTGCTGCTGAGGCACATCTGCTAAATTCCTTGCTTGCTTTGGTGGTGTTGTATTGTTTCTTGCATTCCTTTGTATCAGTTCTGCTACAAATGCAAAGGGAAATACCTCATTGTTTAACAAGAGCCATTCACTACAAGCTGATGACAAAGCCTGCAGCAGGCAGGCACTCTGCAAAGCCCAGAAATGCACTGCTGCAGGTTCATCTGTGGCAGTAAGGAATGCCACAACAATATGGCCCAAGTGTTCTGCATTTATGTTTCATTGAGAGATTTGCCCTGTGTTCAATCAGTTTGATTCACCTGAGATAAATGAATAGGGATGATGCTCGGTGCCTCTCAGACACGCAATGTTGAGTGGCTTCCAGAGCACGGGTGGGGGCAAGAAAACTCTATTGGCCAAAGCAGCTGATTTTCCTGCCTTGATTGTTACTGCTCCTGTGCTGGTTTTGATGCAGAAGCCTCTTTGCCCCCTCTGCAATCTACTGCCTTCCTCCTCTTGTTTACTAGCTGGCCTCATTTCTCATGTGGCTGGTACACCTCTCCTCTCCCACAGGAGATGCTGGTGGTGGGGTGGGCAGCTGGCTCTGAGGAGTTGGCCTTGGATTGGGATGTGTGAACTGGGCTGCTTCAAAATAGCTTCATGTGGGGAAAGATGCCGGAGATGTGGTTGGATGGGCTTCCTAGCACAACTTGCCCAGTGGCTCTCCTTATTTGTTGCTTAAGTATCCCCTGGATTTTGTGCTTGCTGGGGGAGGACAGTGTCCACCAGCATGTCCAGTCTGCTTCTGGGAGCTGGGACAGAGATGGTGGTTATTTTAGCAATGACAGAAGCAATTTGACTGGTGACCTTTTGCTTTGTGGATGTAAATGTGTGACGTTATCTGTGTCTGGGCATGGGTTGCTCTTGTCTGGAGTGACAACATGTGTGAAGAGTAACTGTGTAAAAGTGGAGCTGTAAGAAATAGCACAAACTCATAATTCTGGGAGTGACCTGCTCTTGCCCCTTAACACCTTTCTAAAAACCATTTCTGTGTTACAGTAATACACTTGGGAGAAAAATCTTCTGCCTTGTCTTCTGTGCTTTACTGTTTATGAATGTCATCCTGAAATACTTACTGGTGCCTTTCCATTACTTTATAGCCATTTAATGAGATGGGATAAAGATTTTACACTTAGGTTTTGCTTTCAATCTAACAGGCACCATTTGGTGTAGTAATGGCTCTGGTAATCAGTTTTCAATGTCATGTGACTGAAACTCTAGTGAGTGTGTCTGCTTTTGGCCAGCCATAATCTGAAGTCATAAACACTTGCAGAAGTTGCCTTTGTGTTTCTCAATTTAATTTGCTCATGTTATAAATGTCGGACTGTCGAGCATCTCTGTTGTCAGAAAGGACAAACAGACATCTGGACTAATTGAATACTCGATTCTTTTTGCTTTCTGACATAATGATTTATCTTATAATTTAATACTACCTTTTTTCATTCTCACTACTTTATATTTTTTGCCTGATAAATAATTATAATAGAGTAGAAATAAATTCAAACTGGAGGCAAATTGTAACTTTTATGCTTTAATAAGAGCTGAAAAAATGACCAAAAAAAAAATCAACTGATGTGGAAGCAAAGATAATGAGAATATGGAATAAAATAGTGACATTCTCCTCTTCAAGGATAGTCCTTAATAGATTTGTTTCCTTGTGAAATGTGTTCGAGTGCTGAACTTGAGGAAGAATTTCTGTCTCACCTGGAGTAAAGGGCACAGAACTCATGTCCTGGGTTCTGCTTTAGGGTCTGCACAGGTCGTGACACTGGTGTTGTGTGTGTAGCTTTAACTCTCTGCCTGTTTCCTCACCCATCTCACCTCTTTGGGATAAATAAAACTCAATGAAAAGTTCTTACAAAAACATTCTATGAAAATTGCATATACTTGAATTGGCCAAATATCGAGGAATTTTACTCTACTCAGTGTGTACCAGCACATCCCTTTCTGCCAGCTGCAATTAATCTGTTCCTGAAATTTTTGACAGCATGTGAAGGTCTCTGCTGCTTTCTGTCTCTTCGCTTAGCACATGAGAGGGTGATGGACTAAAAACTCTTGTCATCCCCTTCTGATGTGCTATGGCAACAGGTCTTTGAGGAGAACCCTGTTGTTGCTCCTCCAAGCACCAATATCATGTTTCAGTGCCTTCTGGGAGGGGTATGTGATGTGAACCTGAACTGGTTTCCAGCCTCAAACATTCTTTTATCAATTAGAAGAGCCACTGATGGATTTGACACAGCCTTGGGAGTGTGTTTTTGTGTCCTGCAGTATTATCTACTTTGTATACTGATGATCTGCTCTATGCAGAAAGTTCTGGCATATGTTAGTCAAATTTACAGTAAATTTTTTGTTCCCATTGGGTACACTGGCTTTTGTTTATTCTAGGAAAGCTAGAATGAAAGCTCTGATGCTTTTAGGGAGCACAGTTATGCACAGTAAACAAAGTAAACATTACCAGTAGAAGCCAACAAAGTCAAAACTTCATTCAGGTGAGATTTCTCAAGGAGTGTCTTCAGTTCAGTGCCATCTAAGTGCTAGTTGGTGACCAGCTGATGTGCTGGGAAGTTCTGATTTAATTAATGTGATCAGTATTTCACAGTGTGACACATCTAGTGCTGGTAGATGGAGAAAGAGCTGACACTGGGACTGGCCAGGACATGCCAAGCTTGTTGGGGCTCACTTCCCCTACCACTGAGCTAGCAGTGTTTGCCATTCTTGCTGCAGCACCTGCCCTGAGCCCCAAGATGGATAACTCATGGGTGCTTTTGTGGAAGGAGAGCCTGGGGAGTGCACAAAGCTAGATTGAGGGTTAGCAGCTGGGGTCACATTCCTGTTAGGAGGGATGAAAGGGCAAGAAGCAGTTGCCATGATAAAATAAAAGGCTCAGGGGGTGCTGAGATGAAAGGTGTACTGAAGCTTAGCTAAGAGCAGGTGCCAGGGCTGTTATATCAGTATTTGCTGCGTGCAATTCTGGCTTTATGTGTCTCAGCTGGGTCAAATTGGTGTGCAAACCCCAGTGCATCAAGAGGGGCCATCCTGGTTGTGAAGCACTGAAAACAATCCTGTTGGTGCCTAGGCTCACATCTTAACATGGATATAGATCCTCAGTTTGGTATTGGTGTGCCTTTTTTCCCACCTCTTTTTTTTTCCTTTCTGTTTGCTGTCTTATAAACAGTACCCCATGGAGAACAACAGTTTTGACCATCACCATCCTCATCTTGAAGGAACATTCACTAGTCTTGGAGTCATGTCTGGTCCTACTCCTTTACAGTTCCTGGATATCTTCAGGAGCACCAATAGAAACTGTGCCTAGTACTGTGGCCATCTTTGTTCTCCTGTTCAGCATATGCTGGGACAGATTTATAAAGGATTCTATCTGCATTATCACTGACCTGGTTTATGGCATCAGCTGTTCCAGTTGACAGCACCAGGTGCTTTCCCCAGTCTTCCTGCTTATTTTGTTTTAGCTTTGATCACTGCCCACAAAACAAATGATCCTCCTATGGCCACCTAAATGGCTGCCACTTTCTTATCACCATATGGCTCATCCCTCAGTGCCTCATCCACAGTTCTGGCACTGCTTAGCCCACAAGATTTTCTGCCTTTCTCCTTTCACAGACACAGTGCTCTTTGCCCTGCCTGGGGATATGGCTGGAGCAACTTCTGACTAGACAAAGTGATCTCGGCACTGTGTCCTTCCCTCAGACATCTGTGAATTCCTCATTTTTATATAAATAATTTTATCAGTTCATACATGGCTCTTCTGTGTAGTGAAATAGGCTGGGACTTAGCCAGAAGTAGCTGGAAAAAGTAGTCTTACTACTTAAATTAACGTTTTTATTTTTGGAAGACATCTTTGACAACCTGTTGGCTATCCCTTACTAGAAAGAGGCTTTTTTTAAATGTCAGAGGGCTGTCTCTATTAGGGTTTGCAGTATTAGTCCCAGTGGAATTTGTATCATAGACCTTGTTGTATTTCAGGATTGGTTTTGTGTTTTTTCTTTATTTAGAACAGCCATTTGGGATCTACTGTGTTATTTACCGTAGAGATAATACACAGTGATACATTTTAAAATGGTTTTTAATGTGTTTTCTGGCAAATTGTCTGTTGCTGTGTTAGGTGTGAAATCATGTAAAGGAGGACAAGCGTTTGGCATTTGTGCAAGCTTGTTGATTCTAACTAACATTTGCATTAGATTAGAACAGTGGATGCTGTCTCCAGTGAAGAAATGCTTTGCATTTTCTCAATGGTATTTTAAAATGGAGTATTGCTAGTTTGAATGAGTCAGCTGAAATTACAGAAAATGTTTCCTTTAAAATAACATCTGAATAGAAGCAGCTGTCATATCACACAGAACCTGAAACAAAGCATAGCACAAAACTTGGTTGACATGTAATAACCCTGCTATTAGATTCTATAATGTTTTAATTTCTTCCCTGAGATATCTTTTGTGCACTAGGAATAGTGTATTTGCATGTGAATGGAAAAAGCTAAATTATATTCCTAGGTTTGTGCAAAGGAGCTAATTTCTAACACTATGATAGAGGAACTTCTTAATTTTTATTTCTAGAATCATTTTATCAGACTAAAACTTCTCTCATTGCTATCAGTGTGTTTGGCAGCTAAAGTTCTGAACTCATCTAAATATTGTATGAGGTTTAGTGAACAGTAAAAATAATCTTTCTAAGACCAGTCTCACTAGTGGAGTAATCAATACAATAGTTTTTCTTTTAGGATGTTATCTGTAGTCAACTTAGTTTATGCTTGTATTTCTGTTTACGTTTGGAACTACTCTCTGCAGCTCCTTTCATTCTGATTCATTTTAATTCAGTGAAAATGCCCTGAAAATTTTGTAAGATATACATATTTCATTTTGTTTGGGAAACAAACAGGAAAAAACTCCAACCCAGAAATAGTATTCTTTATTGGAATATTTTGATGCTATGACATAATATAAAATATAATTTTTGCAAGGGCAATCAAAATGAAATCTTGAGTGTGTTTGAAATCACAATGATCTGGAGGCACAGCAAACACAAGGCATTTTATTTATTGTAGTGAAGCTTCACAAAGAAGAAAGATAAGAGTGACTTGGTAAACAACTGGCTTTTAGATAGCAGATAAAACTGTAAAATGAAAGCATAGAGTGATGGACAGAAAATGTTATATGTCTGTTCTCTGAGTTATAATATCCATTTCACAAAGTGAAGCAGCAGACTGACTTTTTCACCTCTCCTATAGATACATAAAATGGCAGCCACTGTATTTAGTCAAATTGTCATTTTAGATTAAATATTTCCAGGAATTCAGCACAGAAATATAATCAACACACTGAAAGGCTTTCCTGAAAGGGGAAAAAAAGATAATGGTAAAAAATGAATGAAATACTCAGAGCAACGTTTCTTTTATAATATTTAGTGCTGGCACAGAATGTAGATGAAGAGGATCATAATCTCCTGCTGCTCTTGCTGAAGGACTCATTTTGCTTAAAAGGCGGCTGTGTCTGGCTCTTAAAAACTTGCTAATGGTGTGCTGCACTGAAGGCAATTTACCTCCGATATTTTAAGTGCAACTCTTTGCTTTTCCACAACCCTTCCCTAGTGGGATGAGGATTTCCAAATTCAAAGCTGAGGGTAAAACACAACCTAAAGGAGGAGGGTGGAGTGCAGAATAGCTGTTGTGGCCAGCTGATTACTGTGGGCTCGTTGCCATTAAACAAGCTCAGAAAAACATGCTTCGAAGTCAGTATGGATCTCTTAGACCTAAAGCAATAGGGCTTTGCTGAGGTTTATTAAGTGACCAGGGTGAGCTGCATGCTTTTGAACTTAGTGTGCACATTAGGAGCATCTGTTTGGGGTCAAAAGGATGAAGGAGGTAAAAAAAAAATCTGAGAAATAATGTGGGAATGTATTGAGACTGTCCCTTGGTTTTGACTTTGTTGTACCTGCATGTTATAAAGAGTATGATCACCAGGTAACCTGATGGAGTGCATCGATTCAAGTTACAGTCAATACTGAAAAAAACCCCATGTATTAAAGATGGAGGGGAAACCTTCCACTATAAAGACTGGAAACTGTTTCATTTGCCCTCTAGATGCTTTATTTAAATAAACCACGTAATGTAGCAGAAATTGTATCAAGATCAGTAAAGGCTCTTGAACAATTTTTTTTTGTCTTAAATGTCAAAGATTTTTAACTAATGTTTTACATGTATATTAACCCCCCATACTCATCTGTGCCTTTGCAGCAGCTCTAAATGGCCTCTTTGTCACCAGTTGTCTGAAATAGAGGGAGAAATATCCCCAAATGGAGATGCAGAACACAAAGACTGGGAGTACATTCTGTACAGGACACGATTTAAATCAGTGGTGCTCCTGTTAGTGTTAACATGGTGGATGAGTCTTTCCAGATACAGGGAATCCTTATTTGCCAACAGCCAGGAAGAAAGGGATACCAAAAAAAGAAGGGTAGCATAGGTCAGCTGCGGTGAGGGAAGGGAGATGAACGTTTGAGTACCAGCCCCTTGGCCCTCAGTGTCTGACTGCACAGCTGGTTTTAGAGAGACAGGAGAATTGCAGTATTGCCACAGCTCCTTGTAGTTGGGCACAAAATGGGGGAGCCTGGTTGTGGCACCTTTGAGTCCTCATCCAACTGTAAGCTTTATTTAATGCCTACAGTCATGACTGTGCCTTTTCTTTATCTGGTGACTTGCTTGCCCTTCAGTGTTTGGGAAACTGTCTCCAAATACCAAGTGATGCCTGCCTTGCTATTTTTAACTCCTTGGCTAAGATTATCAATGCTTTTCACATGGAGTATTTTGGTAATTCTTAACCAAATAAAACTCCCTTTCTGTGCCTAATAATCTACCTTCCTGCCCTTTCACTTCACTACACAAACATTATAGATCTAGGAGACTTTAAAGCTCTTACATTACTCCCCTTACACTCTTGAAGTTGCCTAGAGGATTGATTATTTTAAATATTCTTCCCAGTCCATGACCTCCCCTGACAGTATCAGCCCAAGGCACATTGCTTGCTGTTGAGTTATAACACTCCAGACTTGAGCATGTTTCTCATGTTTTTGCTGCTGAGGCTGTTAAAGAAAGGGGAAGTTTGTATCTGGTGCACCAAAACTAATGCATTTCAATATGAAATTGGGGGCTTGCACTAAACAGAGAAATTTTGCATCTCATTTGGTTTAAATATTTATTTTAAATTGCTTTTAAATAATAGAGAATGATAGTGTGTTTGTGTTGTAGGACAATAGCTGTGTTTTTTCAATAACTGTCTGATCAAAAACATTCATAACAATTAAAAAAAAGACAACAGCTTTCTTTTCTCACACACCTTCTAGGCAGATGTATCCTCAAGCCCACAGCAAAACTATACAGTGTACAAAAGAATTGTTTGATTTTTGCTGACTTTTGGTTGCCTCAGGGACATGAGGTAGCAGTTGTTTCAACTGAGTATGTGTTAAGCATTGCCGTGCTGTGGGGAGGTTTGATCTGGAATTTTCCTGGGATGTGTGCTGATGATGTTTTTTCAATTGTGTGAAAGGCCTCAGTTCTACAAGAAGCAGATTTATCTTGCCTCAACCCTCACTTGGGAGGAGAGCTTCCTGCTCAGCCTTCTGCTCATGGCATTTTCTTAGCTGACAATATATCCACTGTTGGCATATATCCAAAATATCCATGGTTCTCCTTTCTTCATCCCCTTTCCAGCCTGGCATGTGGGTGGATATGTGTAGATCCTAATCTGTGGCTGCAAAGACAACATATTATGGACAGAAGTATAGTCTATTATAAAGTAACAAAAATCTTTTCACAATGCCATTTTTCATTGATGTAACAGTTATCTACAACTAAGAAAAATAAACTACACAGAATTTGTAGTTTTGCAATGTATGGGGAAGGTTAAGCTCAGACACAAGTGCAAAATAAGTTTATTTTAGAATTAAACAATATTTAAAATAACAAAAAGCAGTATTAAACCACTTGTGCTAAGTTTTTAACAGAAAAATATTTGAAGTGAATACAAATAAAGGAGAATTTGTGCTTAAGTGCCATTTACTAAAGGGATGCTATTGTTGTCTGCCATATCCTATTGTTATGAAAAGATAACACCCTTCATCAAAAATATGATCTTTCCATGGATATTGTGATTCAGAGTCAGAAATTGATTAAGAAGGAGATAGGAGATGAGAGAACTTGATAGTTTAGAGGGAGATATTTGAACACCTGGTCCATACCCAAGACCGTCATGGGTATTTGTGCATCTAAAAAGTAATACAACTTCTATATTAAATGCTAACCATGAGAAAATAATTCTATTTTCAATCAAAACTAGCTGTCTCCTCACTTCTGGAAAGTTAAAGTCAGTGCACCTTGATAATTTTATTTTACATTTATTTTTTATTTCCATATGTTTCAGATACTTACACTCAAGGACTTAAAGAAACCGAGGTGGAAATTTTTCTGTGCAAACTAATAACTTGTAGGCACTGTTAGTGTCCTGTCACTGACCTCAGCAGTGATTGTGTGGGCATATTTGCTGGTCAAGTAACAAGTGTTGTAATTCATGTACTTTGTGAATTAACTCGGCTTCAATAAGCAGAAATTGCTAAATGGTGTCAAATTATTGGTAGAGGTTTTATGAATCAAGAGCTTTTTCCCCTAGAGATGTGACCAGCTAACAAGTTATCTGGTCTTTTTAAAGAAAAAAGAAATGTAAAAACTGGGAGGCTGCAAAGATTTTTTCATTCACAAAATTAATTATCATTGTCAAAATTTTACATTAGGCCCACAATTTGGTAAGCAGGTTTAAAAGCTATATCATGTCATACATACAGTGAATCTTGCAAAATATATTGTTAGCTTTATGCTTGCCATTCTATTGAGTTGTTGCTTACACACCAGATAAATCAGTCTTTCTATAATAAGGATTTCCAAAAGCAGCCCTAAGTTTAATATGTTGATACCATGCAAGTGGCTGGTTGAGGTCTGGAATTTGTGGTACTTATGTGGCTCGAGATAACAAGCACTTGCATAGTCTTCAGTTACAATGCAATAGATTATGTAGCTGTAGCAGCTTGCAGGTGTGTATGCTACTTTTTTTAGTTAATAAATTCTCATTGCTGTTTTTTTTTTCCAGAAAAGATTGTCGGTTATAGCCACAATTTTATGGTTAGGTGCACATATTTTTATAATGGATTCCATTACAGAGAACAATTTGCCAGGCTGCCCTGCAAATCCTGCAGATTTGATCAGTGCTCTCCAGCAGTGTCACCACCAGAACAGTTTATCAGAAAAGGGAATGGGGCAGTTGCTCATGGGCTTCTCAGCTTTTCAGCTCATTTCTATTTATTTACTTGCTCCAGGACTCTGAAATTTTTTCAATGCTTAGTATGTTGACTCCTTCCCCCCCTGCTTCTTCTGACCCCTTTCTTCTACACAGACTTTTAGAGGGAGATTAGAGCATCTCAAAGATGTGTTTTTATGAACTGATTTTTATTATCTATCAAAACTGGAACACTTTGCACAGCAAACTCCCCCAAAAGATACTCTGGGCAATGTTTCTTATAGAAAAACAGTTGATGGGAAGGTGAAGGCACTGATTATTCGAACCATTAAACACATCTGGGTGGGATGTTGTGCTTAAAGGATAGCAGCTCTCTACGTTTTCAGTAAAGTATTGGACAAGAATATGCCTTTCTGTAAGTTCTATAAAACCCCACTGCTACAAACAGTCATAGAGCTCTTTGTTTAAGTGGGTAGTTGTCTAAGAAGAAATGAGCCCTAGGTAAAACAGTCCATTAATTTAATCAGCGTATCACAAATTCCTGCCAGTCCTAATGTGGCAGAGGTAAAACTCAGTGGAGTGACTGTGTTTGTGCACAGTTGCTGCTCATGAGCTCCCAAGAGGCTGCCTGCACCTCCTGAGCCACCCTGCAGAACCTCCCTGTGAAGGTCTTTTCACTCTGTTTCCCTTGGCATTAAATTTTGAGACTTACTAAATTCAAGCGAGGACATAGCTTATTCAGCTGTCTCACCACCACATGTATTTATTGTTTCTTTTGTTTTCCTCCCTTTTTATCCTTTTCTGAGGCTTTTTGAATGATAAATGAGTGCTCTAATTAGCTATTCAGCAAAGGTAAGAACTTCTTGAGCTCTACTGGCTACTGAAATTCTTTCTTGTAATCCATGCACTTTTAGCCTCAACGTGATTTATGTACCATAGAATAGTTACTAAAAAAAATTCCTTTTTCATGAGAGAGGAAATGTTCTTTTTACTTCAATAGAAAACATTTTTCCTATGTGTTTTGCAAAATGTAACTAATTTCTTTTACTCTTTCATTGATTGGATTTTGCAATTCAAAGCATCTTTTACTAGTACACTTGTATGTATTAAAGCAAAACAATTTGTCTGAAATGAGATACTTCACGCTCAATTATATCTAAATTTCTCATCTACAACTCTTGATTTCGTCTCGGGTGTCTGTGCAGCTATTGAGGCTGAAACAACGTAGAAAGGAAATGCTGTTATTTTCAATTTGTAGCAATTATACTCAGAGTGTGGCAGATGTGGTGGTATTGAGTTTCTGCACATGGTACAGGCAGGCAGCCTGTGGAAAGGATGACTGATTTCTCTTATACCTGTGGCTGTCTTCCTGAGGATGGACTGCTGGACATGATGTCTGAGAACAAACTCCCTCTGAGCACAGCAGCACTCTAATGTGCAGTTAAATCCTCTGTGTTTAGGACAGCACTTAAGCATTATCAGAAATAGGACTTCGGTCTATGTTTATCATAAAAGATATGGCCTTGATTTAAGAAAATCTTCCCACATAAGTAGATGCTTAAACTCTGCTCTTATATAAGCACGTTGAAGTCAGTGGTATTATGTGTACATGTCCTTTGAGGCAGATTAGCAAGAAATAGAGAACATTAATGCAGCCTGGATGCAACTACTCCCAATAAGTCTGAAATACTCAAGAAGAATAAAATATCATGTCTTGATTTAAATATTTGAGAGAGTCTGGAATTGTCTAGTACAATCTTGCCTGGAATTGAATAGATGCACACTCGAGCTGGAATCCTCAGAACAGTATTGGGAAGCTGTAAGTGTACTTGGCTGAACTGGAAGTTGTAAAGCCACTACTTTCATTATTTTTATAATTCACACTCTGGTAGGACCTGGAGGGCTTGGTGAAGTTCTAGGGCCAATTATGGAGACTTTTTTCTAAGATATGGGAAAATGTTCTTTTGTCCAAATATAGTTTAGTGTATGATATTTGTCAGTGGCCTTGGAGTAGGGTGTGGAAAGTACAGCCCTCTGTGCTTTAGTGCTCTAGGCCTGCAGAGATGTGCCCCATGCTGTTCTCTCTCTCTCTGAAAACTGGTCTACAAAATAGAACAGCTTTGAGAGAAGGAACAGAAGACAAATGTCACCATCATATGCTACAGTCACACAGTGGGAAGGTGGGCTTGGAAAATAAAGGTGATGGGGAGATTATTCAAAGCATAAAATGAAAGTCAAAATGACAAGGCTGACTGCACAGAAGGTCCCACCTTCCAATTAAAGGTGTTTTCTGGAAGGCAGGCAGAGATGTCTGACTTGGCATCAGGAGGTGGAACTGAAACCAGTCTACCATGTCCTGGCTGAGTGCTGTGCTCCTGGGGAGAGGGGCCAGGGAGGTTCTGAACTCCCCCTGCCTCCTTTTGTGACCCTTCCTACCTCCTTTTGTGAGCCTGTACCCTGGCTCTGGGAGAGCTGACAAGCTCAGGCTATGCCTTTAGTAAAATGCTAGCCTCTATTTGACAGTCTGGTCAAATCCATGCTCTGGGAATTACTCTTGTCTGCTTTGAAGCAGTGCTAGTCTAAAAGAGATTCTACAGCAAATGATTTCCTGCTCTCGGGAACACAGAGCAGCAATGCTTGAGACAGGACAGGGTATTGAGCTGCCTTGATGATCTCACTTTTCAGGAGCATTTGGACTGAGAGCAAAGTCTCCTGAAAGGTCAGGAACATTGCTTTCCTTTGTGCCGTGTTTCTTCAGGCACCCAGGTTCTTGCCTGACTGATTTTGCTGCAAGTCAGCTTAACTTTGTACCAAGAGACTGCTTGATTTAGAATGCTTTATTTGTTTGTTCCTATGGCATCCTCTTCTACTCTTGTGCCTTCTCATGAGTTCTTTGGCCAGATGGTTTTTGTTTTAGCTGCCACCCCACAGAGAACTCAAATTTTAAGCAGAAAATGGATTTACCTATGATGAGAGATGATCCAGGTGTGTGTCTGTTACAACAGAGACACCCAAAGCTGTTCCCTCCATGTTGATCTTGTCCCATCACCCTTTTGAAGAGCGATTCAGAATAAGGAATGGAAAGGGTGAGCTATGCCCTCAATATGGAGTTTACAGACTGACTCAGGCAGTACAGATAGTTTATATGTTGTACACAGATTCCCAGGGCACAATCAATTTTTGTTAGACTTCTGAGTGCTCATTATGAAGGCAACTGTGAGCGTCTATGAATCATTTTGAGATTACATTTCTTTTGGAGTATGAACATAATGTAATATGGGCTGTTAAATTAAGCATTGCAGATTGTAAAGATTGCTGTGGGCCAGATTTAATTCATACATTTAGTGGACAAAAAAAAATTTTGAAGAAGCAAACTCCTGCTGATCAGGTAATGCTGAGTATAATTAAGCTGCATTCTGTTAAAGGAAACTGTCAGCAAAATAAAATGCTGGGTAAGGTGAAGAATACAAAAAGTACAATGCTCTTCAAAACTGAAAACCTGCCAGCTTACCTGCAGCTTGTTTGTTCCTCAATCATTCTGAAGTTAGATGAGTTAAGGAATTAAACTTGGAAAGAAATACAAATACATTATTACCTTTCATTTTGGGCTGCTCAGGCTTGTATCTATTTGTGAAGCTGGAGCTTCAACTCCATGCAGTGTGAAAAGAGATTGTGCTATTTAATCCCTGTAAAAGCAGAGAGGAGTCATGTATTAAATTGCATTACAGAAGTACTAATAGGGAGTTTTCAGTTTCTTTAGTCATACCATTCAGAGGAAGCTAAGTGCTGAGAATGTGCAAATCAAGTCTTTATGAATACACTGGTGTTCTGCAGAGTTTCTGATTTGGATGTTGCAGATTCTCCAGTACTTACTGTCTTTTGGATTAAAAAAAAAAATATTACATAGTTGTGTTGTCACTAAGATGTTCCAAATTAGAAAAAACCCCAACCAAGTGGAATTTATCTGCTATCTAGAGTTTGAAATTATCTGGGGCTTTTCTACACTATAAATTTGTTTCTGTTTCATCCCTAGAAATATATTTTGCGCCTTGTGAATAGGAAGCTGTTGGGTTGTGTGGGGAGTTTGGAACATGTTCAGAACCTTTAATTTTTCTTTAACTCTGAGATGTTTGCTTCCAATAGTATTTCATTGTCATAAATAAGTTCATGAATGTGGGTAACCCTGCCCTGCAAAAAGGAGACATGAGACTTTGTCAAATTAACTTTCAGATCCTCCAAGTGTAATTGCTGCCATGTGTTATTACCAAGAAACACCACCCACCAACCAGCCAATCAACAAAACAAATGCCTGCCCCCCTTCTCTGCCACCCTCAAACCCTCCCAAACCCTGAAACACTGTAAGTAGTTTAGGCTGATAATTTGCTCACAGCTTTCCTGGTAGAGGATGAAGTAGAAGAATAGTTGACCCCAGAGTTGCATCTTGTTCTTGGGGGTATTTATACAAACTCTCCTGTCTGGGTCTTATTTGAAGGAAGGTTGAAGTGTGGCAGAAGGCTATGAAAAGAGGTGTATTGCATGCCTGGCAGTGCTCACAAAAATAACAGCTGTAAAGGAACAGTTTCATGTATTTACTTCAAATTCCTATGTTTTGGATGACTATTTTTCTTAGTGAGGAATTGCTTTACTGTCACAGATAGAAGGCAGGATAAAATATTATTGTATCCATCACAAAATAGCAAGTGTGGCACTAGTTTATAAATCTCATGAATATTGGGAGACAAATTTTTTCAAGGGATGAGAGGAGTGAGAGGAAGACAGCAGGACAGAAGAGGGCCAGAAAGAGCTGGCCAAGGGCTGAGGAGAGGCTGCAGGAATGTGGGTAAGGAACAGGTCTAAATTTTACATTGAAGGGAGAAGAGCTACTGATCTAGTGCTAAAATAGCATGTGGTGACAAGAAGAAAGAAGGAAAGTGTGAGGTGAATACCTGCTTCACGTGGAGGTGACTTTAAATTTTGTTTGCATGGCTTTTCCAGAAAGTACTAAAGCTGTATGCTATGACATATCCCAGGCCCCAACATCAGTAGCTGCTTGTACAGCACACTCTGAGCATTATACATTTGAATTGCATTTTGAATTATATATCATTATGTTTATTTATTAGGCACAGTCATATGTGCTGAAGTTTCTGTATGTGAGAAGTAGCAAATGAATGGATGTGAAGCCTAAGACAATGCAGCACTCTGTATTCCATGTATGAATTCCATGGGGATGGAGCACAGCCTCACCAGCCCTGCTGCCTCTGGTCACAGAAGTGCTGCAGATGTGATTCAGAGTGTTCAATTACCAGCATAAAACTTGTTTGCTGAATAAAACTTGAAAGCTACTTACCCTTCTGTGAAGGTGTCTGTCATTCTGCTTTAAAAGTAGTGCACTACAAACTGGAATTTACTGAGCTAATGAAATGCCTTGAGGGAGGTTATGATGAGCCATTAAAAGAAAGGACGCTATCAGATAATTTAAGCAATTTTGAGAAAAAAATGCTTCAATTCTTTTTCTTTTTCTTTTTTTTTTTTTTTTTTTTTTTTTTTTTTTTTTTTAATGCTGCTAATGTGTCTTTTTTTGGTGTTTGAGGGTGAGAGAACACTGGTGCCTCTTTTCTGTTCCAGAGCCTTTCCTTGCTGCCAGGGGCTGTGGTGCTGTGGGCAGGTGCATTCTTTGTCCCAACATGAGGACAAATATCTCCTGCTTTATTGTGAAGCTTGGGCAGGGGCTGACCTGGGGCTGCAGCTCCCTGTGCTGAGGTTTCTGCAGCCTCCAACCACCCTCTGCCCTCCATCCCAATGCCTCCCACAGCCCTCTGGCATGGCTTAGCTGTTCTCCCAGCCCTGCAGCTCAGCCCCCTGGCAGATGCTCTCTCCTGCCTGTGTTTAAAGCCGTGTTTGCTTTCTGTGCAGGCAGTGTGGATATAATGTCAGTCTGTCCTTGCCAGGGCAGCTTTATTTGAGTGTGATTGTGACAACACACATTCCCCCTCTTCACAGAGAGAGTCCCCAGTGCAGGAGTTTACCTGTGAAGGTGATGGTGGAAGGAATTTTTATTGTGTTCCATTTGGAACACAGTCTTACTAAAAATACAACTGATACTTTGCAATATTTAGTGCTGGTTTTAACAGAGTTATGTGCTAGTTGAAATTAAAGCCATAGTTTATATGCCCCCATTTAACAGAAAATATGTACAAGCTGGCTTTTATTTTTGGACATATTCCTTTCAACAGCATCACATCTTATATAGCAAAGCAGGATTTCTTATGTGTACTGGTTTGAAAGCAAACCAGTGGGAGTTTCCAAGTCAGAAATACAGTTTAATAAGGAAATTAAAATAAAGGTAAACACTGGCTTAAACTGACAGAATCAGAATATGACCTGACACCCTGTTGGTCAGAGTGGTGGTAGCAGTCTCATTAAATGGTGGCTACAGTCCCATTTGGAGTGATGGTTGTGGTTTTTATCCCAGTGGTGGTCCTGTAGAACAATCTGGTCCTTCTCTAGGAGGTCCAGTGGTAGTTATTTAGCTCTTGTCCTCTGGGAATCCAGTGGCAGTGCTGCCCATGGTGTTCCAAACCTCAGATTATGTACAGGTGGGAATGTTCAGTTCCTCCTCTCAGAGGGAGGCATCTCACACTGGGATGATGGAACTCTGGGAGTCATGCTGGGAGACCTTGGTGGTCCATTAGTGGAGAGGGCCCTCTAGGGATGGGAGCTGCTTCCCTGGAGAGAGTTATAAGGGCTGAGTCACAGAGAAGATAAAGCACACTGCCCCACCTATTTCAATGGCCTAAGTAGATGGTAATAGAATACATACTTTTGGTTACACCTAACACTGTAACCCAAGACTTTATGGTTTTATGAACTGAAGATTGCTGCTACTAGCAGGAGAAACTGGTATCTAAACCAGTGAAACCATTTTGCTGTTATGGAAAAATTCAGGATGTCTCAATAAAAGAAACCTGGTTGTTCTTCTGTCCTTTGGTTTCAAATATCCTTTGGCCAGTTTGGGTCAGCTGTCCTGGCCATGCTCCCTCCTGGCTCCCTGTGCACCTGCTCCCTGCAGAGCACCAGACACTGAGACATCCCTGACTGAGTGGGCACTACTGAGCAGCAGCTAAAGAATCAGTGAGCTATCAACATTATTCTCATACTAAATCCAAAACACAGCATGATATCTAAGAAGCTACTGAATATCAAACTACTAAGAAGAAAGTGAGCTCTATCCTAGAGAAAACTAGAACATGTACTTTATTTGTTCAATTTGAAAGCGATTCCTGAGCAGTTTGGTGCTTTCAAACCATTTCTTTAGTATCTTTGTGCATACCACTTATGAGCTGCATATAGCTGTGGTGAAGAGTTTATTCCCCTGCATTTTATCAATGCAATATATCCACAAATTCTCAATGATCAACTTTTTTTCTCTTAATTTTCTTGTGAAATACCAGTATTTGCAATTAAATAAGGAAGTGCTACTATTTTATTTATTTGTGTTTCTCTCTCTGCTGGGCAAGCTGGATAGATTATCCTATTCATCTTAAAATTTCAAGTATTCTCTCAACCTGCTGCCTTCTACTCTTTATTATCCTATAGCAAGCCTGTAACCAAGTGTGTAGGCTATCTAAAGTACAGACTGCCCTCACATAACCCACTTGACTGCTCAGCATAAATGAGATTTTTAATGGTCTGGTTACTTGTCATTAATTGGCTTAGACAGGCTTAAGTTTTGTCACACATCTTGACCTTTATTGAATCAACAACTTTGACAAATATAAAGGTCAAGAAATTCTGGCCTTAACACTTCTTATTGGATTACTTTGCTCACATGCCAAAATCCAAATCTCTGGTTCTTAAAAGTGCTTCTATAAATACACATAATTATTCTTGTACCTGAGTGGAGCCAGAGCATTAAAATATGTTGTACATTAACAATGGTGTGATTCCTGCTCCTCTGACTGAAGTCTGCTTCAGTCTTTGATGGAAAAAAAAACTATCCACAAATCTGAAAATCACTCTGCTTCCAGGCTTAGTACTGTCAAAAAAAACCAAAACCAAACAAACAAAAAACACACAAAACAACAACAACAACAACAAAACAAAAAAAAACCCAACCCCCCCCCCCAAAAAAACAAA
>VZTR01025585.1:49803-69239 GCA_013400775.1 Chaetops frenatus
CAGATCCTACTGTCCTTAGGAGGCTTTTCAGAGGGGGGTGACATCAGGAATAGTTCAGACTTTCAGAAGACAGAGGCAATAAGCAGAGTACCTATTTTCAGGTGTCACCCCCATAATGCCTTGCCCAGACTCACCTCTTCACCCACCTTCATGTGTCTTTTTGTTCACATCCCAAGTGTGGTGTGATCTGAGTCGTATTTTGTTCTTGAAAACATAAAATCTTACCCTGTATTAAAAAAAAAGTACATTTTTCCTGGGGGAGTTCTGTCTGTAAGAACCAAGAGGAGAATGAAAGTTTATGTGCTGTCTGTAAATCAGCATCTTATTTAAATATTGAGTTTTATACATTTCTATCCTTCTGTGTTACTGATGCAAAATTTAGTACCCTTGGGTTAATTAGTTAGAGAGAATAGCAGAATTTTTATCACAAAGAAGTAAAAAAAAAAAAGGCAAAAATCCAAACTCACTTATTTGTGAAGCAGCTCTTCTATTTGTGAATGTGATTCATTGCCTGCTGGTGTTCTCTGTAACCTTTTAGTGAATGTAGGGCACTGTTGTCTACCCATGTGTGCTGCTCTTCTAGTGCCACAAGTCTGTAGCTATTAATAGCCATTTCCAGCCTTCCTTGAATGGCACTTTTCTTTCCCTGTGGTTCATTTGTCCCAGGTGTTTATGAGTCTTGTAGCTTTGACTTCTGTGAGCTGTTATTGGGCCAGACACTCTCCTGTGTCAATATTCTCTAAAATCTGTGAGGGCAGGAAGAGTGCAATTTACAGTTGTGCTCGTAAATGGCAGAAGCAAATATATTAATGAACCTGACATATGGCTTTACATGAGGAAATTCTGGGTGGCACTGCCCTTACCTGAAGCCCTTTAAAGCTGCCCAAGCTGCATGAATGTATAAATAAGTGAGGCATTTTATATATGCCATTTCAGGTGTCAGTCTTTAATTTTATGAGTAAAAGTAAGTGACCATAAGCCCAGAGTGAGTCACTTACTGAAAGATTACAAAATGTTCAAGGGGTAAAACTAGGGAATGCCAGTAATGCTGAACTCATGCCTTTATAATGGGGCTTCTCTCACAGCACTTGGGGTCCAACACTTGGAGCAAAGGCTGAAGAACAGGAGGTGTCAGATAATGGCAAGAACTGTAGAGCACGGGGAGGTTTTGTATTACAGGGACACATACAAACTGCTTGGCTTTTATTCTGCATATATGCACTACATATCTCAAAGTAAGACAATCAAAAGCTGAAACTCCCTATGGTGGAGGTGCAAAATTGTAGATCAGCCTGCTTTGCTTCAGAGTGTGGAAACCCTGTGATACCAAATACAGATGTCCTAACTGTCATATGTGGAGATAAAATGAATGAGATTATTTTAAATATGGATGCTCAGCTTAACAAGACTATTTATATTCCTTCTTCCATGTGAAACATATTGTGCTCTTCTATGATGGACAACAAGATTTATTAAGTGAACAGTCAGAGTTGAGTTGATCAACTTAAAAGGCTTCTCAACTTCATGTACTTCTTGACATTGAAGAGCAGTACTTAAGTGTCCAGAGAAGCTGTGAAACAAGCCTGACCTATTTACTATTCAATCTAAATTGTGGTGTGCCTAATTGCCCTACTTTGCTGTTTAGTGCTCTAAACCAGCCATCCACCTTGTTTTATTTTTGTCATTGACAGAATCCCGCCAAGTCTTTCATTTTAGAGTAAAATCAACATGTTTAGAGACAGCTGCCTTCAACTGATGCTGTAATTGTTCATGTTTTCTCAGTCATTGATACTTTTCCCTGTAGTATGTTTTCCACTCAGAATACATTCCTTGAATATCAGAAGACCCTCAGGAAATTGACACAGCATAATTCTCCTAAATTTCGCTTTTGGCATACAGATTTATTATATAATTATAAATGACTCTAAGAAATGTTAATTTAGGTGCTTTTTTCCCCCTTCAGGTTATTTTTGTTAGTGTAGTGAGACAGCTACTATTGATGCCTTTCCCCTGAATCTAAAAATTAAGAGCCAGACATGGTTCGGGGATAAAGGGTTTTTACCTTGGTATTTAATAAGGATCCTTATGGTGCAACAATTGATCACGGTGGAGCATGCTGAAATGCACACACAGGATAGATCATATATACAATTTTGTATACCTTACAAATTAGCATATCTAACAAAGATGCCCCAATGAGAGGCCCAGAAGAACAGTGTGATATCCCCACATCCCGAGGAATTCCCCCCCACATGGGCCAAATCTCAGTTTACAGGGAATGTTCTAGAGGGGGCCTTGGTTTCTCAGGGTAGCACAAGGCTTTCCAGCCTCCAGCTGTGAGGCCTTTAGGATGTTTGTTCTCCTGGCCTAGCAGAATACCAGGACTATGCTAAATTATCAGACTTCAGGAATTACAAGTATGCATGCTAAGGGTACTGAGGATACATAAAAGGTATATAAAGGGTATATAAAAGAAAAGGCAAAAAGTCATCTTGGCATCACTATCTACTCACTATCTTAACACATGTAATATAACTGAATTAAATCCCCACACGAGGTCCCAAATTTGCTTTGAAGGAGCAACTAGACAAGAGGAAAGACAGGAATAGTCAATATGTTAGAGCAATGATTATTGTAGGTATATGTTACTATATCAGAATCATCATCACCTGATCATCTGTTGATAACGAGCTATCAAAAGGAGCAGTAATTGAGTTTTCCAGCTGTCCTCATCCTCTTTTCCCTGTTCACTCTGGCAGGTTGTGGTCACATGTGGCCCATTTAATAACAATTCTGAAGTATGTATTCTGCATCATTACTTCTTCACCAGCACAGCAGAGATGAGTAGAGTCCAAATTCTTAGAGTGCAAGTTCTTCAGGCTGGGGGCTGTAACTCGTTGTGCTTATGATGCTTAACATCCTGATGTTGAGACCTTGATCTTAAGTGAACAGCTAATTGAAAAAAAACAGTACGTTATCATTAATCTTGGAAATTGGAAAAAGAGCATCTCATGGCTCAGACATCTAGCTTAGTATGATTTAAAATGGGATCTCATTATGAAACAGTGGATAAAAAGTAAAAAAAATCACTCTTGTGTTAAATCTCAGTTTCTAACAAATGCCCACACCCAGGGTCAGTAAAGTTTCACTTCTAAAGGAATTTTTACTACACAGATTAAAAAGATGTCAAAATGTTCTCATAATTTAGTGCATAGTCAAGGTAACATCATTTTTATAGTTTTAAAATTCTGTAGGTGTCTTAAAATATTTTGACGCAGTAAACATTTTCCTTTCACTTCTTCTAATCAATATTGACTTCATTATGACATCTTATTTCAAGGTTAATGTTCCTGTATTGTGTAAGGCTGTAATTTTAATGAAATATCCAGAATAACCTGTAGTTGCTTGTTTTAAGAAATCTGATAATTATTTTGCCTCACAGCAGATAATTTTGTTCCTGTTATATTGAAAAATACACTATTATTTTCTTTTCCCATTACTATTAAGATGGATATTTTTCAACGTATTAGAAGATCATTACTAATGCAAAATAGATTTATGAAACTGGTAATTTGTCTGTCAAAAGCAAGCCACAAATGTAGCTGAAAGAGGTACACTAATGGAATGGCACAAATGCAATTTCGCAAATAACTTAATGAAGCATGTAAAGCATATTTCTTCCATTAAGCACACATAATATGAAGTCACATCTTGCTTACTGGGTGTGAAAAATATTTTTAATTAACTTAAACATGAAGAGACTCTTCAAGGTTATGCTACTGAAAACCATGAAAAAGTGTAAAAAATCAGAGAGGGCAGCAGAAAAAGCAAAACATCAGTATCAGATGAATAGAGCACTGAATGATAACAGATGAAAACAAGGCAAAGGAAATTAATAAGCACCACTATAAACCAGGGAGTCTCACCAAGAATTTATCTGAAGTCATTATGTCTGAACAAGAATGTGTTTAGAGGAGTTAAATACCAGACCCAGGACTATTCCCACAAGCCTTCCAAGCCTTTCCTTTCCTAAAGGTCAGTGTGATGGAGCATGCAATCAGCTTCCCACACTGAAAGTGTGTATTGCTGAAAATCCATACTCCCAATTACAATTTTTCCAGTGTTCAGCATGAGCTCAGCCCACTCTGGTGGGCAGGTTCTGTTTGTGTCACGGTCTGATGCCATCAGTGGTAAATGCCCTGAATGCCAATACAATCTTCACCTGTGCCACTCAGGGTGATGTAGTTGTGCAACCCCTGGTTAGTTTAAAAAAAAAAAAGGATTTAAAAGTCCTTTTAATATTTTCTTTCAAGTTGGAGTATTTTTGTTGAAATGCAAAAACAGTTGCCACTATGTCCTATGGTAGATGATAGTAAATTATTCTCTGTGTGTTCTTATTTCAAATGCCAAATATCAAGGAAGTAATGTCTGTAGTCCAACTGTCCAGTACAGACAAGAGGAAAAATGTTATCTTTGTTATTTCAGTTAGGATTTTACTTTTAAAGCTTTGAGTTAGCAGAGAATTTAAGAATATATTTGATTCACCCAAGCATTTTAGTATATACTCATGTTCTTAGCTAATGACAATAAGTAGTGAAATTGGATTTCTGTTTTAAGTCACTTGGCTGATGATCACTTGTGCTGTAGAGACCACAAATTCATCAACATAATGGAAATACAATTTTGAGTTGAATTAAAAGAAAAAGCATTCAATATTATTCATGAATTTAAAAGTAAAATGGGGATAATGTTGAGTAGAAATTTTTGCTCTTGATTTTCTCAAATATCAATGTAGATTGATATTTGTTTCTTATTTCCAAGAGAAATTCTTTCAGCTAAGAGTTCAGTGCAGATTTAGCAATATCAAGACATGACAAATCTAATTTTTTAAGGAACTTAGTAAAAATTATTTACAACTGAGAATAAGTTTGAACATTTTCCTTCAAGATTTTCTAGTCCAACTTGAATATTTTTAACCCAAACCAAATTTTTTTCTGTAATGTTAAAAATTAGAATTAGCAATGTAGTAAGAAGTAAGTTTAACCTTTCAAGTTAAAGGAACCGTGGTCTTTATTAGAATTACAGGTAGCACAATGAAGAGTTTACATTTTTGTCTCCATATAAAATTGAGTTACTTATGGTCTTCCTTCTTTGTCCTTTACTTATGGTGCTCAGGAATGAATTTGCACGTGTACTAGCATATTACAGCCACCAACCCAATTTCAGCAGATTGACTAAAAGATGTTGTGGTGTGCCTGTTTCATTCTTGGATGCAACAACTGCCCCTCTAAGAGTTTCCCACTTCAAAATGGCAGTTGGGGAAAATTGCTGTATTCAAAATCCTTTTTCCTAGCTGTGAACGAAAAGGCCTTTTTATTGATTCTGCCATAAAAGAAAGATCCCTTTATGGAAAGTTCCTCTGAGAAACTACCATAGTCACCTATAAATGTGAGAACCAGTAAAGGACAACTGCAGTAGTTCCTTTTAGCAAATGACCATAGAACAGGGTGAAGGTTTCACTAATCTTAGTGATTTCTCACTTTCTAGTTCTCTTTATACATTCATACTAACGTTATTGATCTCAAATATATTGGATGGCAAAAAGTTTTCAGAGCCAGCAAAAGATTTTACTGAAAAAAATTTGTACTTACCATGTTTTCAAAAAACTAGCATTCCTATTTTAGCATTATCTGGCGTTTCATTGAAAATCTTTTGGGATATATACTCCTAATTAGAGCTTTATTGAAGAATACTGGGAAAATCATTCATTGGTTTGTCTAATAAAATCTCTAAGGGAGTTTAATTTACAACATCTGTATTCATGATTAATTTCTATGCAGATGTTTTGTGTGCAGTACTGCTGAAGTCAATGGAGATTTGCAATGGAAACGCTGTGTGTTTACCTACCTAAATTTCCCCCCAAGGTAGTCCATCAAGTGTAAAGTTTTGCAAATCAGATTTACAGGTACTTCTCAGTTATGAGGTTAATTTCCCTCTGGCTGCTACCTGATAAGAATCAGACATTAATATCATTGATTTCAGCTGTTACACTCATATTAAGCCTGCTTAATGGAAGTTCACTTATTTAAAACACTGCAGTGATGTAGAAGAAACAGCAGGAGTTGCAGCAGGAGTTTTGCAGTTTCTCATCTCTTTGCTATAGGATAACCTGGCAAAGAAAGAGCCTTTTTTTCATTCTGGAGTTTAACTTTTGCCAGAACTCAAAGCTAGTGTTTAGGGAGAAGGAGAGTCCAGCATGTGACCTGTCAGATTTGAATTCTGAGCAAGCATGATGAAGGTTGAAAATTATCTGAGACATGGCCATAATGGTAATTAACCTGTGTCTGTTTAAGGGGATTTTCACAACTCGGTCCTTGTGATGGATTCATAAATACTATTCCAAAGAGGAAAAAAATCTAATTTGAGTATAAATAATATGAAATAAAACCCACCAATCAGTAAACAGAAACTACTTTACATAAATTTGAGTCAAAGTGTCTTTACAGAAATTGAATTTTTCTCATGCTGAATTAAAGAGATCAAGAATGAAATTGCTAGTAATTCATAAAATGTAACAGAGGAATATTCCAATAAAAAAAAATAGCTGCAAGTTTATAAAAACGAAGTAATATTCCTTTAAAAAAAATTAATACAGAAAACCTCAGCTAGTAAAACTAGTTATGTTTACATACATAAATAAATATAAAGTACCAAATTTTTATACTGATTTTTAAAACATTTTTGAATTTCACTGTCGACTATAGCTGATCTATAATAAGCACTTCTTAATAGTACTCTTTATTTGTATTTTAATTAATCAGTCTACCTAGTATAAAAAAAATCCATATTTTTCATACTGGTATGTTTTCATTAATAAAAAGACAAAGCTTGGTCCACTTTCTGGATATTATCTATTTGTAATAGAAAATCTTTGTTTTGGACAAGTTGCTTATAATCCTGTTTCTGATGGTATTTTATCAGGGTTAAGAGAAAGTAGCATGTTTGCCCAACAAATATCTTGAACAAATTCTTCCTGCACATAATCTGTATACACACATCATTTGTGGAAACTCCTTTTGGTCTACAAAGTAAATGTACCAGACTTCTTTTCCCTTCTTAATATGTTTAATGTATCTTAGTGATACTGTTGGCTCTAATTTTAGAGAGTTACCTGGCACTGAAAGCACAGCTGAACTTTGCAATGCCAAACTTTGTGCTGAATTCTTTTGTTGGTGCTCAGTTAAGTCAATGAGGTTGCATTGATGTAAAGAGGGGCCCAAGGACTCCAGAGTTTATTGCTAATTTTAGGGACAGATATATGAAAATAGTGATCAGCTCAGGAACTTTACTGGCAAACTCCATGTAATTACCAGTGACAGTGTCCATTAGCTGGGAATTTCAGCCCTTTATATTAAGGTATCAGCTGGGTGGTATGCAAATCCAGGCATTTATTGCCTTGTCATCTGCAGATATTGGTAGTCTTTGAGTTTTGAAAGTATATCCCATTTTCAGAATAGGATTGCTTCAGCTGAAGAATTGTAAGGACATGAGACAGAATCTATTTACAAAAATGAAATTATATTTGCCAATGACAGAATGTACACTGATGGAACTGTGTGGTACAAGAAATTCTGTAGTGGAAATTAAATGTAAGAAGACTTTGATTAAATAACTGCAGAAACCTGAAGAATTTGAGAGTGCTGCACTCTGTATTGCCTTTAAGAAGGATTATGATTTCTTACCACATGTTATTGATTTCAGAGCAAGGAGTTTTCCAGCTTTGTGTCCTTTGTCATCAGGTTAGTAGCCAAAGAACTTTACATTGCAGTTTTGATGGAAGAAAGAGTCAGAATCAAGAACAAGCCTAGTAGGAAGTTCTTGAACTGCATAAAATACATAAAGTATAAATCTTGAGACCAGTGAGATGCACAAGTAAGTTACGTGTTTTAGTATTGGTTTTATTGATCCAGATAATGCAGAAGCTATATTTCCTATCAAAGCAAATAAATCTCTGTGTTGTAGTGTCCCAATGTTTAGCATTTTGAATTTGTTAGTTTGGAGAGTGACAGAGTGATTCAGCCAAGACTTGCTGAAGGCAAAGGGATGGGTCGGGGCACGTGGAGCCACCACCATCCCACCAAGAGCTGCATGGGAGGGGTGGCCCTGCCTTCCTTGGAGCCTCACCCCACTGTAGGGCTAGACACTAATTCTTTTTGTGGGAAAAGAAAAGGCAAGGTGCAGCTGGGTTAGATTTCTTCCCAAAGACAGCATATGCTCCCCTGACTAAGGGTGGGGCTTGTAAACTCGCTGTCATGGCAACTGGGAAACCTCCCAGGCCCACTGCTCAAGGATCCTCCTCAAGAAGTTCCCCAAAATAAAGCACAACAGCAGCCTGCAGGAAACCTGCAATGGAGGCAGGTGGTGAGGATTTAATGTTCAGGGAAGGTGAATGAAAAAGGTGGTGCCTTGGAGAATTCTTTATTTTGTATCTCTGTGCTTTTGTCAGTGAGGCTTGAAAGACATCTGGGTTACTTGGACAAACAGGGACAGGATTTAGGGTGTGCGCTTCACTGCTTAGGGAGTCACAGGTGGTGTTAATCTTGGTTTACTCAACAGACAAAGAAACAGATCAATACAATGCTAGTTCTAGCAGGAAAAAGCTTGACATGCAGGAGGACCAAATCCAAGAAGAGGCGTGTAGAGGTGTAAGGGCTCTGTACACCGTGCACTGTCTATCCACATCCTATCCTGAATCCTTTTGACTTTAGGGCTTGAAAAAGCAGAGTGAAGCAGCAGCCTCCCCTCAGCTCTGTGCTGCAGTGATCTGGTTGCTTCTCTGGCACAACTAGTTAATTTACAGGCTGCTTGGGTACGTCTATGTTGAAGTGAAGGTTATGGTTTTCTCTGTTTTGATCCCTTAAATGCCTTAATTCCCCTATGCCCTACTCTAACTGTTACTTGCATATGAAAGTATGCCTCAGGAATGCAGGTTTTGGCTTGTGCTGTTGCCTAGGCTGTTACTAAGGGATAATTTCTTTCTTTCTTTTCATTTATTTTTTTTTTTAAATCAGAGCTAGTAGTTTGGTCATAACAAGGGTCAAATTTCTTTAACTAGTTTTTAATCTATGGCATGAGTGTCAGTTGGTGGTTATTGAGTTGCCTTTAACAACTTCATATAGCTTGTGTTGCTACCCCTGTGCTGTTCCCCTGTTCTTCAGAAAAGTCAAGTGCTTTGTGCATCAAAGAAAACATGGTAAAAGCCTTTAATGGGCAATTTCATCCTGAGTGCTCAGATGCAACTGATTTAACTTGCGTGACCTTGGTATTACTCTGGTTGATATTCAATCCATAATTTCACACTTAATCTTTCGAAACATTCAAAAGAGGGAACCAATTTTGTTCAATTTCAACAATAAGTGTTGCGTCTCATGTAGTCAAGGTCAGTCAAAATAGAGTAACTGAGCTGAATTGTAGGATTAAATTCTCAGGGAAAATTGGACATAATCAATTACAATTAAAGAGCTTAGCAACAGAATTGTAAAATTGCTTTGGAGATAAGTGCAACATTTCATCATTTGTTTATGGATTTCAGGAGGCACTTTTCCCTAAAACACTTATGACACTTCTTGAAATGAAAAAGTAGGACATTTAGGAGCAATAATAGGTTGTAGTCTTTACTCAAAATGTAGTTTGCCTGTGGTGCTCATGATTGCAGGTCTTTTTGTTGGATTAAAAAAAAAAGGCTATAGAATTAAGAGGCCAAATGAATCATAGATTGAAAAGGGGATAATATCCTTTGAAGCTGCACAAAAAGCCCTGAAACAGAGTTTATTATTAAGTGATCCCATACTTAAAGAAATAGATTTCTTTATTTGAAGGTCAGCTGTTCACCTAGTCCAGTCTCACATACAACATGGCCTAGTAGGTTTCTGTAAGTTGGCAGCACTTGCGTTCAGCTGGAGTGGTGGGCTGGAGTCCTGCACAGCTTTTTGTTGGGCTGGGACTGAGGGAGAAGGTTTAACAAATCTGCTGAAACCCCACTGTATTTGCTTACCCTGTCAATGGGAGGTGTGTGTGTCCACCTGCATGAAGGGCATACCTGAGATGCCACGGGTTCCCCAGAGCAGGGGGGAGCGTGCTATGGAGGACAGAAAACCTGCCAGGACCCTGGCACTGAAATCCAATAGATGCTGAGTGACATCCTCACAACTGAAAAATGGACAGGTATGTCCTGAAGGTTAGAGCCTTCAGAACGTTGTTCTGTAGTGACACAAATGCTTCTTGTGAGGTTTGCATTCACAGCAATGTTTCTCCAGCAGCCTTTGGTAGCAACCTCCCTCAACTGTCCTCCCTGTTGTCTCTGCTTTGGACCAAGGCCAGCTGGGCTCTGTGGCTCACCTCCCTGCAATGAGCAGTCTGCAGTTCAGTGGAGGTGCTGTTTGGTACATCACCAGTTTGCTGGTGGGGAATGGATGGGAACTAGAGACAGAAAGAGCCTGACAGGTCACTTAGCTCCTCTTGCTTGTGTGAGTGGATTTCTCAGATAACCCTTTTGTGCAGGGTTAAGGAGCTGTAGTATGATCATTAAGGCAATGACAATTATTTTTTGCACTGTAAAGACTGGAATAATTGCTGGGATTTAAAAAATATATGGAGAAATACATAGAGAAAAGTTTTTGACAAATAGAGTAGTAGGTACATTGTGGACAGAAGTGGTGTTTGACTAAATTTAGCCTTTTAGGACAACTGCTTAGGATCCAGTTTACATGTCATGTGGTAGCTGAGCATTTTTCAACAGGCAGTTGATTGTTTTTCAGATCTTATTTAAAGAGAACCAGTCAATCAGATACTCGTGGCATGATGAGTGGACCTCCAGGGGTCCCAGCCAATCAAAATTCCCAAGGTTCTGAGAGCATGTTTTCTAATGTACAATTTGAATAATTGCTCAGCAGAGTGGAAGGGAGTGGTAATAGATACTGTCTGAATTCATAAAATCAGATTGTGTTAGATTTAATGATCACACATGTATATGCATGTGTACTTATGGTTCTGGAAGGAGACATTATCTCGTGGAAAATATGACATCTTTCTTTTGGGCTTGTGTAGGATTAGATGTACCCTGAGCTGCTTGAGCAACTGATAGTTTGGTTTGCAAAATGATTAAAATACAGAAAAAATTTCTAACAGAAAGAACCACTAAAATGAAATGTAGGCTTAATTATATAGAACCATAGAATGGTTTGGGCTGGAAAGGACCTTAAATGTCACCTAATTTTGATACACAGTAAAAGAAGTGCTGCTTTTTGAAATTGCTAGAATAAGTACTTTGACTTTAAAAAATACATGTTTGGATTTAAATTGAAACAGATCAGTTAATTCAGCATGATTTGTGAATAGTTATATTTGACTGAATTATAAATAGCGAGTATTCATTGATTACAGAGGTTTTAAATTGGCTTTAATATAACACTCTTGTATTTAGACCTGAAAAAGGCAAAAAAGAAAAAAATCCCAAACAAACAAACATCAACAAAAAATCAACCCCAAAATGCCTCAGAGTGTCTCTTTTTTCTCCTACACAAGTATCCCATACTTCTGGGGACAGTGGTAAATAGATTATAAGGATCTACAGTGAAAAATAAAGACATTGTAAATTAAAATCTGGTATCTTAAACTAAAGATGACACATATTTGAACAGAATGTTTAAGTATTGTGTCCTGAAATGAGTATTGAGTGTGAGAACTTAAAATCCTTTCTTATTTGTCTCTGAGAAGGCTCATAAAGATGAAATAAAAAAGGCAGATATATGGTCTTTCTTCTTCAAAATGTTGTGTTCCTTGAACTAGTCATCACATTACCAAAAATTGTAGGTAAAAAATGTCTTCTACTAAAGAGTAATGCAACAAATATAGCTGGTTTTAATTTTCTTTATTTGACTGCTCCTTAGAAACCTCATTATTTTTTGCCCTATGCAAGGCTCCAAGTAGCTATTAGAGCATTTAAATCCCTGAAAGCAAAAATATTCTGCATATAGGCCAAAATGTTCCCCTTATTTTGCTCTCTATGGCATTGCATCTCAGGAAATATGGCTGTCTACCAGGAGCTGACTCAAACACAATGAGGTGGAAAAACATGACCTTCAGAAGGATGATTTAGCATGTAGATTGTAGAATATATTTCTATTAGAGTGCTCCCAGCTTGGAACCATCGAGGATATTTGTAAAAGAGCTTCATAAGTACAGCATGTTGCCATGTACACAAGTTGCTCTCATCAGGAGTAAATCCTTGCTATAATATTAAGGGTAGTCTCCTGACACTGACACCGTGGAATTCTTGTATCACAGATCTTATTTAACCCTCTTGTTGGATGAGCTATCTCTGTATAGAAAACAAGTTTGAATGATTGCTTTTTAAACACAAAGTGGCAGCTGATAATCAAGATTTTACCTCTGAGGCAAAGAGAGCCAAAATGAGCCCTTCCTGTACAGTACAGTAGGCCTTGACCCAAAAAGCCTTTCTCCTTCATCTGCTGTGTGCCCCAACCTTGAGGGAATGCTTTCTCTAAATACTGGCCCTGTTCCCAGTCCCTTTGTGTGCTTCCTGGTTATTTTTTGCTCTTTCCATATGGTGTGCAAAACTCTGAGCATCTCTGTCCTGCCTCTAGAGCTGTAGGTTAGGCCTAGCACCATGTGGTCCTGGAGAAAACCTTTATGCCAGAAAGACACAAACTGTCACACTTTGTTACTAATAGTAATAATGACTGTGAATAATATGGTTTTATCTGCCAAGACTAATAAAAATGGGCAGGTTGGATTGGTGATAAGGAACTATTAGAAAGAAAATTCAATAGAGAATTATAGTTGGAGACGTTTTTACAATACTTGTATTAATTTATAATCCTTTTCTGTTGTGATAGAAACAAAATCAGTGCAACAGAGGTTGCTCAGACCTAGCTCACCTAAGAAGGTGGGCCTTAAAAAGTAATTTGGTTTGATTTCAACATGAGACCATATTTGCCACCCTTTTTTCCTCTCCTTAGGTGTGACCCCAGCTCTTACAACTGTTAGGCTTCTCCCAATGCTTTATATTTTAAAGGCAGATGTGGTCTTTCAGGGCAACATCCTCTATAGCACGAACCACAGGTTTAAACAAAATTTCCTTAAACTAAAATAAAACAAATGAGCAAACACTGCAATGTTCCTTTTCCAAGGGATAACGCAATTTGTTCATAACCAATCACGGGAGGATTAGGAGACACTGAGTTGCTAGGACTTCTGTAAGAATAGGAGACTGGTGTTCAAGCAGCCTTACTCTGAGAGTGGTTTTAGACTGGGTGAAAGTGTTGCTGGAGTGGAACAAATTGGGTTAGACAGAGTAGCTAAGATGAGACGAGTCAATATTTAGAGTGGAGATGCAGACTGTTGATGTCCAGGATAAGGAGGATAAGAATGCTATCGATCTTAGGTATTTATACAGTACCCATCTCTTTACTATGTTGTGTGATCAATGTTTCCATTTGCAGAGGCACTCATGAGAAACATAACATTTTAGAAAATCTGCTGATGGAAGTGGACTAGGCCCTGATGCCTTTCTGTCCACATGGGTGCCTAAGGATACTCTGAGAGCCACTGCTCAGTTCTCCAGCCACTCTCTGAAGAGAGGAAAGGCTCATGTTCCAGATTTGACATTAACTTCAAGCTTGCAGCTTATTCATAAATCACATTTTGATAAAAATGAAATGTGTCCATTTCAAATGTGAATTTCAGGATTTCAACTGAAGATTTATGGCTTTTCTGTCTATCAGTTTTGATTTCATCATGTAGTTGTTAGTCATGCCTTAGTGTGCTGCTGTGTAACGGGTCTGATTGATGTTGACCGCAGATATTACAAATGATCCCTTTTGATACATTAGTTAATTACGAAGGAAATCATCCTTCTCCTGGCGAATTCAAATCCATCTTAAAACTTTATGGAGAGTCAATTCATTATGAGGAAAGTTATTTATGAATTTACTAAAAAAATGGATCTGTTCTCATTAAAATAAGCTTAAAGGTACAAAATGATAAAATGCCAGTTGTCTACTTAACTCTTTTGATGCATTTCACTAATGAGCTGAGAGACTGAGGCTTCTCAGAACTTACAATTAAATTCAGCTAATGCAAAGCAAAAAGAGACGTGGAAAGACTTGCTTCATAGGTATAAAAAATTAAAAAAGAAGGAAAGAACAGACAATGTATATGTAGAGACCTGGTTAAAGAACATTTAGATGCTGTTCAATTATTGTCTTTATCTTCCTGTTAAAGCACATCAAGTTTTGCCATTTGTCATTACTTGCTCCAAAAAGAGCTTAGGATTTAAATTCAGACTTTGCACAATTACTGCCATTCTATCCAGGGGCACGTGATAGAATTGGATATGAGCTTTGCAAAATTACTTTCCTTCTTTGATTAGCTGCTGCATTTCTAGAATAGGATTTTGCTAGTGTTATTCACTGCTTTCAGTTCCTGAGATAAGGTATGCCATATGAAGGTAAAGATACTAAGTTTTCTTTCCCCAATTTTCTTTCATGACATATCAAGGCCTTGCTTAGGGGTATGGACTGAGGCATCAGTTTATCACTGTATGTAAGTGCCCATCTGTATGCAAAGGGTGAGAGGTGTTATAAAGCCATTCTCTGACCATCACCACCAAATCATCCCCAAGGTGTGATTTGAAGAGCATGGACAGTACACAGTAAATTTGTACAGAGAAATGTGTGAAGAAGGATTCAAGGCACCTTTTTAAGGGATATGAATTCAAGAAGATGACATTTAGCAAATTACATGGTAAATTTGTAGGATGTGGTCAGCTCTATTCTGAGAGGTGTAGCTGTCTCTGCTGTGTTACAGAAATAGTGGCTCTGCCCATCCAACAGCAGTGGCTGTCACTGCCTGAGCTCCTGCTGTAAATTTTCATCAGCAGTTTTGCTGGATGGCAGAACATAACTTTGTCTGAATGTACAATCACACTTATATTTGTTTTCAAGGTGTTTCTTTTACTACATACTCTAAGATCAGTAAAATGAAAAGGAAAAAGGTAAGGGTTCTCGTGTCTACCAAATGACAGGAGAGTAGTTATCATGGGATCTATGTAATAGGTTTCTTCTGCTTTCTTCCTGGCTTCCAAAAATATGTAATTTTTCCCATCAAAATAACAGCTTGTAGAAGATTTTTCAGTGGAAAATATGATTGCCTGTTTTCTCTCTATTGTTTCTGTGATATTGAAAGGTGACTGCTGGGCAGCAGTCTGTGTAACACAGTGCTTGAATCCAAAGGTATTGAATTCTAGAAGGACTTGGATCTCCAGCCTGCAGGTCAGGGGTTATTTCTGGATGTAGATAAACTGCTCTCTAACAATTAAGACTTAGGGCTCCTTGTAAACATTCTTACTGAGCCTCAAAGCAGATTTCTGAAGTAAACGTGTATGTGAACCTCTTCTGTCACCTTGTTAATGTTCCTAGGTAGGTTCCTGCTCCATGTCCTGTGGCAGGCAGAAGGCAGCAGCCACCACATCTGCATAATCAGGTCAGCCAGGTGTGTTGCTGTCCCTGTTTTGCCTCTCACAGAGAAATTCCACCCCATTTAGAACAGTGCTGTCACCTTCCATAATTAAGTTTTTTGTAGGGCTTGCATATCGTCATCCAGGCTGGCATGGGTGAACAGCTTAAAGGGAAAATTGAGGAGAGTTAAAATTAAAATAAATTTAAAATTCTCACTGTCTTCTAAGACGTTTTTTCATTATTATTTTTAGAAGTGATGATAAATGTAATTTCTTTTGCTGTTTACTTTTCCTATCACTGATTCACACCACAGTTCTCATGGATCTCCTTGTAATGTAAACTTAGACCTGATCTAGCAATATACTCTAATGTGAATCAGAAACTCTATCAGCCCTCTAAAGACACCTGGGATAGCAGTGGATCATCTTGTGATTCCTATGAAACTTTGGGCAATATATTCTTATGTGGAAAATATGTTGAAAGTGAAGAAAGGCAAAGTGATTAATTTAGGGGTATTCGGTAAATCAGTTTTAGGTGACAAAGTTGAACATATGATGACACAAATATTTATTTTTTATTTGTATTTTGATAAGCTTTTCAGTTTTACTCAGCAGTAGGTTTACCAAATATCCCTTGCATATCTTAAACACTGATATCTATGTTTTTTGGAAAATAGTTTTTTCTTCTATTTTGTTGTAATACAAGACAGTGTATTCTCCCCCTGGGAGCCCACAGTCCACTATTTTTTTCGTTCAAATCAGTGCAAATCATCATCAACTGGATAGATATCCCACTAAAGTTTGATAAAAAATTAAGTTGGCTACATTATAGAATTACTTTATATTTCACTGCAAGGGGATGTTCAGGTTAAAGAGAAAAAAATGTTATGGTGTAAAATTAAAGCTGCTGCACTTGTAGTTTCAGTAGCCACTCTTTTACCCATGGAAAATCTCTATGATCTGTCATCTTTCAGTGCATTGTGCAGGCTGGCATGAACTATCTGCAATTAAATACTGGGTACAGCCTTAAAATTTAATGCCTACAAATTTTCTGAGATGGAGATGAAGACATTAGTAAAAATGTTTGCCATCCTATTTCCAATTCTTCAAAAAACTACTTGCTGAAGCCTTGTGATCTGTGAATTTGTATGCTCTTCTATTGTTCCTTTGCTGTCAGAAAATTAATTACCTAGAAGATCCTTTCTAATCCTGCCTAACTCTGTTTCACATTTTGAAAGAGAAGTGTTCTCTGGAAACACCTGAGAGAGCTTTGAAAGTGTTTCAGAGTTCTTTTAAGACTTCAAGTTGCTCTTCCCCATGGATAGCTGGAGGATAGAAGGAAGTATAAAAGTGACAGGGCTCCTATTTCCTGTCTTGGCTTCAGCTTTAGTTTTTCTTATTTAGCAGAACACTTGAAGCACTTGGCAATAATCAATTCCAGAAACTACACATTATTAAATTTCTTTGAATAAGTGCTTATCTAACAACATGGGGCAGAGCCTTCCAGCCAGGTAGCAGAAAAAAAGGCTCGGTAGTGGAAAAGGGTTGTGATATATCTAATGAATTAAATTTTCTACCTCAGCAAAGAATATAAGATGGCTGCAAGGCCAAAGGCTGCTCCTAAAATGCTATTTAGGCTTCATTGGTAATTGGTTTTGTCCCAGCTAATTTTCAGCTGCAGTGTTAGGACAAAACAGAACATAGTTTTCTATAACAGTTGCTGCTGCTTAAGCAAGGTTTTGTGGAGAGAGCTGGTTGTGAGCCCTTTCCCCCCTAGAGCTGAGACTCTGTCTTAAAGATGGCTCACACTAGTGAGCTAGATGTTAAATGTATCTAACAGGGGTTTCTTCCACTGAATCCAATAGCGTGAGTTTTGTGAAGACCCTCTGATAATCCAGCATAATGTGCAACTGAAATCTTAATTTTCCTTCTCTCAATCTAACAAAGCATCAATGAGAATTTAAACTTACAAACCCCATTCTTAGTGAAAGCCTATTTCCCAAAAGTTCTTGTGGGTCTTCTGAAGCCCTTTTTGTGTGAATGACCTGGGAAGGGGCTTTAAGTGTGTTTGTTAATTTAAAATCATTCAGTGAATGCCTATGGAATTACAACTAAGCTTTTGAGTTGTTTATAAATGATCAGCTTTGCAGTCTGTCGCAGGGATTCACTCTGTGTAGCTTGGTGATCAAATGATACAATCCATGATATGATGGTTTTACATCTGTCTCTCAGTGGCTCTTGAGCTTCCAAATAACTTTCTCAATGTGGATAGCCACGGGATGATCCTAAATGAGGAGGATTTGTGAGTGAATTTTAGCTCCTTTCTCCAGGTGGGACCTGGTTGTGGATGCAGAGACCCACCTGCTGTGCCCCTGCATTGACACTTGAAGGAATCCTGGGCCTGCTGAAAAAGAAGAGGATGGGCTCTGGTAGCCAGTCTGGGTGGTGAAAGAATCGTTCCTATGGGATGGATGGCAGACTGCAGCTCTTTTGCACCCTGTTCCTCCCTCAAAAGAAAGAGGAAAAAGAGAAGTAAACATATGTCTATTCAGCATCTGTATGAACTGGCCCAGTACCATATTTTTCAAAAATACTGTGTGACATTGGTTCTATAAATTATTCAGTGAGTTTTAGTCCATAAATAAAAGTGTTTAACTGTCCTATGTATTTGAGTGGGAAAGAAGCTGCAAAGAATTTCCATAAATTGCACAAAGGACTGTGTCCTGCATTTTGACCTGGGATCAGCAGGAGCTTTGGGGCAAAATAATGACCTTTATGGAGTGCATCTGTAGTCCTGTATTTACTTCCTTCTCTCAGATGGTGCCTTGCAGAGGAGACTCTGGAAGTCCCAGTCCCACTGGTGCCCCTCCCAGCCTGATTCAGAAGTGTTTACAGGTCCTGAATTGAAACCACCCAGGTGCTGTGCCCACCAAGAGGCTGTTTCTAATCTCTCTTCTCCAGCATTTCCTGATGAAACTCTGCATATAACACACTCAGTATGTAGAACTGTTCCCTCAAGATGTAGGCTGCCACTTACATGATTAATTGAATTCATTTTTCCTCTCTCCCTTTCAAGACATCTTCCTGTGGTCTCTTTGAAGAATCTAGCTCAGACCCCATTATTTATACAGGGCACGTGCTGTTGCTGAACTGGTGGCACCCACATATATCTCACTTGTTGCAGTAACACTTTCTTAATCTTTAATGGTTGCTGTTAAGGTTATATCCATAATTTTAGATACTAGAAGACAGAAAGACCAAACCTTAGTTTAACATAAAAACCAGGATAACTTCCTTTATCTCTCATTCCCAGAACAATAATTAATGGCAATGCGGAGATTTTTAGTGGTTCTGTTTGTCTGATATTTAGCAACAATATAAAATAAATTTACTGTGCCCTTACTAACAGTTGATTTAATATCTAATTAGTTAATATGATACCTCCTTATGTTTTCTATTATAATTTTTATTTCCTGGTCAGTGAATTTTTGAAGAGTAACAAAAGGCAGAGCCCTCAGCTTGGAAAGTGACATTGTGGAATATACTTTGAGTATAGTGGTCAAACTTAAGTTGAGTGAAGATGAAGCAGATAGTATTTATGACAGGATTATGTGGTGATTTAGAGCACATTCTGGTAGTTATGTCACTATTTTAAAGCTCTTTTGTTTGACAGAGCTGCAATATAATTGAAATCATAGTCTGTGGTACATTTATGTTTATGCTCTGTGTTTAGAAGGAGGAGCATGTGTTTAGATGCCTGTAGCGGTTTCACATTCACCTGCTCGCCTGCTCACACCAGGCGAGAGTGTAGCGTAGTGATTTTATGAGAATAAGGATTAAGAGAAATGCAAAACAGGCCTAAACTTCAAAGATAAAAATAGTTTATTAACAAAAAAAA
>VZTR01025585.1:69670-84923 GCA_013400775.1 Chaetops frenatus
TAGGAAAACAGTCTGTGGTACATTTATGTTTATAAAAAAAAAGTTGTTGTCCTTTAAAGTGTTTAGATGCCATAAAATGCAAAACGGGTTTCTTATTTCTTCCTCCTCTGTATAGTGAGAAAATTACAATATAGCTTTTTAGTTTGGAACGATAGAGTGTTGAGAGGGCAGTATCTGTGTCTTAGCAATTGAACCTTAGCCCTGTTTTTACAAGCAGAAATTTTTTGTAAGTTCTATGTTTGTATAACTTGTACTTTATGTATGCCTCCAGAAAATGAACCTGTCAAAACCCTGAGGTTTCCTGTTCTGGAAATGGTTGTTAATGTGGGATTTAAAAAAAAATGCTAATAATATTTTTCACTTTGACTAGTATCTGAGATTCTTTCCTGGAAACATTTTCGTACTTTGCAGGGCTTGCAGATTATTTGCTATTCAAGGTTTCAAAAGCAAAAGGAAGTTGGAAAAAATTAAACCTTTGGGGACAGATTGCTAAAAGAAGTGATAAATGAGCTTTGCCTTCCTCAGCAAGGTCTCCTTTGTAACTCTGCTGACACCCACTTGCCTTGGGGTCTCTCCCTTTCTGCCAGTGCCAGCCTCCCCTGTGAGCCCTGTCCTGGAGGTGCATCTGCACTGGCAGCATCTGAGCCCAGGAGTAGTTGTAGGTTAAGTTCTTTAGGGACCAGGAAAACCAGGGTGCAAGCACAGGTGTTTCTGACAGCCCGAGTGCTGCACACTGAGAGCTGCTTTGTGATGAGGCTGTGCTTTGCTCAGAAATCATCGCTACAAAGGGATTGCAGCTTTCTCTGCAGTCTTGAGCAGGTGTTGTTAACACCACACAAAGTATCTGAAACACTGCTCTTCCCAACACAGGGTATGGGTAGTCATGCAGAGACCATTGCCTGGTGAGAATTAAGTGTTCTGTCTCAAAGAACAAAAACTAGATGGTCTGTAGTACAGATCACTAAATTCTACAAGAGAGTAAGTTTTCTTTGGGAAAATAAAGCTCTTTCTTTTACTGTTTCTATGAATGTTTGGAATCATGGGCATCAATATTACCACAAAGTTACTACCAATTTATATTGAATCCTTCTGAAAGTTGGAAGCCAGCACTGGAATCTTTAAGTGGAGACAATATTGGAACTTTTTCTTCTGTGCTGTTATTTGTACTGACATTGATTTTGGGTAACAAGCAATGCTAGCATAAAGAGAAATAAAAGGCTCGTTAATATTTGCATTTTCAAAATGAGCATGAAGCACTGATGACTCATAAGTACTGCTGTAAATAGGCTTTATTGATGTTGCAGTTCTTCCCTTCTTTCTCCCTGAGACATTTCAGTTTACTGAGAGCCCTTAGGACTTAGATTTATAAAGAACAGGGAAAAAATTTTCAGTGATTTTGCAGTGCACATCCTGAGCATTATACAATTTATTTTGGAAGTAGCTGATGTTAATACTGTTCTCCAAATGCAGAGGATCTATTCACAGCAATCACAGGCTAATGCTTACTCCTGGCTTGTCCTGTCAAAAGCTATGGGCTGTGCTCTGTCTTCTCACAGAGAGATGCTCTGCTACCATCAGTCTACCCCCAAGCATCTTAGACCCAGTTCCATCCTGCTGGATTCATCCTACCCACTGCTTTTCTTAATGAGACTGGAGCAGAGCCATTGCCTGGGGGAGCTGCCAGGTGCTCCTCTGGCATGGCCAGCGTCCTTGAGCTGGAGGGGAGAGGGCCAGAACACTTTGTGTGTTCCTGGCACATGTGTGATGGGCAGCTGCAGTTTGACACTGAGATTTGCCTGCACTACCTGCCCTGGAGAAATGCCTGGATCACTCTGTAGGCAGCACTCCTCTAGCTACAAAAGCCCCTTTGAAACTGGCCACAGGTTCAAGCCCAAAAGATGTGGAGGAACAAAATAGACTTGGAGATGCCAAGCGACACCAGAAATCACAAGGCATTTTCTGCCCTCAAATATGAGAGCTGACTGTCCAAATAGAATCTCCAGTCTATCTTACCCTGCTTTTATCCCCATCTCTTTTTCATCTTTCCTCTTTAAAACAGAAGTTTAAGGAGTAAGAAATGGCAAACAAAAATTAGTGATCCTGAAAGTCTTACTTTCCAAATCCTGGGAAGTCTGACTGTTATTGAAAGAACTTTAGATGTTAAGGTCTTATAGTCAGAACATTGATCCGTATGAGAGGTAGATATGTAAATGTCTTTGAAATATGGATAGATGAGATTGTAACTTTTGGAGCTGGGATTTAATATCCCAGTTGCTTTGAGGGTTTTTTTTGGCAAATGTTCCAATCTAATCTGCTATAAAGATTTTCTGATTGGGACTTGATTTCAAGATACAAATTAATTTTGAAATATTGTAATAAATAGCTATAATGATAATCATATTATTATTCAGGTTGGCCCTTGTGACCTCCAAAGTATGGCTGAACTTTTAAATGCAGAGTTTTTTGTCCAATAGTATTCAAATTTTACTTAATATTAATTTATTCTCCTAGACTGTTTCATTTTAGCATCTCAGCTGATTGACTGTCAGTTCAAATCTACACATTAAACAGGCCATTTTTTCCCCAGTGAAACTGAAGCTGGGAAGTCACGTCACAACCTAGCATTCTCCAGGTAGGTGCTTTAAAAGATGGTCTCTGAGCAGGGGCTGCCCATAAATCCCACAATTTATTACATTCATTAGTATCTAGATAAAGGTTATTAGGCAATCAATCACAGCCATGTCTCATTACCCTTTAGTAGTTGGGATGTTTTTGAGGTTTTCATTAGGGAGTCAAGTTATTTTCTTTCCTGCTGCTGAGCAAACAACTCCTCCAAGTGGATGCTGTCTAAATTGGAGTATTGAAACATTGAGACCAGACTATGTGAAAAATGGTGATGACTCAGGCAGTTTATTAGCCCTCCTCAAAAGAATACAAAGAAGGAGAAGTTCTCTCCTGATGGAGAAGTGGATGAATCATTTAAAGTGCAGCAAATGTGCAAGAACTGTGGGAGAGGACAAGATATGACAGACAGAGGTAGTAGTGACCAGTACAGCTTTGGCTGTGGAGATCAAACTGGAATGTGAAGGTTTCTGGTGTGGTCTTTTATCTCATTTTAGCTATGAGCTTGTAAAAGCAACCACAAGGCACTGTCAGGCCTTTTCTGCAATAGGCTGTAAGAGAATGGATTTAGTTTGGATCAGCAGTTGCAGGGTGGACTCCACTCAGTGGAGCTGCATTCATCTATTTGGGCATGGAATTACCTCTGGGTCATAATCAGCTTCTCCAGCCCTTTTCCCTCTTCAGCCTGTGGCTGGAAACCTTATGTTAGTTGCTTTTCTCAAAGTATTTTTGCATCCAATCCCTGCTAATCTGGACTCTTTAAGTATCCACACAAGAGAAATTGCTAAGATATAGAAAAAATACAAGAGTTGAATTTATTTGAATATCAGCAGAGGTTCTACTCCAGCTATAGGGAAAAGTTTGAGAGGCTCTTTTATATACTGAAACCAGTTTACTGTGCTATCCCATATTATTAATGATACTTTTATCAATATTATTTTCAAGATAGGTGTTCATAGGAGCTCTTTGCTATAAGTCAGCAACCACATTCACTTTGCCTCTGTATGTATGTATTGGGCATGGGGATGACTAATGACTGCAGAAGCTGTCTTACATTTGAAGCCTAAAAATCTAAGTGTGTGTGTGAAACTGGCCCACTAATGGGCTTATGTCCTACTTCAAAATTGCTGATGTTTTGCCAAAGATCTCTTAGAAACTTAGACTGTATTTTGCAGGGGGCTTGGTTTCCTGAACGGTGATTTTAAAGCACACAGAGCACATTATAAAGCTTCTTTCAGTTTTAGGTTTGGATTTGGTGAGTGTAACTCTTGGTGTAAGCTGAGCTGTTTTCACTGTGATGTCAGTCTCTGGTAGTACTCGAAGACCCTGAGCTATGGAGTGTGGAGTGTTGTGTGCTTTTATCCTGCAGCACTGTGGGAGCTGGAAACAGCAGCTCCTCCTCTGGTTAGCAGTGATTTGGTTTTCATGGGGATTTATATAGAGTTGTAAATCTGATCCAGGCAATGATGTTTTTGTCATTTTTACCCACTGGAACTTGTGCTTCGCTGTCAGACGATGCACGGTGTGATAGGAGGATAATTGCCTAACACTCTTCAGGAGAGGGTTGGGAAGCAGGACAGAAGTGACTGATGACTATTGTGTGATCCACTTTGCATAGTGGAGGCACAAAGTTCTAATCATCACTGGACAAAGCCCTGCCATGTAATTGGTCAGTGTGACCTTGAACAATGCAAACCTTGACTGAAATTACTGATTTATTTTTGATGAAGGTATTAGTGAATTTTGATATTGAAGATAGTTATTCAAATTTTCACAGCTGACAAGATTATGTCAGAGAAGAATAGCAAGATATGCTGTCATACAAAGTGAGGATTCACGTTTTTAACAAATCTAAAAAGTAGGTCATGGATATGTGGTTTTGAATTTCTTCCCCAAAATTCTTTCTGTTGAAACATGTATCTATACACGTTTCTATACATGTATTCCAGAACAGAACTGGGAAACCAGCTCTTTAGTACTGTAAGTTACCAAAGTAACTGGGAAATGAACTTCCATGCACTATTTTCTAACTGGGATGTGTTCAGTTTGGTGTGGTGTCAAAGGACCTCTTGTAAATTAAAGTAGAAGCTGCTTGATTGTTTACTCAAGTTCTTTGTTGCATCACTAGAAGATGGCCTGCCAAAATGAGTGAAAGTTAATATCATGTTCTCTGACATCAGTTTAGTGATGTATAGTCCACAGAAGGAAGTTCCCTTGTCAGTAAACCTTTAAAAATATTTGCATATATCAAACTCAAAATTCTGAAAGTCTGTAATGGTCTTTCAATATATGCCATGCATCCTAAGAACAAAATGACAGCTGTAGATCTGTGGAGTGGATTGTTCATTTTCAGCTGAAGACAAGGATATCATGTCATTGTGCATTTACTATGTGAATGTCAGTACAAAGAGAAAACAAATAAAAAAATGGATAATACTTTTCAGAGACTGTAATTTTGCTATGATGACAACATCCAAAAGAAGTTTTAAATGTTTTTAGAAGTGCAGGAATCTTTCTTTGTAATTCCTTATGAGCTCAAGGTTAGAGTGACCCCAGTAGATTTTCATATATTTCTTAATTAAGTCAAGCCAAATATGTGTGTGGAAATTTGACATTATAAGGAAAAATTTTAAAAACAGAACTAGACCACACTTGGCTCAGATGTAAATTTCCCTAGACTCTAATACCTGAAAACATCCAAGGAACCAGAATTTTTTCCTGTCTGCCCAACAATTTTACCTGGATGCCTCCCTCTGAGGCCACAGGTTTGCATGGCCCACACAATCTGATTGCAGCCTGGCAGGATCCCTCCTCAGGACCCCAGCATGGGTACTCTGGTGAGGAGCCTCCTCCAGGGTTTTTAGTTACTCCTGCTGCTGTGCAAGGCCAGTGACTCATTTCAGCAATCCCTCGAGCTGCTTTGAAAAGCAGCAAAAACCAGAACAGAGAAACAGCCTCCAGCATGAATGTCTGAGGTGTCTTTGGAGAGAAAGGTGACGTGTAGGGTTGTATGCACAGTATCTGCTCCTGTGTGTTGGCCACAGCATTGCTGCTGACCGAGAGAGAGAGAGAGAGCATCTGTTCCATCTTCATCGACCTCGGTTAGCAAAGCAGCACAGTCAGCAAGCTGAGGCTGGCTCAGGGCTCTCCTTACCTGCAATCCTGTATGACTAAACCCTTTGGGGAAAGCAAAGCACTGAGCACCTCCCTGGTGCTTTGTAGCAATCATGCTGTTGTATCCCCTAGGAAAGGCCCCACCAATTTGTGAAGGACTTCTGAGAGGTTCCTCTTAACTGACTTCTACTCTGTCATTGATAGCAGGAGCAGCTGGTGGTGGGAATGGCCTCAGAAGTGATGAATCCATGTGTGCACAAAGCAGATGAGAACAGAGAGGCACTAATCCCATTTTAAATTTAAGTAGTTGGACATGAGCTTTATGGCACCTGTGAATTATACAGAAAGATGTTAAAGTGCCACAAATATATTTTCTATTTGCCATTTTCTATGGAGAAATGGTGAAAAATGATAGGGAAAGGAAGAGTGGCTTTTCCAGGATGAATTTCTAGCCACAAAGCAACAGTTTTCTCTTTGATGCCCTTAGGCATTCATTGATTCTGCTGACCAGAATTTGGATGTTGGTGTGTTGTGTTCAGGTCCTGGTATTACAGTTTCATTGTTTCTGCCAATTTCTACTCTACTGTCAATACTCTAAGACACCTTTCCCAAGGCTTGTACATTAGCAATGGAACCTCATTGTATAAAAATTTTTGTAACTTAGCTCATTACATTTTACAATTTCTCCAGTAAATATGTTGTCCTTTTATTTAGAGGAATATAATATAAATCCTCACTAGTAGTAAATTCTTATTCAATGACAGTTACATTTTTTACTGTAGGTTTTTGCATTTCAGCCTTTGATTACATTTCATTGTGCAGCAGTAACCCAGTAAGTCCTTGTGTTTGTCATTTGCTGCAGTGGCTGGCTGGTATTAGTGAACTTTAACAAAGTAGGTTTTCATGTATTCCTTAATTAGGCCAAAGCAAATAAATGTGTAGTACTTTGACATTACAAGGAAAAGCCATAAAAATAGAGATATAATGCAAGCACATCTGAGTGTTTTTTCTTTTCTCACTTAAAAGTCTTTTCACATAACAATCAAAAATAAAACTATTTACAGTCAGAAAAATGAAAATTTCTTGAAAAGGGCTAGAGTAGAGCTGGTAGAGTGCATCCAACAGCACTGCAGATGAGGCAGCCACTGCAGCCTGTCATGAGGTACTGAATATTTGTCTTATGCTCATGTAGGTTAATTGGTAAATTCCACATATTTTACTGTTGATGCTCTATTAAACTAATAAAATACATCTAAAAGTACATCTTCAGATGAAAGTCTGCTCCCATCCTGAGCGCACTGTTGGAATTAGAATGTATTTCCCTCTTTACTTTGGATAGATTTCTTATAAAATCCTGTCAGAGAAGTTGAATTGCCACCCACTGAAACTAACATGTCCTGTGAGAATATAAATTAGAATATAAAGTGAGAATATAAATGGATTTAGACCTGAAGATAAGAGCTTTACTCTATTTGATATACTCAGGCATCTTTGCTGGTGTTCAGGCTGGGATGCAGCTTTATCTTGGCAGGGTACGTTACCTGGTGAATAGTTCCTTTTAGCTGTGGTCAGTAGGAAACCTGCCCATTCTTGTTGATACAGTGAACCCTGATTTTTTACTAAGCTCTCAGGATTGAGCTCATTTAAAGCTCTGATCCATCCCTATGGAGAGACAGCACAGACCCACAAGAGGCAGCTGCCTTGAGAGCATTCGTGAGCACTCTGTTATCTTTTATGAGATTTTGCATAAGTATTCATTCTTTAGAGGAAAAACCTTTTGCTTCATTACGCATATGGGTAATATCACCTCACATTTCCTCCTCAGCTGCAGTTCTGGCATGAATATTGTTCTGCCTCTAGAAGGCTGCTGCCTGTAACTATGGAGGGCCAAAGGAAGGACCCAGGCAGATGGCCCTGCTCCAGTGAGCAACCTGGCCTGTGGCTTCATCAATTAGGGTTGTCTCCTGATTGTTCTGGACTCTTGATTTAAGGCTCCAAATAGAGCTAAAAATACTCTTAGAAGCTACAGTTCTCCCAGACATACTACCTCCACTGCCAACTAGTGCAGTGCTTGCTACAAGGGATGATTGATCTCAGTGATTGTCTTGAATTTATTTAACATTTGGACATTGTAATGGCTGTGTTTCACATCAAATTTGTCACAATACCACCATAACATAGGAATAAAAAATTATCTTTCTCAGTGCATAATGAGGCAAGTAGGAGTATGTAGTTTGTTTGCTCCCTGAAATTTTGGTGGTCTGTTGGTTACTCTGGGGGATGGCAGTGTGATACTTGGAATTTGATACCACACAAAAAAGGAGGGTCCTGGCTTTGAGCAAGGACTAGACAGTACTTAAAATTCACTTTTATCAAGATATGTCATTTCTTTAACTCGTTAAATGAAAGGATTCTGCCTGAGTTGAAAAGTTTGTAGGATTTATTCTAATTATTTTGGCAAATTTCCTAAATTAAGCTAAATGCCCTGCAAATTTCTCTCCATCACTAACAGCTTTCAGCATGCATCACATGGGAAGGATTGTTTGCATTTAGTTATTGTTCCACATATTTCTTCTTTTAGCAGAATTCTATAGGATTTTTACCCAATCACTGTAGTATTACTGCTGCTGAATATCTGAACCTGTTTGAATCACTGTTCTCTGAGATTATTGGAAATCTGTGCATTTGGGAGATAAATTTGTTTTTCATACATGCAGCAATTACTGTATGGAATAAGTTATTCTAATCAGCAGAAGGCAGAGAACTGCAGGATTCAATGTAGTTTTCCATTGAACTATGAGGATCTTTGATTTAAATTTTTCTTTATTTCATCTTTGACATTTCAAGGTGAAATTTGGACTCATGAATATCAGATGCACAACAATTTTGACTCTGAATGGGAAACAATAAAAGGAGGGATCAATTCTACTGGGCTCAATACCTTGTGCTAAAATATTTGCAACATTTCTGTAACATGAATTCAGACACTGATTTACCATCGTTAAGAATGAACAAAATACCTTTTCTCACAAGTGTATTCAAAGTTTCAGAATGCTCCTAGAGAACTTGTAACAGCTGTGTAGTGTTGGGTTATTTTGCACTGCCATAATCCAGTTGTGTTATTGCAGCAAGCCTCTCGTGAGGGTTACGTGGGTTGTTTAGGAATCTGAAATATACCCCATGTTGCCACTTAACTTTCACTTAGACTTGTGATTCCCCTCCTTTATATTTTCCTTTAGTGCAGAACACAATGAAAGGGGATGTAGAGCTTATATTCCTGGTTTAGGAAGCATCTCAGTGCTGCTCTTACAGATGTTTTGCTGTACTTCACTCTACATTGTTTGCCTGAACCCTCAAATAACATCCTGAAGTTGTTCATTCTCTTTGGACCTTTGGAATTTAACTCCTTCATAGCCTCAGGTTCTGGCTGGACAAAATGGAGGCTTTCTTGTATTTTAAAGGATTTTATTTATAATTTTATAATATGTAAATGTTGACACTGCACCCCCTGGGAGCTATGGTGCTTTCCATTCAGTTCAGAATTTTACACAGGGTGAGTGCAACCTTTTCCTTTGCTGCTTTTAATAAATATTGTATGTCTGACATTTAGCTTTGCATCTCGCAATCACCAAGATCCTTGCAACAGCAGAGCCAGAGCTCCTATTATATGAAAAAAACAACTGTGCTGAAAACCAAGTGTGAGAAGTACTAGTTCACCATGAAGTATCTGAAAAGTGACCACAGGATCCTTGGCAAGGAGCAATTTCAGCAGCTGAAATGATAATGCAAGAACTCCAGTCGGTTGTCAGTGCAACATCTTGCCTACTGAATAACATAGCTTAATCTTAAAAACTTCCTGTTCATCATGCACGTCAGGAGGCTGCAGTTTTACCTTTGGATGCTTTGAAATGATCTGTCTAATTGATTGAAAATATAAATCCACATTTAAGTATTTTAAAGACCTTAGGAAACACAAATTTAAACAAGAAATAGACTTTTAAACATTGCAAGCCTTGTCCTTATTCAAAAAAATTATTATTTGTAAACATCCATAAATTTTCTCTTTTCAGCTACCTCATGTCACAGGCACCAAGAAAGTCTTAATCTGTGCAGAATTTAGTCAAACTAGGAAGATAATGAAAAAAAGCGTGAGAGAGGGTATGAAATAATTACTTAGTACAGGATTTAATTGGTCTCTAGAGGAGACAGGGCCCCTGAAGAGGAGCAGAACAAAGAGCTGAGAAATTAAGAGTGGTTGACTATGAGCTGAATAAGTGGAGGAGAAGAACAGAAAAGATGCCAGACTTAGAAAAACTGGGATGCTATTCCAGGTTGGGTAGGTGGAGTGGAAGAAGCCCAGTGACAAGGAGCTGAGAAGCATTCATCTAACATTTCTGCAGCGAGCACACCTTCTCTGCTCCCTGCTTCATCGATAGACACACATATATTAAAAAACCGTGTGTGGGAGCACCACATGGTGCTTTCCTAGATCTTAAAAAAATTCCACATGAAACATTTCATGATTTACCACCTGTCAGCTCCTCTAGATGTTTTTTTTTGCCTTTACTTTTTCAGCTGTTGGAAACAAATGCTCTCTGTCATTTGTTGCTACCTCTTTCTGCCCACCCCTGGCCTCCCCCAGCACCCGCAGGGAACGGGCACGTCCTGGGGTAGCACTTCCCGACAGAAATCCCCCCCTGCCCACAGAACAGGTTTGTCTGCTGTGCTCAGCAGTGGGATAGGGACAGGAGTGACAGAACTTGGCTTTTGGGTGCTTGGGAGAGCAATCTGTGAAGAGGAACGTGGGCAGGAGAAAAGGGGAGGTAGGAACTGTCTGCTGATTGTCAAGCCTGAGAGACTGGAGGGATGGTTCAGTCTGCCCAGGGAAAACTTTCCATGACACCTAGATGGAAAAGATGTCTCCTGAGCAGAATTCACAGCTTGTGCCTTAACTGCTTCCTGATCGTACATTAAATGGGATTCTGGAGCTGACAAACACATTTGGTGAGACATGAGAGCGAGGGATGGTCTTCTCTAGACGGGGTGAGAAAGAAGCTAAGTGGAGGAAATGGGGATTCCAAGGTGATGGGAAATAACACTTGAATCTGGATAGACTCAGGTGGCTTCTTACACATAGCTGATCACTGCTGCTTGCCTGATTTTCTTTATTTCGTACAGCAGTTCTACCTTTCACAAGAAAAAGACAATGTATAAATCTGTCAGACTGGAGGGGGTACCATAATAAATCTGACACATGCATGGCATATTTACAGCTTTATACGTGCCATTGTTGATGAATCTGGACAAAGAGCATGCTAATTGCTGCTCTCCAGAGGAGTTTGGAAGAGAAGAATCTATAAAGAAGAGCTCCTTGGCATAATAAAAAATTGCCATTGTCTTTTCCAGCCTTGTCCTATGTGTTCATGGAGGATGGAGTGGGCCTTCTGATTTCAAAAGAGTATTTTTTTGTAGGTTTCTTTAATATCATTATGTGAGAACTCTCTTCAAGAAGAAAAAGTATGTATAAGGCAGATATCAGCCCTGACAAGGACAAATAACTCTGCAATTAAAATGCAAAATGGGTTACGTTTATTTGGAATTTTCTGTCATTTAGTGGAGGTTCTTTAATTTGTTTATCTCTCCCTAAAATTGCCTATTGAATTTAATTAAGTGCATCATAGATTTATGAGTCAGGGCAATATGGAGATTTTTTTTTTTTTTAAGCAAGCTTATTTGTTTCTCAGATGAGCATTTTCAAAGATGTTGTAATTATATGCCTGGGTTACTGCTGGCACAGCAGAAAGTTCACTCAAATACAGGAATTGCAGATAGGCAAGAGACTGATCAAGGGCTCAGTGAAATCTCTTAGCCCCCATGGGCATCCATCTACACCCATCCTTGTTGATTGCTCCAGAAATCAGCATTGATGATGCATCTTTAAATTACATTATGGTTATAATGCCTTTAGTCACACACATGATTATCTTGAGTCATCACATGTCTCCTGTAATCCTGGCATGTTCACTTTGCATGTCTGAGTCTTTGTGATTAAAAGTATCTTCTGAATTTCTTTGGAGAGACTTGAGAAATAGAATATGGGAAGTTGTCTATCACATTTGTTGACTCAGGAAGACTGGCCAACAACACTGCTGATGTTTTTTCAAACTTAAGCAAGGTGTCAAAATTATCTACTTTAAACGTGCTTCTCAGATGATAGAAAAGAAAAGATTTGAAGCTGGTCTTCAATTCATTTTCTAGATCTGTCCATAGCCATGCATACAGGAATGCTTCTACCTTACGTGTTTCTGTGTGGTCTTGTCTTTCAGACTGTGCATATTGTTGGAAATAATTTCCAAGCTTTAATTCTTTTATGACAATTGCTTGACAAATGAGTGTCTGAGTCTCAAGGGGAGCTTCTATAAGTTCTTCTATCCAGGTCCCTGAGTGTGGGATTTCTGCAAGCTCTCGAACAAGGTGGAGAGCCCTCCAAGACCTTGGTTCAAGTCTTCAGTGGCAATTTTTAGGCTCAGGCTTCTGCAGCAGAGCAGATCACATCCATCCCAGGTAGCCAGGGCTGGGGCTGCTGTGCAGGCCATGAACAAAGGACTGCAGGAATCACTGCTCTCAGGGACTGAGATCCCCTCAGTAACAGGGCTGTCCTGAGTGTGTTTGAGGCTTGAAACTTCAGCAGTTTAGCTGTAATTCCCGTAACAGCTGTCAGAGTCCCCAGAAGCATATTGTGTTTCAGAATCAACATATGCTGACATTTCAAAAATGAGTTTCTCCTCTACCCTAAGATTTCCACTTTATGGGGATCCTGAAATGTCAGAATTTCCTCTGTTGTTGTCATTGAGTGCTGAAGAGTTTTGATCACTCTTGCTGCAGTTTTCTGTACCTTCTCTGGTCTTTGGTGCTTTCCAAGATGGGGAAATTCAATTTAATGCAGCAGCAGTCTTGCTTTGGAGCTATAAAATGACATAATCATGTTTTCTCTCTCATTTTCTCTTATTTTCTAAAAATTCCCAATGTTTTATTTGCCTTTTAAAGTGCTTCTGAGTATCAAGATGATGTTTTCATGGTGCTATCTCTTATAACTCTGAGATAGCTTTCCTGAAAGATAATAGCTACATTAGGCTGAGTCACTGAGTATCTACAGTTAAAGTTACTTTTCCATGTGTGTTACTTCACATTTATTTATACTGAGTTTTTTCTGTATGTTTATTGCCTAATCATTCTGAATCATGAAATTCCTATGCAAGTCTTTGCAGTTTGCTTGCCTTTTTACTGAATAATTTTTCACCAGTAACAAACCTTGCTATCCCTGCCACCCCTTTTCCAGATCATTTGCAAAAATACTAAATAGCATAAGCCTCAGGCCAGATGCTTCATTTGAAGTCCTACTATTTATTCCTACTTTGCTTTCCTATCCTTTTAATGTTATTAAATCATAGGAAGACATTCCCATGGCATTTTATAAATTTTGGTTGAGAAATCTTTCTGTAAGCCTTCAGAAATTACAAGCACAGCCTATAAACTGCTTTGTCCTTGCCCTACAGATAATTCTAACAAGTTACAGTGCTGTGACTTACCTGCATGAAAACTGTGTTTGCTTGTTTTTATTATGACAGGTTTGTTCCTGTACCTATGCTTTCCTTTCCTCACTATTTTATGATTTGGTTGTGTGCAGAAACACCTGCCTTTGAAGGCGAATATCCTGAATTAGGTCACAGACACCTTTCAGTGCAATGTCAAGAGTTAGGATTTTTCTTTTGGTACAAATTTTTCCAAAAAACCAAACGTTTATGTTTTTTAAAGACTTTGTCTCACTATCACCTACACTGACACCTACCCAGGGTATGTGAGTGCTGTTGAAGTCTTCCATTATTGTAATGCTTTTGTCCTTAAAGATGCTCATAACAGTTATTGTCACATTTCTTGTGAATCAGTAATATATACTTCATATGAAAGTTGATTTTGTTACCAATGACTGGAGTTGCAACCTATAGTGATTCTGTTCCTCCTTGACATATTTTATTTATTTATCAAGTTTTATTCTGGTCTTTCTTTAGTAAACAGCCTGTATATATATTTGTTTTATTGCTTATTTTTAGGCTCAAATTTAGGACTTTGTTCCAACTTTTATTTGATGTTTCTACTTGAATTTTTTTGATATTTGTCCTATGTTTTGTTGGAGGATACAGAGCTGTTCTAACTTTCCTCCAGGGAGAATTGTTATCTTAAACCGTATGTTCTACTCCTGCCAGCTTCCTTTGATATTTTTTTGACTCAGAAACCTTCATTTGAAGTGCCAGCACCGAAATGTATTTCCTTAAGAATTAATACAGTATTCATCTCTGGACATCCTAGACAAGCATCTGTCAGCAGGGATAAGAGGCATTTGAACTTGTTTGAGGCAAGGAGATGGACTTTATGACCTCCAAGCATCCCTTCTAACCCTATCATTTCTTTTAAATTGATAACTGGGTAAACAGATGCAACTTCTCTGGCCTTCACAAAGTATCTGATCCATATCTATTTTTTTTCTGCAGATGGGGATTGGAGCTCCTCTGAGATAAAGGTAGTGGGTATTTTATTTGAGCTGGAGAGACAGGGTTTCTGCTATATACTTTTTATTACTGTTAGGATTGGAGTAAAGAATGATTTCTTCTTCTCCCCAAAATCCTTAGAATATTGCCAGTCATAACTCCATCAAAGCAGACAGTATTTGCTTCTAAGAAATATAGTAATTTATTTTAATTGATGATGAGAGTATATTCCTAGTCATTTTAAATATCCTGTATTTTAGTGAAAGTAGTTTTTAGAATGTCTTGCAACTTGGTGGAATTTTTTCAACCACATTAGTATGGTCAGCTCTCTTGAAAACACAGAAGCAAAAGCTCATACACTAAAAAAGCTGCAATCAAGAGCTGAAAAACAGATTTTTTTTTTTCTTTTTTTTGGTAAAACTGTACATCACTGAACAGAAACACCCCTGGTTATTGCAGCTGTTAGGTAACTATGCAGCCTAGGTTAATTGGAGTACTTATGAATCCCAATGTAATACCCTTCTGCCTGTGAAAACACTTTGGCTTTCACTCTGTATTTGTTTAAAATAGCACAAAGGGCAGTCATGCTATACTTTATTCCACTTGCATTCGAGGCGATGCTTGCTAAGAATAGGTGGATATCATATTGTATAAAAAGCAGCATAATGGCACCTGAGTGAATTTTCAATGAGGGAGGCAGTGTGTGACTGCACTGCCAATGAGAGGCTGCCTCACACTTTGTTATGCAGCTCTGCCTTCATGAAATCAAACTCTGGGTGACTCATCGAATCCACTCAAATATTGTCATAGTGTATCTTCATTGCACAAAACAGTATTTAAGACATCCTAATCACATTGCAAATAGTGTTGATAATTCTGCTGAGAATGGCTGAGAGTGAGCCATAGACTTCAGAAAATCTTTTAAAAATATCCATTATGTAAAGACATAGACACTGTATATATATATATAT